>CM031573.1:3113577-3218695 GCA_018467065.1 Ephestia elutella | reverse complement strand
AAAAAAAATACACAAAATTCTCCACGAAATTTATTTTTCTCCAAACATTTCTCCAAAAATTCCATTTCTCCAAAATTTCTCCAAAAGTCAAATTTTTACACAGAATTGCGAAAAAAATACCCAATCTGGCAACCCTGCAACCGGTTTCAATTCATAGCTATGCTCGAGCGCATTCCTCAGCCGCCGGCCACGGCTCGCCAGTTAAGATCGTATTCTGACGCAGAGCGCACGTCGCGTCGCTTGTATGCATACCGCCGTTGCTTTATTTTCGTATGTTATCACGATTTAAGTGTTGCGATAAACATTAGTAATTAAGCGTTGTTTTCGTTCTGTATATCTTGGTTTAAGTGTTGCAATAAACATTTGAAATTTAGTGACTTTGTTTTCTGGTCGTGTCCCGCTATGCAGAGACCTAAACAAAATAAATACAAAACAACTAAAGTTTGACACCACTACGCCATGTCAAAATTCTCAGCTTGAAGTTGTGTGTGTTCTGAGATCTCAAGTGATACGCCGTTGATATAGGTTTATTAATTAGCGACGATCTTAAGTGCGTGAACACAACTTGAGTGCGATTCGGCTGAGTTCGCGACTTGACAGCTGTCTTGAGCTTGGTTTATAAATACCAAACTTAGTTAGAGCTATAATGTGAGATGCTTTGCGTGTACGTGGAACCCTTGGTTTGCGCGAGTTTGACTCCGCACTTGGCCGGTTTTTTTGCATTACCTAATCTTCTTATTTTTTACCATGAGTAAGTAACCTTAGGAAATTCATAGGAATAGGTACTGGACGTAAATAAATCTATGGATACTAAATACCAACTACAGGACTAATTCGAAGTAAAAAAACTCATTAAAATAATGTATTAACAGGCTATTATAAAATAAAAAAACAAACATTGTCATATTTGATGGGTCCTGAAAATGGCAAAATTTTAAGTGAAATTTTATTACATAATTAAAATAATATAAAAATGGCCGTTACAAGTGGTATGTTCTTGTTTGAAGTAGTCATAGAAAAAGTGAACAGCATGGTGGACAGCCGCGAGTTTAGTTATCAGGAGCGATTTTAGTGGACATATTTTCATTGGAGATTAAAGGACCCCAAACAAATGCATATAGTGATACTCTGATCCACGCCGCCGTTGCCGCCAGATCCACCAGGTAAAAAGAAAAAGAAACCAAAACCAAAAAAAAAAGGGAAAAAGGGAAAGGTAGAATTGCCGCCTCCTGAGCCAGTCATACAATCTGGCCAGTCGGTGTTATTCACTAGCACCGCTGAGTTCCTCATACAAACGATGAAGTTATTCCCCATGGAACTCTCGTTGTGGAACAAAGAAGACAATTTAACATTCATAGGCCTTTCAAGAATCGATTGGGATCCCAAATTTTTAAAATATTTAGAAGGAGTATGCGATGGTCAAGCAGTATCGCCGGTGACTTTAACCGAAGAATACAACGTCTTCGAAGAAGGTACTGCAAAATTAATGGCTAAAATAGGTCTTCAGATCAAATTAACATATCTGACGGACAAAGTGACCACAGCGTTCCGAACCCTTTCGGAGGACCCGGCTGTGAAGAAATATTTGTATACTGGAATCAATTCCAAAACAACATCTTTCATTTGCACTATGAAAACCACTGATGAAGATTTCGAAGAAAAACAGCAATAAGATAGAGAACAATTTTGTAAAAGACAAGCCAAAGAGTGACAATATCGTCTACGCAGACTATAAAAATGCACCTGGAGCCAATCTCACTTTCTTCAACGAGGGTGACTATTGTTGCATGGGTAATGCTGATAAACCTCCAGAATCAATTTACAGGTCCCCAGAAAAAATGTCCTGATATTGATTTCATAGTAGATTACGTAAGGAAGATCATTGTTTCATGTAATGATAACATGAGAATGTTAACACCTCGCCCTACTATTTCACCAAGAGTTAAAGCCACTGATATTGACAGACTTTGTTACTGTAAAGAGACTAAATGGCCTGGAGGTCAACTAGCAGATAGATTCAAAGATACGGTCCAAAAGTCCCCTTGCCCTGTTTGCATAAATGCCGGAAAGAAGCCTGAAGGTTCCCGCGCAGCCACGTTTGATATAGCCAATATAAGAGGTCCATGTGGGAGACCTGATTGCAGAATCGCAAGAGATTTGAGAGCATATATAGAAAATCTTGTTGAAGAAGATGACAAAGAATTCGATCTAAACGCTCTTATGGGACCTTGTGGTAGTAAAACTTGTACGCTTGCCAAGAAGATACAAGAGTTCATCAGGCATGAGGGAATTTTCACACATGAAAATACTCAAGAAGGGCTCTCCACTCAATGTGGCTGTCTGGAGCAAATGAAAAAGGCGTTGACAGTTCGAGATTCTTGTTCTTCAGTCTGTTCAAAAGATTGTCAAGAAGCCGAAACCGAAAGCGAGAAATGTGGAGGAAAGTCTTGTCCATTTACCGGTGGCAATCAGGTATATAACGTTTTCTATTTTACTGTGGAGCATGATTTCGAAAACGATAACCCATCAAATTCAGAATCTGAGAAATTTAAGTACTGTTCTAAAGAATGTCCTAGCATGAAAGATTCAGACAAAGTATCTTGTTCTAAAACTGCTTGTAGCAGTGCAACAGGGAAGACTCCGGGAGACCCTGATGATTCAGTGTGTGCTATGGTGTGTCCCGGCAAAACAACTGTTCCTCCCAGTCCAGCTGATAGCGATATCATGATACATTTCGATAATATACACAATCCATGTTGTGTAAAATCTTGTGACGTAGCAGAAACTGTTAAAGACTTCATTGTAGATTCAGTAATGAGTAAAAAAAAAAAGACTCAAGATGAGGATCCCTGTTATTGCGACTGTACATGTACGTTTAAATTTTCAAATAAAACTACATACTGCGCAGTTTGCCGGAGGTTACGAGTGCTTAGGAGAAGATATGAAAGATCAACCATTATATGCAAAGCCTCATCCTTGCCCCATATATCACAAACTCTATGACAAAAAATATATTAAGACGCCTAACCCATTCCCAAACGAAGACAAAGATAAAGCTAAGCAAGATTCTGCCAGCGTAAAAACTGCTGGGTCGAAAGGGGCGCCACTACCGTTAGAGAGAAAAGTGACATCTTCACGTTCTATGAAGAGTTTGTCAGATAGGAAATCTGAACGAAAAAAATCTAATGCTGAAGAAAAAAAGGCGAAAGCAAAACCGGAGAAGAAGAAGGTAGGAAAGTTTACCGCCAACGTAGATGAGTCAGGTAAGAAGTAAGGTTTATTGGAAGGTTTTATTGTATATTTACTATTGTTTATCTAAAAGTGCAAGTACATGCCAAGTTATGTATTGGTGATAGCGGCGAATTTGCAATGAGTTTATAGGTAGGTTGACAGCGAGCTCTACTAAGACTACATATGTGAAACCATCGAGATATAATGTACTACCTACTCCATCCAATCTATTATCTCGAGTCTAAAAAATATTTTGGTTTGTTTTATTATAGTTAGTAAAATGTAATTTCTAAGCAATTTGTTTTGTCTACGTTGAAAAATTATTTTCAGTACCAGTCCCAGTAGAAAAGAAACCGGAACAGAAATATCCATATCCGCCTGTTCCCAAACACATGGGATGGAATTGGACTGCCGAGGACACCCCTGGATTGAAGGTACACTAGTTTTTGTTTGCAAATTTACTCGTGGTTATAGAACGTGAATAAGTAGTCTTTGCATTAGGTAAGTAGGTACTTTTGAATATGGGTGCTTATAGCTGGATCTAAACAGCAATCTATTTCGAAAGCTTCCTAGCAAATAAACTAGTTTTAATGGTTTAATTTCTTTCGTATTATAATGAAATTTGTGGTTGCCATTACTTTAAAAGCAAAATTTAAAATCGTGAGAAACAAACCAAAAAATCCTTTCGGTCCATAAGAATTTTTTTTTCAGAATGACCGGAGTGTCAAAATATTGAGACGATTTTCAAGATTTTATTTAAAAATTTGCTGTTGGTTTTATTTAAGTGGGTGTAAAGTTTTTTATTTTTTTTTTACAATGGGGTCACACTTTCCGCTTACAGTTTCGTCCACAATGGAAGCCCGGTGCTGCCAACAAGATTCTTGTGAGGAGATACCGAGCAGTTCGGGAAGGCGTGGATAGTATTATCGCCAAGAAGAAGCGAGCAATGTTACAGCGTAAAAAGAAGGTGGATGTAAAGCCGATGCTGGTAGTCAAGAAACTGGACGGAGAGTATACCGTAAATATGGAAGTATTCAAGAAGTATTCAAGAGAACGACTTCTGTTTCAAAATCCATACGAAGATAAACCCCGCTTGTGTACACGATTGGGAAGACGGAGTTGGAGAAGCAAAAAATACAAAAACAAAGGGAAAGGAGGGAACGGCGCGAAACGAGGCGAAAATGCAGGCTGCTGCAATCGACGTTCAGAGACCGATGTCAGGAAATTTGCGTGAAAGCTTACAATCAAGCTATTGGAATTCTTCCGTTGCCGAACCCCAACGATCCCGAATGCCCTTGTCATACACAGGCCCCGCAGGATAGTCCTCCCGTCGATTCATGCTCGTGCTCTGAGGAAGGAAGCATTTCCAGTGAAGACACTGATGGCGATGACTGGACTATTGAATTTTCTCCGCCCGCAGCCAAGTTCGATCCTAAAGCTAAACATCCACCTGTACTGTGCGATAATGAAAGTCAATACACTTATTTAGACTATAGAGTCAAAATACTAGATAAACATGGCAATCCAATACCACGATACTTCAGAGGCCCCGATGGTAAACAGGTTTGTAGCGATTTGGGTGGATTTTGGGGTCCCAATCATGTTTGGTTGGAAATTAACAAGGACGGGTATTTAGGCCCCGACGGGAGATGGGTTCCAATGAACTTTACAGGTCCTGATGGTATGCTATATTCAGCAGAAGATGGTTTCTTTGTCGATAGTAAAGGTCAAAATCTAAAAATAGGTATAGATGGTTACATCGATCAAAATGGTAAATGGGTGTGGTATCCTAAGAGGAGAACGCCATCAAAGCCTGCATCTTCTGCTGGCAGTAAAGTTCCTGCTAAAAAGGTAGGAAAGGGAGAACCTGCTGATGCTCAGAAACCCAAAGTCACTTCAAGGGCGTCATCACCACCGAAACCACCAACCTCAGCACCTGCTAAAGGAGGAGATAAAGGAAAGACAAGTAAGACTGTAACTTATGGTTCGAAACCTAAAACTGTGATGAATGTTGCTTTCGCATCTCGGTTCAGATCGAATAAATGGCAGTATGGAGAGGCGAAGACACCCTTAATAGATCAAAAAGAAACTGTCGAAATATCAGGAGATCATGCAGGGACTTATGATGTACGACGATATAGCGATGAAGATTCCGAAACAGCAGAATCGCGCTTGCAATACTGGAGTGTTGAAGCAGGGTTCGACTTACAATGCTCACATTGCTCTGACGGGCATCCCGTCGTTGGAATACAAGGAATCATTAATACAAGATGGAACTGAGGCATCCTCTAACTATTGATGATTAAAAACTAGCATTAGAATGTAACACGTTATAATTTATTTACAAATGTTATTTATTAAAATAAAATAATTTATTTGATTTATTTATTTACGGAAGATTTGCAGCATACATTAAACAATAGTAATAATATAGCTAGGAAAATGCCAATTACAATTATATTCATAGGTATTTGTGTTAAACGGTAAAATTATTTAGTTTGGTTTAGTGTGTTTATGAGATTTTTTATCCTATAAGTTCTGATTTTTTAAATAAGTTCTAAAAGTTTAAATAGGAATAGGGCTCGTACGCTTATGTCCACCAATAGAAAGCATGAATGCTTTATTTAAAGGTGTAGTAAGAGCTGTGGTACGAGTATGTGGATTGCGCTTATACAATCAAGGAATTAATGCTTAAATAAAATAGGTAATGTAAAATGCCTGCAAGAACGCTTGACCTATCTTTAGGCATTTTTCCTAGTACCAGATGGTTCAATATATTTGTTTATACTGCCAAGCCGCGACAATATATGTTTTATACATAGACTCATTATATCAAAAATCCCATTTGTTGCCAGTGGTGACGAGGGAAATTAGTTTCATTGCTTATTGCAAAAGAAAAAAATAGGCACCATTGTCGATCCCACAGACTTTAAAAAAAATATTTCTGCACAGACATTTAAGAATAGTAAGAAAATATATTTAAAAAAAAAAAATATTTCTGTGTATTTCTGTGAGCGAACCACAAATAAATTCTTTGGGCGAACGGTCGAACGTTCTTATTTTTTCCGTGTTCGATCCATAGAAGTAAATAATAAAATAACTTCGCACGCAGGCAAAGAGTTTCACGGTAACATTATTGCAACCTACTTAAGTAGATACTTATTTGTGATAAAAAAAATAAAAACAAGTTTTCGTCAACTGGTTGTCATTCTTCAAATTTATTCGTTTGGCTTAGTCAAAAATTACAAGTATTTCAATAATAATAAAATAAAAGGCTTTATAATCATGTTTTAGGTTTTCCAATGAAAAATGGCATTTTCGGATTCTATGTTTTTGTTTGAAGTGGTTTTGGAGAAATTAACAAGTTTCATCAATTGTAAGACATTTATAATAAGAGGTCAGTTCGCCAATGTATTTTCCCTCGAACTCAGAGACCCTCATGGGATTGTTGTCACAGTACCAAAGAAGAAAAAAACAAAACGAAAAACCTCACGGGTAGCCAAAACGCCAGTAAAACATACTGAAAAACCAAAACTGCAATGCGGGCAGTCAATTTTGGTAGAAAATCAAGTAGAGAGATTACAATCAGACATGGCAAACTTTCCAATTGAATTATCCCTTTGGGATTATTTTAATCCAGAGAAAAAACTAGGCTCTACGCAAATATTTTGGGATCAGAAATATATCGATTATTTAAGTAAATTAATAAACAAAAAAAAGAAGTATCCCAAACCGGTGACAATTGCAAGAGATTACAATGTCTTTGATGAAACTACTTCTAAACGCATGTCCACTGTAACTCTTAAAATTAAACTAATGCGTATCAATAATAGTATTGACAGACCGATTTCTTCAATTATAGATGAAAATATTGTGAGCACCTTATTAAATCCTGAGTTAATCCCAAGTGCCATTAATAATAAGGAAAAACACATCGCGAACTATGAAACTGGTATTGTCGTAGCTAAGTTTAATAGAAAAGAAAGAAGTGGAAGAAAAAGGACTAAAAAATTTAACCAGGATATAAGCATTGCGCAGAAAAAAGACAAACCTGCAGTGATTGTTAACGAGATAAATAAACACATTGAGCCTGTACAAATAGAAGAAATTAAACCAAATAAACACCAGATTGTATTACATAAGAGTAGAAGTCTAATTGACATTTCAAAATGTCCTGCACAATCTGATCACATTCTTGCTATAGCTAAGTCAAAATCTTATACCACAATAAAAAATCAAAATCAGCCCAATCCACTCAATTATATATTTGGAGATCAAAGCCAGTCGTTCGGAGATAAAGTTTATTATGTAGGATACTTTACAGTGGAAAACGATACTGGAACATCGTCACCTCGCCAAGGGACTTCTGAGATCGATAGTTCAGGAAAATCCGTAGAAAGTAAACCTAAGTACAAAGTAAAAATATGTGACAGCGAATGTCCTGGAAAAAAATTTGGTACTGAAACAGATTCACAAGGTCATTTGACTATTGATTTACCCGCAGAAGCTGAGAACTTAATTACAGTAAAGAAATGTGACGCAGTTGAATGTAATTTGAAGAAACATAGAGAGCCACCACCTAGACCAGACGATCGCATTTTGATAGACTTGGGCAGACCACAATTTGCAGAGAAAATAGAAGAAGTAGTAGGAGGCATAGACGCTAAGATGAAATTGTTTAACGATCCTTGTTTTTGTACTTGCGAATGTACATTTGGGTTTACAAAAAAAACTACGTATTGCAAAGTATGTGGTGGTTATGAAGTAGTCGGTGAAGAAATTGTTGGCAAAGACGGCCAAGCACCATTTCCATGTCCTATTTTTCACAAGCTAGACAAAAATAAATCAAGAACGTTGATGAGTACATCAGGAAGCGATAGTAAAAGAACTGTGAAGACTGGTTCTAGAACCGACAAACAAAACTCGGAAGCCGAAAAGTCCAAAAAAGGAAAGCAGAAAAAGAAAGACGATAGATTCAAATTTAATTATGGTTATGAAGGTATACGTATGTATAATTAACTGTTTTATTTTTCTTTTTTTATTAACTTAGTGTTTATTTACGTTTGTTTAAATTTTACCAAATATGATTTAATGTATGTACTGATGCATTTGCAGCACCTCATATTGGACATAGTCAATGTGCTATGCCATGTAAGGGGACGTTGGGTGCCGTACCGAAACATATGGGCTGGCTTTGGACAGCCGAAGATATACCTGGATTGAAGGTAAGTAGTAAAAGGGAAATTTTCAAGAGATTTCTAAAAGTTGTATTTTTCAATTTTGTTTTTTTTTTAGTTTCGTCCTATGTGGAAGCCTGGTGCAACAAATAAACATGTAGTAAGATTGTTAAGAATGGCTAAAAACCCAGGCGAAGTCATGGCTAAAAAGAGAAGAAGAGACCAAAAGCCGAAAAAATCACTGATACGGCCTTTACTTATTGTGCATAAAAAGGATGGGGAATATACAGTTACTATGGAAACAATGAAAACTTACAGTAAACCACGCGCTATTAACCAATATCCCTATGAGGACAAACCTCTATTAACATATACTATAGGAAGAACAGAAGCGGAGAATATTGACAGAAAGAAGAAGCGGGAAAGGGAGCAAAGACGTCTAGAAAGAATGCAGCGAAACTTTATTCAAAGTGCATTTAGAGACATGTGCCATGAAATTTGTTTGAAGACATACCAACAAGCACTGGGTATTCTCCCCACTACTGAGAGTCCAGACTGCCCTTGTTTCCCAGCCCACCCAGACGCTACTCAAGCAAACATAGATGTTTCTTGTTCTTGCTCCGAAGCCGAATCACGGGAAGCTTCCGATACAGATTCAGACGAATGGATTGTAGAATTTACACCGCCATCTGCTACATTTGACCCCAAATTTAAAACAAAAAAGGTCATTAAAGTAGATAATTCGAGTCAATATACCTATTTAGACTACAGAGTTAAACTTTTTGATAGGCATGGAAATCCTATACCAAGATTTTTCAAAGGACAAGATGGAAAACAACTATGCAGTGACTTGGGAGGATTTTGGAGTCCGGAACACAAGTGGTTAGAAATAAATGTCGATGGATTTATTGCACCTGATGGTCGTTGGGCTCCGAATTCTTTCATTGGACCAAATGGAGATGTAATAGAAGCTGAAGAAGGAAAATTCCAGGCAGCTAACGGGAAATGGTTGGTTTTAGGAATAGATGGTTATATTGATGCTAACAACAAGTGGCGCGCCTATCCAAGACCACGAGTGTCGCCGCAGGAGAAAAAGAAAGTTCGTCCAGTGAAAGATAAAGGAGCCGCCGGTGACAAGAAGGCCCAGGTGGTAATCAACAAACCATCGGAAGTATTTAGCTGTTTCGGCGATGTATCGCCAAGATATTTATCTGAATTGGGCATCGTGGGGCACGGGCCTGATAAGAAACAACTGCTCGTGGCTTTGAAAAGTTTGATAGCGCAAGGCGAAAAAGTGAAAATTCCTGAACGACCTCTAGTACCACGTCTGGCGTCTAAGAAGGGAAAAAAGATTCAAATTCGTACTCCTAATGTGTACGACGCTCGAAATACAAAGTGTGTACATCCTGTGCCCTCGTCCAAGGGAGTTTTGGCAGTAAATACTGTAGGCGATAAGGTTTATTTCAAGTTGAGGGATCCTAAAAATAGGAGGCCAAAGCAGCGGCTAGATGATTTGAATCAACGAGGGATTAGTTTAAGTTCTTTCCATGTGCCGTGTTTCCATTCTTTTATTAATGCCGAAATGATGAAGAAGCAACTACATGAGAGGATGTTAGCTTCAAATCCACAAAATAAGAGCGTTGCGACAGACGCTTATCACGGTAACGTTGTCTACCCTGGCAACTTGCGTCCTACTACATAATCCAAGATATGTTTTGGAATAGGAATTGTGATGTTAATGTTAATATTATAGAAAATAAGTAAAATTGTTTCACTTTGGTATTGTACTAAGTTAAATTGGTAACGTTAACCTAAATGTAAGTTGTTTTAAATAAATATTTTGAATCGTTATAGTAAGTACTTAATTGAAATGCAAATCAACGAAAATATTTGTTTTTTCTAATTATAAATACACATCCCCAACAACAATCCTCTGTTCCCGTGGGAATTTCACGCAGGCGAAGCCGCCACAAAAGCTAGTTATAAAAAGGACAACTATATGCGGAATAGGGAATAGCCTTTGAATATTTAAATAATCAAAGGGAATAGCGATATATTCGATCGTTCGATAGAGTTCGGCAGGGAATATTTGAGAAGTCACTGGATTGAGTTTCTCCGACTACTTACATAAGCGCGAATGTTAGCCACTTGTTTTTCTTTAGACAAGCTAACAGTTAGATCACAAGCGGTACTAACACAAAGTACATTTCTGACCTTAACGATCTTGGCAATAATTGCCGGATAAGAGAACAGTGCGATTGGTTGTGCTTCTTTAAAAGCCATATCAATAAAATAATTTTACTTTGAACCAAATCCACGGACCAGCAGCCCGTAACAGTATTCTTGTGTGTTTACTAACACCGATGTCCGATTTGATTCAAGTCGCCTAATGGCATTGTAACTAATATCATTTTTGGACGTGGTTTTAATATCGATAAGTATTTTTTTATAACTTTATTTTAATTTTTATTTATTTTTAATTAATTTTACTAATATAATACGAGTAAATAATGAAGAATTTTATTTCTCTCAGATCGCTCAAGGTTGGAGGCCAGGCGCAGTTTCCAAAGTACTCCTTCGTAAACTGAAGCAGGCCAAACTTCAGATATCCGCCACTCCATACCAGACGAGGTCTAAGAAGCTCAAAAAACGATCGGAGGTTATTAAGCCAGGACTCATCATCTCCAAAGTGAATGGAGAATACCGCATCGAAATGCAGGTCAATCCTGAGAATACTGAAGCTACCCCGAATGATAACCAGGCATATTCGCCTTTGATTTACAAGATAGCTCCGCCAAACAATCAAGAGAGATTGTTCAAACGAGAGAGGAAGAAGCGACGATTAGTAAAAGAAGCTGTCGGCAATTGGCCAGATCCTTTCCACCCTGAATATTGTGAGAGGACTTGTCTGAGGGCATATAATCAGGCCATAGGGATCCTACCATACGATCCCAATAACCCTGGATGCTCGTGTGAGGAGCCGAAGGAAGAAGATGATATTTGCTCCTGTTGTGACGGCGATGATGAGGACGACCTTAGTTCGGACTGTAGTTCGTTAGACCTTAATTGGGAAATACATTTTACGCCCCCCAATCTTTGTAAAGCAAATGACGATGAAGAAAAGAAAAATTGAGTAGGTACAAGCATTGAAATGCTTCAATAATGATCGCGTCAAAATTTTGAATTGCGGGGAAAATGATTATTTACTTTCATAAAGTAAAGTGTTAAATTTCACGAGTTATATTTGAGTCACCATCTGAAATTTTTGAAATACTTAATTTAATGTTTCGAGATGAAATTGAAATAAAACTATTATTTTAAATTTAACTAGTTTTATTTCTCCTATCGGTCATTATATTATTGAGCAGGTCCCAAATGACGAGAGACAGCGTGGTGTGAGGCGCTATCCTGAGGTACAGAGGTCCTAGGCCCTTGTAAAGGCCGTGTAGGCCCTCAGTCCGGTAGATCTTGGTGAGGCAGTCGATGACGCCGTTGTATAGGACTCCGCCAGAAGCAGGACCTGCAATATTCCTTGTTGTTCAAAAATTACATTTACTGAGACAATGCCATCGCAGGTCTGAATATTATGTGTGTGTGACTGAATGCCAATAAAATTAACGCTGTAGAAATTTAATTGTTTGAGAAACTTGCTGGAATAACCTGCGAATGACATTGTCCTTTTCAAAATTAAACTAAACGAAAAGGTAAGACAATAAAAGCAATGAAGAATGACAAGCACTGATACAACCACCCAAGAGAAATAGATTACAGGCGTAGCAGATTGATGGTAATTTAACAAGGAGATAGGTACCTTAAATACTGTTATAACACGTCGTTAGAATTAGACACTGTAATCAATAGGTATCAAAACGATCACTACGAGTCTGCAGAGCCTGCACCAAGCACTGTTTTGTTAAAGCGCCTCACTACACATGCACTTAGGGGGAGGAGTGGTAAACTAGTAGCCGTCTTATTCATAAAAAAGTTAACGAACGTTTTAGTTAAAATATGTTTTGTCTCGTTCTTTCAATTTCAAATATTGGAACGAGAGATAAGGACAAAACCTATTTTAACTAAAATGTTCGTTAACTTTTTTATGAATAAGAGGGTTAGTGTATTATATTGCATAGACACTTATGTATACTTAGGATTAACAATAAACTTGGATATTCATTTTGATTTATGAAGGTTTCGGATTCTATGTTGCGTACTTGCAA
Source organism: Ephestia elutella (assembly GCA_018467065.1). Classification (NCBI taxonomy): domain Eukaryota; kingdom Metazoa; phylum Arthropoda; class Insecta; order Lepidoptera; family Pyralidae; genus Ephestia; species Ephestia elutella. The sequence continues at coordinate 3,206,070 of CM031573.1, read as the reverse complement.
ATTATTTGCGACCTGCAACCAGTACAAAACAAAAGCATGATTACCCTGGTTGTAAAGCCTTGTATTGACTACATCCAGCGGGGTTTCGACAACAACAGCCAGGGCCCCGCTGACGAGACTGGACATGAACGACAACACTAGTGGAGACTCCGCGAAATACCCTCGAGCCGACAGGCTCTCTTTCACTCTGGAAGTAAAATTGGTGCTTGAGGCAGACGACTGATCTTATTCAACAGTTTTGGCTGGCTAAAATGTAGATTTTGATCCTGGTTTTGTGCCAAGTGGCAAGGTCGTGATTTTGTGGTGTTTGTCCTGGTTTTGTGCAAAGTTAGATGCAATATGATATAGGAGGAATCATAATTTTACACATTTTCGACAATGATATCAGTCACAGTTTATGTTAGGAACTTAAAACACATCAACGTTTGGTTTAGTTTGTAACTACAGTACCAGATGATGATAAGTGGATTAGCTGTGTGGAACTCTAATTTAGTAGTGGTCCATGCTTTGCTGAATAAAACCGGTCATCTGCATGGAGTCCTACCCTGGTTATAAAGGCGGACGGTGGCGACGTCCATTGGACAGATGGCCAGGGCCACAGCAACGCCACTCAATGCGCTTGCGCCGAAAGCCAGCAGAAACGGTGAGTTCTTGAAAGTGCCACGACTCTGCAACGCTTCTTTTGCGCTGGGGGTTTATACAACTTATTGGATATTGGGGCAAATTATCATCACAAATATAAAAATTTAATATGATAGCCTGCAGATTCGTCGGTTTCTGAATAAGTAAGGAGATGTACAAGATGCTCGAGAATTTACCTTTGGAGAACCTTCCTTTGTGAGCGCCCGTTCCACCAGGTAATTTGGATCTTCGCTCTTGTCATCCTCTCCCTACTTTCTGTATTAAAAAAAATATATATTGAGCTTTGAAACTTACAAAGAGAAAGTGGTGAGCTGCGCTGCGCTGCCTATAGCCAATCTGGCGCAGGTCGCTTCCACACCCGCGAAGAAACCACGCAAACCTTCAACCTTGTAGATCTTACGACACCCGTCCCATAATCCTGGAAAGAGATTAAAATAAAGAAACCTGGTAGACCGAATCTTAGATGGTTAATGTTGTGTAGCAAAACGAAATCACTGGAGATTTCATAGACAAAAGCGAAGTTGTGGTGTTGTAGATGATGATGATCATGAAATTACTTACGTAGGTAATCTTTACTCTAAGTACCTTTATACCTATATTGTCTTCCCACTGCTATGCTCGGGTGCGCTGCAGACTGTATTCTAGTCTTCACGACCGATGCTGGGTTCCCAGTGAGACCACTCAGGATGCCGCTCACGCTTGACCAAAGTATAGCCTTGTTAAAACTCACATCACCGTCTTTTGTTTTAGTCCAGCCTTGGACTTCTGCTATATGATATGTGCCTAACCTGTAGAAAAAAATGTGATTTCAAGTGTGAATACTGAAATAAATAAGTTCCTCTGGGAATATAGTTATAAGACAACAAGGGACTTACCTAACAGAGTTCATACTGAATCCTAAAACCATAGCGGGCACCAGCCCTCTCTGCAAGGCCATGGCTCCGTCAGCCCTAGTAATGACGTACAAGGCGTGTAGCACGCCCCTGTACCGCGTGGCCTGTTCAGTCCTGGACTTCAGCTCTCCTTGAAGCTGCATCCTCGTCTTCACCACGTCCATAGGATTGGTGAAGATAGTGGCGCCCGCGCCGGCTAGACCGCCGATTACGAAGTCCATGCTGCTTATTTATCTGTGCAAAAAGATTTGTCGTTGCCAAAACTTTGAGTAATTTACTGAGCGGGCGAGCGAGTCTCCATTCAATCATGTCATGATGTGGGTTGTGTGTTTGTTCCGGGCTAGAGGAAATATTTTATAGGTAATTAAATAAACTACAATATTACTTTAAGCTAATTAGCTACATACGTATACATACGTACTACGTGATTACTGTATGTATATGTATAAGAATTTACTTACCTATGAGATATAGGTATTTATGTGTTACTAAGAGAAAAGCAATACATTTTCATTTTCAACCGACTTCCCAAAAAAGGAGGAGGTTATATGTTTCGATGTATGTTTTTTTTTTATGTATGTTCGCCGATTTCTCCGCCAATTGTGGACTGATTTCCAAAATTGTTTATTTTTCGTAATGGCGTATTCCCAAGTTAGTCCCATTTTAACCACGTCAGAATCTGTTCGGTAATTTTAAAGATACCTAACAAAATATAAAAATACCAACATTGCATTATAGAGCAAAAGCCCGCGACAGCATACCCTTCCTTATTTTATTAAAACTCAAGATTTTCTGTGTATGTCCCCAACATAGAAATAGCGATTAGCGACTATAAAAGTTGGATCATGATTACTTAGGCAGATTATTTGTAGCAATAACATTTAAAGTGGTAGCTCAATTTCCTCAAAGTAAAGTTTTTTAAAGATTTTATTCCTAATAATATTAGATATCACGCCATCCATTACCAGGCAGTTGGTGCAGATATTATAAACCCCTGCTGGACATTGTAACTTTACCAAATTATAATTATATTTGTTTTATAATAAAAGCTGAATTTAATGTTACTTTGGGAGGCCCAAGGGTGCTTTTTATACCTATAAAAATCATCCTTGCTATCCAATATTACCTGCATAAGCAACTGAGATCCAAAATTTATACCTAGTCGCTAATATTTTTTACCCGTATATACCACACAGAGAAACATTCAGCATTTTTGAAATAAGGAAGGTTTGGTCATCGCGGGCTCTTGGTCTAGTTATGTGCCAAAAATAATAGACAATTTGACATGTTCTGACATTTCAAATCAAACTGACATAAAAAGTTTCGAATTCTAATTCTTTATTTTCGGGCAGTTAAAGAAAAGTTTAAGTTTTTAATAAAGAAAATAGGTGTAGAAGCACTAAAAATTATAAAATAAACTTTTTTCCAAAAAAAATGAACCGACTTCCATCATAAAACTTAAAATCATGAAATAACAATAAAGAAAAATGTATTAGCATGCTACCTACTGAATGAGGTGAAGTCGGTGCCAAATTAAAAATTAAATAATCTAAATTAACATTAGAATCATGTATATACGAGTATATATAAAAAATGCCTAGCTGAACAATTACATAACACCCTTACTCAGGAGCGCTTGGCACCGACTTCACCTCATTCAGTAGGTAGCATGCTAATACATTTTTCTTTATTGTTATTTCATGATTTTAAGTTTTATGATGGAAGTCGGTTCATTTTTTTTGGAAAAAAGTTTATTATGTCATGACAATACAATTAGAATTAGAATTGAAAATTAGAATTGTTTGCCATAATTAGTTTTAACACCTCAATCATCATAAAATAATACTTATCTAAGTAAATTTGATTCATCATCTTCAGTTCAACTTAGATGCCTTGCGATGATGATTTAACTACTTACTCTACCTAAGTTTAAGAACAGAATAAGTAACTTTTTTAATTTGAAAAATAGAGTCTATCACTTTTTTGAATAAACCAATTTATTTCGTTTTTTAGCTACATTTTAAAGACCAAGGTTCAAAATTTGATTAACCGATGACCCTTCTTTCATGAATGAAGTCCCTACATCATCCGTATAATATATTTGTCAAACATTCATTTAACTAAACTATAAATTTCTCTACACACTCATTAATATACTACACACTCATTTACACAAGACACTACATAGGTACTTACTTCAACTTAATTACTTATCACATCACAGTATCACAATATTTAGTCCTTAATTAGGAAATAAAAATTCCACTTAGAAATAATTGCAAAAATAAATAATGACTGAAGACTGAAGCTACGCGTTTATCTTATCTCGTCAGCCATGTGACTGTCAAGAGGAAATCACACAAGGTGACTGGCATTGAAAGTTTAGTATTCGTTTGCATTGCACGTGACGTCACAACTACGTAATCTAGTGATTTTGGCAACTCCTGCGCGTCGCGGCGCGGGGCGCGTGCGATTGGAGGCATGGTCACGGTCACGGCCGTTTGGGCTAACCGGTCATGACTTCGTGTGGGAGAAAATCCCTGAAAGGACTTTTGGTTCGGTTCCTGGTCTCAAGGGTGGCTGAATGCCACCAATAATAGCAAAAATAGTTAATTTATTGCATGCTTAGCTGAGCCCCCAGTCTTCGCTCCTGTGGGAATTTTGGGATAAAAAGTACTCTATGTGCTATTCCCGCTATTTTTCTACCCGTGTACCAAATTTCATCAAAATCCGTCTAGTAGTTATTGCGTGTAGTTTAGTAACAAACATAGATCCCCGCGCTTATCTAAACTTTTCGCATTTTAGTAAGATTTGTTCAACTTCGATGAGCACTGTTGAGAGTAGTGATGTGCCGTTCCCAAATTTCCGTTCCCGGGAATATTCCCGGAACGGGGAATATTTCCGGGAATGTCTCCAATTTTAGGGGAACATTCCCTTGTTTCTGAGAACGTTCCTTAGAAAGCTGGAATTGACTTTATGGGATTACTAGCTTTTGCCCTCGACTTCGCCCGCGTGAGTTTTGCTTAGATAAATAGTATCCACCATTTTACCATTAATTACCATTGTTTTGCCATTGTTAAGTTGCTCCCTGCACTGCTTTGTAACATTTCACGATTCGATTGTGCGCATTACATTACAATATACATTACATACAACACTGACGAACATTCACCGATTCGATTTTGATTATGCCATTTTCAGAATGTCACTTTCGCAAAGATTTACTTGTGCAAAAGGTCCACATTCGCAAAATGTCACTTTAGCAAAAGAACACCTTCACAAAATGTTACTTTTGCAAAAAGGACACCTACGCATAAAGTCACCTATGCAAATGGTCCACTTTCGCAAAATGTCACTTTTGCAAAAGGTCACATTCGCATCCACAGTGATCGTTTTCGGAAGTGAACTTTTGCGTAAGTTTCCTTATACAAAAGTGACCTTTTGCGAAAGTGACATTTTGTAAATGTAACTTCTAAACCTCATTTTGTAAATGTGACAATTTGTAAAAGTTACCATGCGGAAGTAACCTTTTGCGAAGATGTCATTTTGCAAAAGTTGCCTATCTGTCTATCGGTTTTCGACAAATTGTACTTAGGGAAGTGTGCTCATGAGCTGCATAAGCTCATACCGGCTAACCCTATGTCCAGATGCACGGCGGGCTATCATCCTTTCTTGATTAATATTCCCCCGCAAGCACCAAGCGCTTTTCGTGCGCGCATTAAAGAAATGGAACTCTCTACCTGCGTTTTCCCGAGCACATTCAACCTGACCAGAGTGAATAAGCTACTTCTGGGTGAGCTCGCTACACTGTAGACCACATCTCTGTCTGCGGGCAAGATTGTGGTCAAGAGCAAACCCATCTTTAATCACAGAAAACGAGGAAGGCCTAAGACAAGATGGTCGGATGAACTTAAAGCATTCGACAGAAAGTGGATAGAAAAGGCCAGAGATAGGGACACATGGAAAGAGAGTGGGGAGGCTTTTGCCCAGCATGGACTTGTTATAGCTACAAAATAAAGTTACGTTACAGGTTAATATTCGCAGTGTGGGAACAACTTAACAATCTACTATTTATCAAAGCGAAACTCACGCGGGCAAAGTCGCGGGTAAAAGCTAGTAATCCTATTAAGTCAATTCCAGCTTTTTAGGGAACGTTCCCAGAAACAAGGGAATGTTCCCCATAAGTCGGGAATATTCCCCGGAAATTTAGAAATATTCCCGGGAACGTTCCCGAAAAGTAGGGAATATTGAAGATTTTTGAAAAAAATGTTGTAATTATTATCTGAGGATATGTATTTAGATTATTTTATCGACCGAGCGAGCGCAGCGAGCGAAGCGTCTCAGTTTCCACTAGCCGAAAATTCTTTTGTCTGTCCGGATGTTATCGCCTACAGGTCGCATTTCTGAACCGATTCTTATGAAATTTTGTGAGCAGGTTCGGTAATTTTATAGAATTTTTTAGTCGAGCCATTTTTTCGAAATTTTATAAAATGGCGATAATATAAAAAAAAAACCTTATATCTCAGCTATTTAAAAAAAAAATCAAAAATGTCATTAGTCATTTTTGTGATCCTTATTAAGACGCAACTTTTTTGTATGAACAACATAGTGAAATTCAATAAAACCGCTATAAATCCATATTATTAAATTCTTATACGATAGTTCACAAAAAAATCAATAGATGGCGCAGCAAAGCTTTTATTACTCGCAAATTAATTTAAGAGTGACTTGATTTATTGATTAAAATGAGATTGTTTGAATTGCGTGTATTTTTTTTAAACTGAGTGCGTTTGACCTCTATCTTGCCTGATGAGAAGCATAGATGAGATCTAGGGTGGTACACGCAAACTGAAAAAAAAACTCAAGTATTTATTTGGTTAATGGTATTGTATTGTGGATTGCTTTGCTTGGTGGAATTATCTTGAACACTTGGAATAAATCTGATATCAAAAAACTTCATTGTATGATTAGAATCCTATTAAAAAAAAAGTAATATACGTAATAGGAATATAATAGATTCGATTTCAAATTGAACTATCTTTTTTGAACTTTAATTTTGTTGAGCAAATTACATAAATATACATATAACCAAAAGGTCAAACCATGCATTTCTGACGACTGATGACCTCCGTGGCCTAACGGTCATCACGCCAGACGGCCACACCAGAGGTCCCGGGTTCGATCCCCGGTCGGGTCAAGATGGAAAATAATCTTTTTCAGATTGACGTGGGTTTTGGATATTTATCAATACATATATATATTTGTTATAAAATATAGTATTGTTAAATTAGCATCCCGTAAAGTCTTGAACTTACTCAATCTGTGTGATTTGTCCGTATATATTTATTATTATTATTTATATTATTTCGAGGCGGAAAAGACAGGTTTCAGTCAATTTTTTAGTGGTATTGACCAACCACAAGAACTTTTTACTTTCTTTACAGCATTGGTAGGTTGGTTTCAAAACTCTTCTAAGCCAGGGACACGGTAAAATATGGGTTATTTCGTGGAAGGGCTCGCGAGGTCTACTGTTCTCACAGAACCACTAGTTATATTAGAAGTGATAAAAACCGCAATTATAAATTTTAATTGCAATATTCCCCAATATTTCCATTTTTGGAAAACGTTCCCGGGAACGTTCCCTTCGTTTCCGGGAATATTCCTTCGTTCCCGGGAACGGCACAGCACCACGACTTCACGAGGTGTAAGTCCACAACAAAGGTTAAGTTCGCGATTGTATCAGATGTTTTTGGGTTTTGTTTGGGTCGCTGTTGAATCATTTTGAGCGGTATACCGCTTGGTCGCCCGTAACTCTTATTCTGGAGTTTAGTTAAAAAGCCCAGTTTGTTGGTTGATGGTACTTATAGTCAAGTAGGATTAAAATTCAAATAGATTTTACTGCTATAGAATAGATTACCACTAAATTCCGAATCAAATGTAACCAAGTATTAAATTCTGCATTAATGAGACTAAATACATTTTTTTGATCACACGGTCCCAACTCTCAGCAGCTTCTTCGATGAGCACTCTCAACACCACCCGTCAGATTTTTGTGTACGAATATAAGGCAGAACACACATTTACTTATTTTTGACTTTGTTTTCAATAGTGAATGGCAAAAATGTAATCCCGAATTATCGATGAATTATAAATTATCGAATTTCTCGGGCCTTCAACTATATAATCAATAGCTTTAATAAAATCTGTGGAGTGGTATAGCCGTGAGTATAACAGTATATACTTCCCATTTATAATATTTAGGAGGTATGGAAATATGGATACCTACCTACGTTCTATGAATGACATACCCGGGGCTCTAGCAGTAGCAGTGTCTCTGACGCAGAATGTGCACTTCGCAAAACGTACACTCGAACATAAGGTGCATTTCGCAATTGGTGCACTTCGCAGAGTGTGCAATTCGCAGAATTAGCATAATCTATACATATTATAAAACAGTAAAAATATTTTGTCTGTACATTTAGTATTTTTGACTGAAATGGATAAGAGAGACACTTAAAAAGAATAATAGAAAGCAAAAAACATTTTTGGAATTTTTTGTCTGTCTGTCTGTCTGTATGTATGATCACGCTAATCTCCGAAAGTACTGAACCGATTTGAATGAAACTTTTTTTTAGAATAGAATAGAATAGAATGATTTATTTGCAGCAACATGGTAAATTGTTACATGATGTACATGATCAAAAAAATAAAGTCCAGCACATTGCACCATCACTGGCATGCAAAAATTAATTATACAATTTAAAAGTTTAAAAATAAAATGATAGATATAAATTAAAATATCAAACAATAATAAAAGTTAATGTCAATTCACATACATAATATAAATGCATATATTGTTTTTTTTTTTAATATATTTTATAATAAGATTATTTTCCAAATGCCATAAACTCATCTGTAGTATCCTCCGTATATGAGTGTAACACGTATCACTGGCTCGGCAACTCACAATGTGTGCGGGCGCACGTCCGACCTCGCCGGTGTCTGCAGTAGTACTGCCCGTGCGTGCGCCCCACCACACCGCAAGCACGAGACAGTGTTTACGTTCTCACTATAGAGAACGATACAAACACTACATCCCTTTCTTGTTAAAATCTTTATTTTTAATTACCAATCAACAAAATCAACTTCATTATATTATTGAAATAAATCACTAATGCTCCAGGTCTTGATGTTCTTCGCCTTCTTCCAGAGTGGCCTCCGCATCTCTTTCTTCCGGAATGGCCTTCCATTCACCTTCAATTCTTTTTAGGTGTAATATATTCTGCCTCAATTTCTGCCCTGTTTCTTGATTCCGAATTGTAATATCACCATCTTTTGCCTTCTCCACAATGTGTGGTGTTGGGTTATAATTTAGAGTCAGTTTGTTTGTCTTTTCCATTTCCTTTGTATATACTTTGTCACCTTCATTAAGATCCAGGTCTTTAGCTCTTCTTTTCTTATCTCCATACTCTTTACCCTTTTCCTTTTGTTCCTTATCTCTGTCTCTAACTTCTGTGTCATCTTCTTTATTACTTATATCTTGTAATGTTGGGATTTTGTCTCTATGTTGCCTCTTGAAGAACAATTCAGATGGCGTTTTTCCCGTTACGGAATGCGGTGTGGCGTTATACATTGAAAGGTACTCCCATATAGTCTCTTGCAAGTTCTTTTTTTCAAATTTTCCTATTTTGAGCCTCTTCAATATATCTCTGTTTTGCCTCTCAACCTCTCCATTTTGTTGAGGCCAATAAGGAACAGTATGGAATAGAGATATATTGCATTCTTTGCAAAATCCTTTAAACTCCTCACTAACGAATTGTCTACCATTATCTGCCGTAATAGATGAAGGGTAGCCTAGCCGACTAAATATTTCTTTTAATAATTTTATTATTTGAGAGCTGGTGATGGTTTTCGTTATTTTAATTTCTTTATAACGGCTGTAATAATCTACTACGACTAAGAGATATTCGTTACTTGGCAACGGTCCTAGTAGATCCATCGCTGTGTCCACCCAGGGCGCATCTGGAAGTTCGCGTCGCTTCATGGGGGCTGGTGGATTTGGCAGTCCAACTAAAGTGCAACTCTTACAGCACTTTACTAGATTTTCGGTATCCTTATCTATTCTAGGCCACCAAACCTTACTCCTTAAACGTCCTTTCATTGCTACAATCCCTGGGTGTCCTTCATGTGCTGCATCTAAAACTTTTTTACGTAGTTTAGTAGGAATAACTAGTCGATTTCCTTTCAACAGCACGTTGTCAAAAAAACATAACTCATTTTCAAAGACCTTATACCCTTTAGTACTGTCGTTCCATTCATTATCGTAAATACCTTTTCTCACACTTTGTATTTCCAGATCTTCTTCAGAATGTTTTTTAATGTCCGCCATTGATATTGCTGTAGGTCTTGCATTTTCTACGATGTGATGCACATGTTGGTCATTACCGATTTGTGGATGGTTAGGAATTGTACAAAGCCGAGATAACGAATCCGCTATATTTGTTTTTCCGGGCTTGTACTTTATGTTAAACCGATAACACTGCAATCGTAAAACCCACCTTTCTATCCTGGCGCATGGTTTTGACTTTGGTCCAAACAAAACTTCTAAGGGTTTATGATCAGTGATTAGCTCAAAGTCTTTTCCAAATAAAAATATGTTGAAGTGTTCTATAGCCCAAACTAAAGCAAGGGCTTCTTTTTCTGTTTGGCTATATCTCCGCTCACAGTCGGTTAATGTACGGTTTCCATATGCAACAACTCTTGGCCCTTTGGCGTCAATTTGTACTAAAACACCACCAAGTTCTACAGGGCTCGCGTCAGCAATGACTTGAGTTTTATCTTTGATATCATAGTACCCGAGAGTTTCGATATGTGCTAGTTTCTTTTTTATTTCTAAAAAAGCCTGCTCTTGTTCCCTTGACCAAAATTCTTCGATGTTTGCATTTTTTCCAAATTTTTGTCTTAGCAATTTCTTTAATGGTTCCGTGATTGTGGCGAGATTGGGTATCCACTTGTTTATGTGATGTATTGGGGGTAGTATGCAAACTGAATGTGTAACTACCGGCAGAATCTTAGTGAGCCAATACGGGATCACTTGTCAATTTAATTTTAATTTTATTGAATGCGTCTTCACAGGCATCCGACCAAAACCATTTTGTACCTTTCTTTAAAAGTGCATATAATGGTTGCAAAATACTACTTATATTGGGTATAAATCGGGCATAATAGTTAATGAAACCCAGAGCAGCTCTCAACTGTGCAATATTTTCGGGTGCCGGCATATCTCTAATAGCGTCCACTTTACTGCTATCAGTATGTAATCCATGTTTGTTAATGAACTGTTCCACTAAACGAACGTAAGCTGGCCAATTACCCGGCCCGTCTAAATCGAATTCGTGCACTTTTCCAATCGGCATAGTGATTAAAACTTTAAAATTGTCGTCGCCATGAAATGTATGCAATGAAACAATGGCGGATGGAACGAGACTGGTTTATTAACTAAGATTCTGCCGGTAGTTACACATTCAGTTTGCATACTACCCCCAATACATCACAGTTTATATAATTAACTAGACCCAAAAAGCTTTGTAACTCTTCGATTGTCTTAGGAGCCCTGAATTTTGCTACACTTTCTATATATTTATTTAATGGCCTAATACCTTCAGGAGAAAGCTCATGACCAAGAAAATTTACTTTATGCACTTTATACAAGCATTTACTCTCATTCAACAAGACGTTATTGTCTTTCAATACTTGCAATACTTGTTGGAGACGTGAATCATGTTGCTGCTCAGTGCATCCATATATTAAAATGTCGTCAATAAAGTTTATGACACCCTCGCATTTCAAAAACATTTTTTCAAGTATTTTCTGAAATAATTCAGGTGCACAAGTTATTCCAAACATTAAACGTTTGTAACGGTATAGGCCTTTTGGACTAATGAATGTCGTGATATGTCTAGAATTTGGGTGTAGTTCTATCTGATGGAAGGCATTTTTTATGTCCAATTTACTAAAATATTGCGCTTTCCTTATTTTGGGTAAAAGATGTTCCATTGAAGGTAATGGATGATTCTCTCGCATGATTGCTGAGTTGGCACGTCGCATATCAACACAAAGGCGTAAATCACCATTATCTTTCAGTATAGGTACTATGGGGGATATCCATTTCGAAGGTTCTGTAACTTCCTCTATTATATCAGTTTCGAGTAATTCCTTGATTTTCTTTTCTATTTTTTCTTCTATAGGGATCGGAATTCTTCGGTATGGTTGTGAGACTGGCTTTTGAGTATTATCAATTGGAATCTCCACCAAAATATCTTTAAATTTTGGGAATGGCTCTGATCGGATCTGATTGACGCCAATACCGAGCTTTAGGACGCCAAGATTTATAGCACTATCTTTACCCAGTAGATTTCTCGACCCTCTCGCAATAACGTAGATAGTAGTACGTTCTTCCTTGGAATTAACCTTAATTGTTGTTTCAAATGATCCTAAAATTTCTAACGGAGTCCTACTTCCATATGCCAAAAGCGTTTTATCCGGTTTCTTGAGTTGTTTATAACACTCAATTCCTTTTTCTTTTAAAATATTCCATGTTGTATCCGTGATAAGATTATATTTTGATCCTGAGTCTATCAGCATATTTATTTTTATGCCCCCCACGTCACATTCGATATTCGCATCATTATTGATATTAAACACATAATCCACTTCTTCATCTCTAATGTTATCAATTTCGTTCTGTTTCCGCTTCTGTTTTGCCGGTCTTTCTTCTTGTCTTTTTGTGTCATCTATTTTTCTTTTCAGGGAACTACGTGTCTTGCAATATTGCCTAAAATGTCCAAGTTTCCCACAAGTATGATATTTTTTTCCTCTTGCTGGGCAGTTTGCATCGTCCGAGGCATGCTTTTGATTACCACATCTACTACATCCCCTGTTTGAACTCTCTCTGTATTTAGATTTATTCCAATTTCTTGAACTATTCCCATCCCTAGAGTTATTATCTTCTTTTTTGGAAGAACCTATAGCATTTATTTCTTGGTTTTTGTTTTGCTGTCCATATTCCTCTAATTGCCTATTTACAACTTCTAGTGTATTTGCTTCCGTAATTATTTTATCTAAGGTAATAGTATCTCCTATTGTCAATATTTTCTTCCGCAAATCAGTTAATATACATTTTTCTGTAATTTGATCAATTAGGTGTTCCTCAGGTTTGTCAAACTTGCATTTTTCCGCTTGGTTCCTTAGTCTTACTAAAAACTTTTCAAATTTTTCCCCTTCTTGTTTTATTAAACGAAAAATGTGTCTCTCGTAAACTTTACTTTGTTTTGGAGTAAAGTAATCATCAAGTTTTTTAATAGCTATTGAGAAAACATCATTGTTATCGTCGGGTTCAGCGTTGGCACCTGGCAAATTAAAGAAAATTTCCTGTAGACCTGGACCACCCAGTAACAAAAGTGTGGCTCTTTTCTTTAAAGATGTCGTTATTTCTGTGGCTTCTAGGTAAATGTATAAGGATCTTTTCCATTTCTCCCAACGTTGGCCTAGTGATGCACTATCGCCTTCTAAGTCTAGTTTTTCTAGCTGGGGTAAGTTATTTGCCATCGTGAAGAGGGATTCGGGGCGACCTGGAAAAAGATTTATTCCAGTATTGACCGTTTATTTTACTGAAGTACATTTGTACAACGGTTTTCAATAATTAGAATCACTAAACTTTGTAAATTTAATGTGGGTACATTTATACCACATGTTTCCAACTTAATGGAGGTACCTTTGTACCAAATATTTCCAATTTAATGGAGGTACCTTTGTACCAAATATTTCCAATTTAATGGAGGTACCTTTGTACCAAATATTTCCAATTTAATGGAGGTACCTTTGTACCAAATATTTCCAATTTAATGGAGGTACATTTGTACCAAATGTTTCCAATTTAATGGAGGTACATTTGTACCAAATATTTCCAATTTAATGGGGGTACATTTGTACCAGATTTGATTTAACAAATGCGATAATTAAGAGTACCACAGAGGTGACGTGTTACACTAAAATCGAGTTATTTTTTTTTTTTTTATAAAATTTCTTAAATTCTTACTTTATATATATATTCCATTTACCTATTATAATAATCACTAAATAAAATTACTTGTATAAGTAAATTTCGATATCGCAATGAGTAATAAATAATAGTTATTTTTATTTATATATTTTTTAGTATTAACACGTAAATTTTTTATGCAATAAAATAAGATTATTGTAATAGTGCAAGTCTTGTTAGCCGGCTTACACTATTTTAAACAATTTTTTATTTAATTCACCGTAGATACTTCATACCTAATTCAATACCAAGCAATCTTAGATTATTATATTCGCGTTTGGTATAAATGAATTAATATGTAGGTTACGATATCTGTGTGTAGCAGGTATATTATTGTTGCGTAAACATTAACAAGAAACAAGTTATTTCTTAGAAGCGGTATTTAACCATGACTGCATGTTGTTGTTTAGTTATATTTACGTTTATAACATTGTATTTAAAATAATGCAATATCTACTCAATATCTACTATCTTTCCCCTTTGCGTAAACATTAACAAGAAACAAGTTATTTCTTAGAAGCGGTATTTAACCATGACTGCATGTTGTTGTTTAGTTATATTTACGTTTATAACATTGTATTTAAAATAATGCAATATCTACTATCTTTCCCCCTTTTTTTTTTTTTTTTGACACTTTGACGTAATTTATTCTTAGTAAAAAACAATATCATTATTTCTGACCTTTGTCCTCGTCGCCACTTGTAGTATCCTCCGTATATGAGTGTAACACGTATCACTGGCTCGGCAACTCACAATGTGTGCGGGCGCACGTCCGACCTCGCCGGTGTCTGCAGTAGTACTGCCCGTGCGTGCGCCCCACCACACCGCAAGCACGAGACAGTGTTTACGTTCTCACTATAGAGAACGATACAAACACTACATCATCCATATTATAAAAACAATTCTCCAATAGCCAATTTTTAAGTTGTTGTTTAAATAATTTTGTTGGCAACGCTCTTATATTAATAGAAATATTATTATAGGTTTTTATAGTCATCATATAGCAATTTTTTGTTGTATAGCTATTAAGCCTAGGCAACATTTAGGCTATAATTTATTTTGAAAACTGGAACACCTGATGAAGAACCAAAACAGAACAGTTAAACTATAAGAAATATGGAAATGTTGCCTTAACAAAAGTCGTTCAACCTGATGAGCATTTGCTGCTGACGTATAAAAATTGAAGATCTGGATCATCTGTTCTCGTTCATCAACATATATTCCCACGGGACACGGGATTACCAAATGACTGAAATTTTCAGTACTGGAGTTTAGGTTACTACAGTTTGGAACACAAAAAGATTTTTCATCAAAGGGTAATCACAATCACGCGGGCGAAGCCGCGGGCAACAGCTAGTAATAAATAAAATCAAAGTTGCAAAGTTATCATGTTTATTAGTTAAGTACCACAAAGACAAGAAAGGAATACTTATAAAATTTAAATTATCTAAATATAACTTAACTATTTCTAGTAATTTTCTCTGACACATCACTGTCTTGTTCATTCGAGCTGAATTACACCAAACCTGGAAATCAGATGCCTTATAATGAGCTAAACAAACGGGACTTGTTTTTTTGGCATCCCAGGTTTGCTTTTTGTTGCACAAGTTTTTCCATACACACATCTCTAAGTAGGTATTTTTGGGAAAGCTGTAACAAAATAAGAAAATACATATTACAACATACGACAATTTAAAACTATATCTACCTATCGCAGTTTATCGATAAACGACTACAAAACACTATGTAAGCAATGTAACATCACTAAATCTAGATGTTGGACGGAATTATCACGCGGCAAATCCGTGTTTCTATAGGCGACCGGGTGTTGGTAAACAAATCCAACAATGACATTATAATAAAATATATGAATTTTTGTTTAATTTACAATCATCTTATTTAAAAAACAACTTAACTTTTGTACAAATCCCTATTTAACAACAATACATATTTTTTAATTATTCCCACTATTTCCCACAAATAAAGTTACAGGTTGGCATTTGCTAATAAACGTTTAAATGCGACTGTACGAACAGCTTAGGTATAATACGTTCAATAGAAAAGGTTATCGATATGTATGAAACCGTCGCTTTTTTGTAGTCATTCTAATTTGGCCGGATAATCTGCCGTTGTTCATATGTTTTTGCATTTGTGTTTATTTACTTATACCCTTAA
This sequence comes from Ephestia elutella, assembly GCA_018467065.1. Taxonomy (NCBI): domain Eukaryota; kingdom Metazoa; phylum Arthropoda; class Insecta; order Lepidoptera; family Pyralidae; genus Ephestia; species Ephestia elutella. Next base: position 3,190,260 of record CM031573.1, on the reverse strand, counting down.
CATTTTGAGCTGAAAATTTCCACGATAATTTATGACTGAATACCAGGGCTTGCTAACCTGGTTAAAATTCTAAACCAGCTCACTCGATGCGCCATACATTTTAAAAAAGAGCGTTTTAAATCAGTTACGGTTGAGCAAAACCATATATTATTTCTGGTTATGTTCAAAGCGCGATATCATTTCAGTTTCTGTTCAAAATACCGGAAAGACCCGAAACATTTCGCTCTTTTCGACGATCGTGTTCTATCTCGCTCTAACTATGATTATTTCTCACTCTCGCTCGATATAAATCTAACTAAATTACACGTTGAGACTTGCAAATGCGTAAGTGAGATAAAACGCTGAGCGATATACTCGTCCTTGTCACTCGCGCGCGCGGGATTAACCAGGTAATTTCCGCTCGCGAGACCCATTCAAAAGGGTTTTCACTCCGATCGTAATGGCCCGAGCGTTACTGCGTAACCAGGTCAAAACACTTATTTTTTAGGTTTTTTATTAACCGGTTTCAAGCCCTGCTGAATACACTAATCTTTGGTTCACACGCACATTTATTGGGTTGAGCCGGTTTCTTGTATGTTGACGTCAAAGTTAAGTCACCTAATTTTGTCTTTTAGTTATATTATTGAATAATGAATACATGTGCACTTCAGAAACTTTTTGTGGTTATTAAAGGTGTATAGAAGAATCGAATACAGTTTTCAGCGAGCTTACACGTCTTTTCATTTAGGCGCTATGATTTTTTTTCGTGATTTCAAAGACAACGCGATTACTTAAAAATTATAAATATTTTCTTAAATCTAATTATGGCACAGATGGGCACAAATGAATAGCAACTCATGTATATTTATCTTACAGGCGCACATACGATGGATCTAGGAGATCCACGATTTTGCAAAACGTTGCTCCAGCAGGAAATGCAATATCCCGAAAATCTGAAGACGCACAAATGATCTTTTCGGCCCAGATCAATGCACAGCTCTAAGCTCTCTGCCCCCTCAGAATATTTCTCTCTCCGATCATTCGTTTAGAACTTTCCTGCTAGAACGACGTTACCCTAGCAGAATCCTAGATTTCCGTTTTTTTCCTAAACTACAAGACGCACAAAAGTTTTATTCGCGGCACATGTACACTAGACTACGCACAACGTTTTGGTTCCATTCACTTAACTCCAGGACACACTTTCCTGCTAGGGTAACGCACACGATCCTTTCCACCCTGAATATTGTTAGAGGACTTGTCTGAGGGCATATAATCAGGCCATAGGGATCCTACCATACGATCCCAATAACCCTGGATGCTCGTGTGAGGAGCCGAAGGAAGAAGATGATATTTGCTCCTATTGTGACGGCGATGATGAGTTCGGACTGTAGTTCGTTAGACCTTAATTGGGAAATACATTTTACGCCCCCCAATCTTTGTAAAGCAAATGACGATGAAGAAAAGAAAAATTGAGTAGGTACAAGCATTGAAATGCTTCAATAATGATCGCGTCAAAATTTCGAATTGCGGGGAAAATGATTATTTACTTTTATGAAGTAAAGTGTTAAATTTCACGAGTTATATTTGGGTCACCATCTGAAATTATTGAAATACTTAATTTAATGTTTCGAAATAAAGTTGAAATAAAACTATTGTTTTAAATTTAACTAGTTTTATTTCTCCTATCGGTCATTATATTATTGAGCAGGTCCCAAATGACGAGAGACAGCGTGGTGTGAGGCGCTATCCTGAGGTACAGGGGCCATAGGCCCTTGTAAAGGCCGTGGAGGCCCTCAGTCCGGTAGATCTTGGTGAGGCAGTCGATGACGCCGTTGTATAGGACTCCGCCAGAAGCAGGACCTGCAATATTCCTTGTTGTTCAAAAAATACATTTACTGAGACAATGCCATCGCAGGTCTGAATACTAGTGTGTGTGACTGAATGCCAATAAAAATATCGCTGTAGAAATTAATTGTTTGAGAAACTTGCTGGAATAACCTGCGAATGACATTGTCCTTTTCAAAATTAAACTAAACGAAAAGGTAAGACAATAAAAGCAATGTAGAATGACAAGCACTGATACAACCACCCAAGAGAAATAGATTACAGATTTAATTTAACAAGCAGATCGACCTTAAATACTGTTATAAAACGTCGTTAGAATCAATAGGTATCAAAACGATCACTACGAGTCTGCAGAGCCTCACTACACATGCACTTAGGGGGAGGAGTGGTAAACTAGTAGGTGTATTATATTGCATAGACAGACACTGATGTATACTAAGGTTAACAATAAACTATGATATTCATTTTGATTTATAAAGGTTTCGAATTCTATGTTGCGTACTTGCAAATTATTTGCGACCAGCAACCAGTATAATACAAAAGCATGATTACCCTGGTTGTAAAGCCTTGTATTGACTACATCCAGCGGGGTTGCGATAGCCACAGTCACGGCCCCGCTGACGAGACTGGACATGAACGACAACACTAGTGGAGACTCCGCGAAATACCCTCTAGCCGACAGGCTCTCTTTCACTCTGGAAGTAAAATTGGTGCTTGAGGCAGACGACTGATCTTATTCAACAGCTTTGGCTGGCTAAAATGTAGATTTTGATCCTGGTTTTGTGCCAAGTGGCAAGGTCGTGATTTTGTAGTGTGTGTCCTGGTTTTGTGCAAAGTTAGATGCAATATGATCTACTTAGGAGGAATCATAATTTTACACATTTTCGACAATGATATCACTCACAGTTTATGTTAGAAACTTAAAACATACAACCTTTGGTTTAGTTTATAACTACAGTGCCAGATGATGACAAATGGATTAGCTGTGTGGAATACGCGGACGAGCCCACAGATGGCTTAAATCTTATTTGACGGACCGAAAACAATTCGTTGAAATTGAAAATTTTGACTTTAATACACGTGAACCGCTGCATTTTCAATTAAAGACGCGAACTACAAATTCCTCTATCCCGCAAGGGAGCGTTCTTGGCTATGTACTTTTTCAGGTCTATATAAACGACCTTGCCAAACTTTTCCCCAATAATCTTTGCATTATGTTTGCAGCCGATGTATCACTTCTCTTCAAGTGTGATACGTCGGCTGAAGCAAACACAATCTTAACTGATAGCTTTATTAAATTAAAATCATGGCTTGATAGGCAAAATCTTGAAGTAAACATAAGTAAAACAAAAATAATACAATTTCATCCTAGACAAAAGAAAGCGCTTAAACTTAACATTTGAAGAAATTGAAGAAGTAAATGCATTCAATCTTTAGGAATTACCATAGACACATATATAGATGGTAAAAGTCACATAATGAATATAAAAAGCAAATTATCTAAATTTATATATGCATTGAGTGTCTTTAAAGTAAATACAAATTATGAAACTGCACTAGTGCCTTATTATGCTACGCGTACTCGTGGCTAAAATATGGAGTGATTCTATGGGGCAATAGTGTAGATACCGACCAGCTCCTGGTGAAGCAGAAAAAATGTCTACGTATACTATGCAATTTACCGTATAGGCAAAGTTGCAAACCGTATTTCATTAAAAATAAACATTGAACTCTGCCTTCCATATATTTTTGAAATTTGCCAATTTGTAAGAAAACATAAATATCTATTTACAGAAATCCAAGACACACACAAAATAAATACACGACACAAAGATGACTAGCGTTACCAATTTCTAGACTAGCTATGTTTAGCAACGGCCCGTATGTAAGCGCGATAAAAATATACAATAAACTTCCAAAGCAAATGCGTCTCGAAGATAATGATAAATCTAAAACTGTTCCTTTTGTCAAAAGGCTATTACTCGACGGATGAATATCTGAATGACAAACTTTAGTAAATCCAACGTTTGTAAGAAGATTTTCATGACAAAATATTAATTTAGTATTATAATAGTCAAATTAACATTATTTTAAAAATAGGTTTTGACATTGATGACATTAATTAATACTATTATTTTATATTTTACTTATTTATCAAATTGAATTATTTTATTAATTTATTACTATTTTTTTTTTTTAATCTATTCATTTACTTAATTAATGTTATTAATAGGTATTTAAATTTAATTAACAAAATTTTTTTGACACTAATTTGCAACACCCTACCTGGGTTCATGTACAATTACCTATAAAAACATTATACACCAACCAATGTAAACCTGTACATGTAAGCGAGAATAAATGAATTATGAACTCTAATTTAGTAGATGGTCCATGTTTTACTGAATAAAACCGGTCGTCTGCATGGAGTCCTACCCTGGTTATAAAGGCGGACGGTGGCGACGTCCATTGGACTGATGGCCAGGGCCACTGTGACGCCACTCAATGCGCTTGCCTCGAAAGCCAGCAGAAACGGTAAGTTCTTGAAAGTGCCACGACTCTGCAACGCTTCTTTTGCGCTGGGGGTTTATACATATTGTATATTGGGGCAAATTATCATCACAAATATAAAAAATTAATATGATAGCCTGCAGATTCGTCTGCTTCTGAATAAAGAGTACAAAATGCTCGAGAATTTACAACCTTAATTCATAATTCATTTATTCTCGCTTACATGTACAGGTTTACATTGGTTGGTGTATAATGTTTTTATAGGTAACTAGCTTTCGCCCGCGGCTTCGCCCGCGTGAATATCCCACGGGAACCGTGCCTTTTGCCGAGATAAAAGGTATCCTATGTCCTTCTCCGTACTTCAAACTAAGTGTATGCCAAATTTAAGAAAGATTGGTTCAGTAGTTAAAGCGTGAAGAGGTAACAAACAAACAAACTCACTTTCACTTTTATAATATTAGTTAGGACTAGCTTTCGCCCGCGGCTTCGCCCGCGTGAATTTCCCACGGGAACCGTGCCTTTTCCCGGGATAAAAGGTACCCTATGTCCTTCTCCGTACTTCTAACTATGTGTATGTCAAATTTCAGAAAGATTGGTTCAGTAGATAAAGCGTGAAGAGGTAACAAACAAACAAACATACAAACAAACAATCTCACTTTCACTTTTATAATATTAGTTGGGATTGTACATGAACCCAGGCAGGGTGTTGCAAGTTAGTGTCAAAAAAAAATGTTAATTAAATTTAAATATTAATAACATTAATTAAGTAAATGAATACATTTAAAAATAATAGTAATAAATTAATATAATAATTTAATTTGATAAATTAGTAAAATATAAAATAATAAGTAGTATTAGTTAATGTAATCAATGTCAAAAAACCTATTTTTAAAATAATGTCAATTTGACTATTTTAATACTAAATTAATATTTTGTCATAAAAATCTTCTTTCAAACGTTGGATTTACTAAAGTTTGTCATTCAGATATTCATCCGTCGAGAATGCAGAGTGGATGCCGCTCACGTTTGACCAAAGTATAGCCTTTTGACAAAAGTAACAGTTTTAGTTTATTACTAAAAGTTTTATCATTTTCTTCGAGACGCATTTGCTTTGGTCGATTATTATATATTTTACATACATACGGGCCGTTGCTAAACATAGCTAGTCTAGAAATTGGTAACGCTAGTCTATCTAGTTAAGTTACGGAGCGTGAGCGGGAGCTTTTTAAAAACAAGCTTTATAAAAGTAGAGATGTTTTTTCATGGAGAGCAAATTACATTCTGATCTAAAGACTAACTTAGAGCTAAGAACAATGTCCGGCTGTTGCCGCGTCAGCATCACGCGGAGGACCGATATTGCGTGGGCGCAATAAAAGGAATGCATTACAGTTGTTATGTCTTCATGAGGGGCGCCATACATAACTATCTTTGTGTCGTGTATTTATTTTGTGTGTGTCTTGGATTTGTGTAAATAGATATTTATGTTTTCTTACTAATTGGCTAATTTCAAAATATATATGGAAGGCAGAGTTAAAAGTTTATTTTTAACTAGCTGTTGCCCGCGGCATCGCCCGCGTGAGTTTCGCTTAGATGAAAAGTCTTTTTGTGTTCCAAACAGTTTCAGATGTTTCGGATCTTCGATTTTTATACGTTTACAGAAACTGCTCATCAGATTAATCAAGTTTTGCTAAGTCGCCATTTCCATAAATGTTATAGTGTAGCTGGTCTCTTGGAGTTATTCATCAGATGTTCCAGATCTTCAATTTTTATACGTCAGCAGAAAATGCTCATCAAGTTTAACGATTTTTGCTAAGGCCCCCATTTCCATTTATTTTTATAGAGTAGCTGGTCTCTTGGAGTTCTTCATCAGATGTTCCATAATCTTCAATTTTTATACGTCAGCAGAAAATGCTCATCAGGTTGAACGATTTTTGCTGAGGCGCCATTTCCATATATGTTATAGTGTAGCTGCGGTCTCTTGGAGCTTTTCATCAGATGTTCCAGATCTTCAATTTTTATACGTCAGCAGAAAATGCATCAGGTTGAACGACTTTTGTTAAGGCACCATTTCCATATTTCTTATGGTTTAGCTGTTCTGTTATGGTTCTTCATCAGGTGTTCTAGTTTTCAAAATCAATTATAGCCTATATGTTGCCCAGGCTTAATAGCTATGCAACAAAAAAGTTTCATTCAAATCCGTCCAGTAGTTTTTGCGTGAAACGCGTACATACATACAGACAGACAGACAGACAGACAGACAAGAAATTCCAAAAAATTTTTTTTTGCTTTCTATTTTTCTTCTTAAATGTCCCTCTATCCATTTTTGTCAAAAATACTAAATGTACAGACAAAATATTTTTACTATTTTATTATATGTATAGATAGATAAAATACGGTTTGCAACTTTGCCTATACGGTAAATTGCATAGTATACGTAGACATTTTTTCTGCTTCACCAGGAGCTGGTCGGTATCTTTCCTTTGCCAGCGCCCGTTCCACCAAGTAAATTGGATCTCCGCTCTTGTCCCCATCCTCTTACTACTTTCTATATATTTTTTTAAAATGTTTAGCTTTGAAACTTACAAAGAGAAAGTGGTGAGCTGCGCCGCGCTGCCTATAGCCAATCTGGCGCAGGTCGCCTCAACGCCCGCGAAGAATCCACGCAACCCTTCAACCTTGTAGATCTTACGACACCCGTCCCATAATCCTGGAAAGAGATTAAAATACAGAAACCTAGTAGACCTTAGAATCTTAGATGGTTAAATGATGTGTAGCAGAACGATATCACTGGAGATTTCATAGACAAAACCGTGGTTGTAGTGTTGTAGATGATGATGATATCTTTATTTCTTTAAAATTAGGAACTCACTGCACTGACAGTTGCCCAAGGCATGATTCCCATCATGGATTAGAGAGCACTCAACAGCGGAAACTAATCCCATGATGGATTAGAGTGTACTCAACAGCGGAATTAAATCCCATGATGGATTAGAATGTACTCAACAGTGGAATCTAAACCATTGATGGATTAGAGTGTACTCAACAGTGGAATCTGATCCATTGATGGATTTGTTAATGGATCAGAGTAGAAAAAAGGAAATTACGTAGGTAATCTTTACTCTAAGTACCTTTATACCTATATTGTCTTCCCACTGCTATGCTCGGGTGCGCTGCAGACTGTATTCTAGTCTTCACGACCAATACTGGGTTCCCAGTGACACCACTTAGGATGCCGCTCACGCTTGACCAAAGTATAGCCTTGTTAAAACTCACATCACCGTCTTTTGTTTTAGTCCAGCCTTGAACTTCTGCTATATGATATGTGCCTAACCTGTAGAAAAAATTTGATTTCAAGTGTGTATACTGAAATAAGTTCCTCTGCGAATATAATTATAAGACAACAAGGGACTTACCTAACAGAGTTCAAACTGAATCCTATAACCATAGCGGGCACCAGCCCTCTCTGCAAGGCCATGGCTCCGTCAGCCCTAGTAATTACGTACATGGCGTGTAGCACGCCCCTGTACCGCGTGGCCTGTTCAGTCCTGGACTTCAGCTCTCCTTGAAGCTGCATCCTTATCTTCACCACATCCATAGGATTGGTGAAGAATGTGGCGCCCGCGCCGGCTAGACCGCCGATTACGAAGTCCATGCTGCTTATTTATCTGTGCAAAAAGATTTCTCGTTGCCAAAACTTTAGGTAATTTACTGAGCGGGCGAGCGAGTCTCCATTCAGTCATGTCATGATGTGGGTTGTGTGTTTGTTCCAGGCTAGAGGAAAAATGTTATAGGTAATTAAATAAACTACAATATTACTTTAAGATAATTAGCTACATACATATGAACTACGTAATTACGTAATCCTCAGTTCGACTTAGATGATTTAACTACTCTACATAAGTTTAAGAACAGAATAAGTAATTAAACATTTACTTTTTTTAATTTGAAAAATAGAGTCTATCACTTTTTTGAATAAACCAATTTCTTTCGTTTCTTAGCTACATTTTAAAAGACCAAGGTTCAAAATTCGATTAACCGATGACCCTTCTTTCATGAATAAAGTCCCTACATCATCCGTATAATATATTTGTCAAACATTCATTTAACTAAACTTACGTTTCTTTACACACTATACTACACACTCATTTATTATTGTTTTAGGTATTACTAGCTGTTGCCCGCGGCTTCGCCCGCTTGAGTTTCGCTTAGATGAAAAGTCTTTTTGTGTTCCAAACAATTTCAGATGTATCGGATCTTCGATTTTTATACGACTACAGAAAATGCTCAACAGATTAATCAAGTTTTGCTAAGGCGCCATTTCCATATATGTTATAGTGTAGCTGGTCTCTTGCAATTCTTCATCAGATGTTCCAGATCTTCAATTTTTATACGTCAGTAGAAAATGCTCATCAGGTTGAACGACTTTTGTTAAGGCACCATATTCATATTTCTTATAGTTTAGCTGTTCTGCTATGATTCTTCATCAGGTGTTCCAGTTTTCAAAATCAATTATAGCCTAAATGTTGCCCAGGCTTAATAGCTATACAACAAAAAAAGTTTCATTCAAATCCGTCCAGTAGTTTTTGCGTGAAACGCGAACATACATACACAGACAGACATAGACAAGAAATTCCAAAAAAATTTTTTTGCTTTCTATTGTTCTTTTTAAGTGTCCCTCTATCCATTTTAGTCAAAAATACTAAATGTACAGACAAAATATTTTTACTGTTTTTTTATATGTACTTATAGATTAGGATAGAAAACATACGACCACGGCTTTCCTTGTTTCGTGCTTTTTAGGGTGCAGTAGTTGGGTTTTAGTTTTTGAACTAATTTTTATTTAAATTATTTTGGCGATATTATTTCGTGATCAAGTAAAGGGCAGATCATATTTTTTATTACAAAAAAGAATCCTATTACAACTTATTAAACAAGCAAAACCGCAAGCAAAAGCTAATAATATATATTTTTTTGAAATGTCCTAACTAAGCCCTTTCATTCAATACCACACACGGCATAATTAAAAAATATTTATTTTTTTAGTTTATAACTTTATGCCCCCTAGAGGGCGCTGTTTCATATTTAAGATGATAGCCTATAACCAGCGGACAACCAAGACGCTTCTAACAACACCTCATTTGTCCAATTCTGATAAGTAGTTTAGTAGTTATGAGGGAACAGATGAACATACATACATACCAGTCAAAATCATAACCCTCCTTTTCGCTTCGCCGTAGTCGGGTAAAAATAAATAATGACTGAAGACTGAAGCTACGCCTTTATCTTATCTCGTCAGCCATGTGACCGTCTGTCAAGAGGAAATCACATAAGGTGACTGGCATTGAAAGTTTAGTATTCGTTTGCGTAGCGCGTGACGTCACAACTACGTAATCTCTAGTGATTTTGGCAACTCGTGCGCGGGCGCGGGGCGCGTGTGTTAGAAAAAGGCAAGTACATATATATGTATATATATATATACTTTAAATTAAATTATGTATATTTAACTATACGTTAAATTATGTATAATTTTTTATTTTATTTTAATAAGTAACTATAAGAATATATTTGAATTTTTACTTTTTTTCTAACAATTCAAAATGTAGGTAGTTGAGGGAGAATAAAGAAACAATAAGTTTAACCAGAACCAAATGTTTATTTTTATAATTGAACCTCAACTTCCTTTAATTTCAAAGCTACAGACTACTAGGATTTCGGACCGACTACTGCTGAGAAGAAATCCCGAAAGAAACTCATTTGAACAGTATTGGTACCTATCAAGCCAAAGGGGTCTTTTGTATATTTTTACATATTCTTTTTCATCATAGTATCAGTATGTTTTACAATAAGTACACCAATTATGTACCGTCAAAAACAAGATAACAAACATATGTTTGTGATCAAGTGACTGCTATAAAACACTTATTTGTAAGTCACTTTATACATTTTTTTACACTTAATCAGCGTATTATTTACATTAGTCACATTAACTATTAATATTTATATGTAACGAAGTAACAATTACATATTATTTCGTAATATTTTATCAATAGAAAAGATTTGTATGTTTGTAATGAATAACCTCAAAATTACTGGACATATCTCAAAAATATTTTTACCATGAGAATTCTACATTATCTCTGAATAACGTTCGCTATGTTTATTACTAGAAAAACCCGTGAGAAACCGAGGTGGGCTGCCAGTATTTCATAAAATTCCACAAAACATAAAGTATCAAAATACACAGACATATTCGTATGACAAAGCAACAGCATAACGGTATAAATTTAAAACAATTAGTTTTGTACTTAACTTAAGATAGGTCCGCTCCAGTCGATCACTTAGCACAGAATGTGCTCCGCTTTGAGCGTCGGGTAGTTTTATTCGAACATACCTACCATCCCTATCAATCGCAACCAATACGTGTTGTTTTCGATGGTGCATGATACAATATTATTTCTTTAAAAATAATCTTTTAATCCATTAGAATTTATTGTATAATTAAATTGTATTATTTACAATACTAGTATAGGTTTTTATTTGTGATTACGTTGTAATTAAACGTTACATTTAAAATCACCTTTTAATTAAACATTTACATGGTTATGCTGATAACTACTTATAATAAGATATATATCACGATTTATTAAACAATTAGAACGTCTATAAACGTTACACGATGTTCAAAGTAGTAAATGTTTATTTTATCAGTTAAATACAATGTGTCATTTATAATGATAATTCCCAGGGAATTATTAATACAAGTACTTAATGAACTATTGGGACGGGTACCTTTTTAAACATATTTTTTGTTTTGTTTTGTTTCATTAATATAATTTATTTATTTACTTTCTTTAGCTAAGCGTGGCCTTCGAGTCTCACGACTCGAGGCTCTGTCCACCCACGAGGGATAAAGACGCGATTACTTATGTATTTGTATCTGTATATACTTTTAGCACAGATATTATACAGATGGAAAGCTTCCTAAGAGACGACAAAATTCATACCTATTCTTATAGGGCTGTCACTTGGTTATTGAAAAAAAACATATTATGTATTTCTATTGTTGGTATATTGAAAGAAAAACAGTTAAACATTGAAAGTTGTACTTAATCTACTTAAGTTGTACTTACGAAGTACTTCGAGTCGAATAGCAAAAACTCCATGTAAATTGGATTAGAAGTTTTTGAAAAATCATATAATAATAAATCATTTATTATAATATATGATTGAAAAAAAAACACGAAAACGTTTTTGGAAGGAAGGTGCCTATGTTCTTCTCCAAGGTTTGTCCAAGGTCTAATAGGTTTAATTGAAATCCTTTTAGCCGTTCAGGCACAAATTCGGAACATAGGTAGGTATACCTACTCCAACATAGTATATGTTCGCATTTATAATACTAGGATAATTCAATCACAAATAGGGAAATTAGTCACCTATATAGGTACCTATGTATATAAGTCAATCATCTGGGACATAAATCTCGTATTATATAAAAAAAGCTTTAGCCCGCGGCTTCACCCGCATGAATTTCCCACGGGAACAGTGCTTTTTCTCGGAATGAAAGGTAGGTATCCTATGTCCTGCTCAGTACTTTTATCTAACTATACGTTCCTATATATGCGAAATTTCAGGAAGATTGGTTCAGTAGATAAAGCGTGAAGAGGTAACCAACAATTAAACTCACTTTCGCAATATTCGTTAGGATATGTTAGGTACTATGTTTACATACCTATCTGTGTCAATCGCGGAAAAAGATACCTACCTATTAATTTCTGTTGTTGTTGGCACTTACATTTAAAAGTTAAATTTCATCGAAATCCGTCTAGTAGATTTCGCGTGATTGAGTAGAAAACATCGTCACAAACTCACATTCAAACTTTCGCATTTATAAAATATTATAAATCCTCAACAATTAGTAGGATTAGTAGGATGCTAAAGCGCCAATGACCTTAAGGTACTGTGCAACATAGTAGATACAAAAGTACTTAATCATTCACAATCCAAACGTTTTTTTACCACCGTACCCAGTTGTAGGCACCTACTATTTCTTTCGATATTTATCTAAGTACCTAGGTAGAACACATTTAATCATTGATAAATAAGTCACGTAAATAAGGTATTTACGTGACGTCTTTGGGATAGCGAAAATATGTCAGTTTTTTATGTTTTACATGATTATTTAAGCACACAGTGCAATAAACCATTTTGTTCACTTTTTAAAACACAAAACGACACGGCCGAAAAAGGAACAAATCAGGAGTGCAATCGCCATAAGTAAATTCATACGAAACGCAACTGAACCGCGATCGTTACGCCATTTTTTGGATGATTCAGTATCGCGGTAATATTTTGACAGCTGCTTGAACCGAAGCAAGATCGTAGATCAACCGAACCGTTGTCAAAATAAAAAGTTCCAAAGAGGCTGCTTTTTTTCGATCGTTGCTTAAACGTTGAGGTGTTTTGTGGAAAATCTATCGCTTCCAATATTATTTTCATGGAAATAGCTAATGAATTTGATGTGGCAAAAGCTCGGGCCACAGGAAAACATGAGAATCAGTGAGAATATTAGTGATCGTATTTAGACAAAATGCTTTCACATAGTATAAAGACACAAGTCATTCGAACCATCACAAGCTGCAGCTGCTCGTGAGAACGGACAAAAGGAGCCAGTGGCAGCAACGCAGCATGCCGGCGGCCAGAGGTGTCCTTCAGCTGGAATTAGGACGCGCACGAAGATGCTCTCATAAATCGTTTGTGGTCAAATACGGGCAAGAGCGGTGCACAATTAAAGACATTTTTACATTAGTTTAGCTATTTAATAGTGAATTTTGATTACAACAATAATCTATACAAGTACCTACCTAGTTAAGTCCTTCAATGTGTTTACTTATGTGTGCTTGAACATATTAAAATTTTGTAACGCCGGCCAGTTACTGTGTGCCCAGCCAAGCCAAGCCAAGCTAACCTGTGATACCAGACAATCACAAGGTCCTAGCCAACGCCAAGGTGACACATGCCAATTCCATAGAAAAACCCGAGTCCGAGCAGCGGGCCCTATGAATAGCTGCGGGTCCTTTTTTTGGGAGTCTATTCTCCTTCTTCTATGTTATTTAAAATTCAATTCTATGTAATTAGAATAGGAAAATCTGTGCATGTTTGTGTGTGCTAAATAGACTGCTTTGTTTGCAAAAGTACTTTTATTTATCCTCTTTTGATGCAATTGATAAGTTTTTTGTATAACATTTTTTATAGCTATTTTGCAAGTGACTCACTACCACAATATAACATTTTTAAAAATTTGTTTTAGATTAGATTTTTTTAATTGTGGAAAACTTGCAAAAAATTTTTCCAAATAGTAAGTAACAATGCTATCATATTATTATACATTCTTCAACATAATCCAACATTACCAATACTACTAGGGTAATACAATATTAAGCAAATAAGAGCTTAACATTATCAATTTTTTCTGAACTGAACGAACAAAAGAATAAAACAAATATGTAGGTATCATTGCATTGTAATAGATTAATGTAATTTAAAAAAAAAGAACTGAGTATTCCACATTCTATGAAAATATTGCATTGTGCGAGCAAGAAAATTATTGATAAGTGGAAATTGATCTTAAATTATATGAATAGAAAATAGATAGATAGATCAACACTTTATTGCACCATTTACAGAAAATAATGTAAAGTAAGACAACCATTTATTTTAAAGCCATTTATTTTTAATTTAAAATTACATATAGGTAGCTCTATTAATTAGGGAACTGTTTTCAGCCCTTAATTTATTTCCATACTCCGGCTTTTCTGGCTTGTCTGTGGGTCCTGGATGTTCCTGTTGGTGACTATGACTAGACCGAGTGTACTGAACTGAAACAATGCAATAAATACCATTAAGTATAAGGGCCGAGACTTCTATGTGTATGTGAAATTTCAGGAAGATTGGTTCAGTAGATAAAGCGTGAAGAGGTAACAAACAAACAAATAAATTGTTTTATTAGCTTGTTGATTAGCATTTATGCCAACCAATTAAGCCCAAACCCGGCACTTTAAATCATCCCATACATGAAAAGTACAAAGAAATTGGTAATAGTTTATACATAGTATTACAGCATATTTATCCTTACTTATTACAAAATAAAGTCCCATACCGCATCTGTCTGTTTCTCAAAAAAATGGGGTGGGTCATAGGGATAGTTTTAGTTTATAATTGACGCGGGCAAAAGTAGCTAATATTAAAGGTAGTAAGTGCATAGATACATACCTTAGCCCATTCTTTGCTTGTTCTAGTGAGCATTTAATCTTTCCCTGCATTTTCTCCATAAGCATGCCACTGTTACACGTGCTTCCTTTGACCTCACTCTTCTCAATGAGCGAGGTCTTGGTACCTGCTCGAGATAGTTCACAGGGAGCTGCAATTGTTCGACACTGGCTTGCCGACGACGTTCCATTTTCAGCAACCGTACCAGTTGGATATTATATATAAACAATCTGCCTCTTCCTCAAATAATTTCATAACCCTAAGTCCTAGCCCTTTACTTGGGCTACCTTCATCAAACAAATACTATTGTTTATGTCCACTTGAAATGTGAACCGTAGAAGAGTCCATAAATTAGTCCCAAATCACATTTGTTTCCTCTTTAACTCTGCTCATGTTGATAAACAACCATTGTTTGTTCCAAGAAAAGCGATAACAGATGAAATATGAAGAAATATCTTGAGAGAGATATCTACCTCTAAAGATAGGTAACGTAGGTAAATAAATATTGAGGTAATTATGTAAATATAACCATAAACAAGCAAATGATAGACAAAATGTCAAATTACCTAGTGCGTTCAACAAGGTTCAACATAATCGATGGTCGATTATACTCAAATCACAGGTATTTACAAAAATACTTCACAAATATTAGCGTCCAACTCTAACGTTTCAAGGGTGATCATGTTCCAGTTGCGATTCAAGTTCGATTGTCGTTACGAAGTTAGCGCGATTCCGAAATCTGCTGAATTGGATCGCAATTCTACCACGGCCGACGTTGAATCGTAACCGATCCTTAATCGAACCGTAGTGTTATAAATTAGCGCGATTGCACTCAGGAACACTGCGCGAACACGACTGGGCGAGTGAGCGCGCGAGCCCTGACATTTCGCACCCGGCGAGTGGCGCCGAGCCGGTATATAAACCGGTTTGGCGCTGTACGTGACAGCGTGTGTGTGCGTAAGCACCTCGCGCTCTCAAGCTTGTAGTAGTGTACTTATTTGAAGCGCTTGTATGAAGCTTACTCTCTGTACCCTTTTAACTACTCATGTGGTTTTAGGTTTAATTTAATACGTAGTAGTTAAATTTTAAGATAACTGTTTGTTTTTGTTATAACTCATATTTTATTAAATATGATTACATTAACCACTATATACATAACACGTATAATTATATAACACGTGCGATTAGAGGCATGGTCACGGCCGTTTGGGCTCACCGGTCATGACTTCGTGTGTGAGAAAATCCCTGAAAGGACTTTCGGTTAGGTTCCTGGTCTCAAGGGTGGCTGAATGCCACCAATACAAGCAATAATAGTTAATTTATTGCAGTTGTATTTTAAATTTCTCTCATTAGTTACGAGCTGAGCCTCCAGTCTTCGCTCCTGTGGGAATTTTGGGATAAAAAGTACCCTATGTGCTATTCCCGCTATTTTTCTACCCGTGTACCAAATTTCATCAAATCCGTCTACTAGTTATTACGTGTAATTGAGTATCAGATAGATCCCCGCACTTATCTAAACTTTCGCAATTTAGTAAGATTTGTTCTCAGCAGCTTCTTCGATGAGCACTCTCATCAGTGCTCATCGAAGAAGCGGCTGAGAGTTGGGACCGTGTGATCAAAAAAAAATGTATTTAGTCTCATTAATGCAGAATTTAATACTTGGTTACATTTAATTCAGAATTTAGTGGTAATCTATTCTATAGCAGTAAAATCGATTTGAATTTTAATCCTACTTGACTACAAGTACCATCAACCAACAAACGGGGCTTTTCAACTGAACTCCAGAATAAGAGTTACGGGCGACCAAGCGGTATACCGCTCAAAATGATAACAGCGACCCAAACGAAACCCAAAAACATTTGATACAATCGCGAACTTGACCTTTGTTGTGGACTTACACCTCGTGAAGTCGTGACCCCGCCAATGATGCGAAGTTTCTACGCTCAATTCATCACGCCTACGCAGCGTGAGTCACCGCATATCGCTCGAGAAATCTGTTACTTGCAATTTGTTCACCATTCCTCCTCCTCCTTTGATGGATCTAAAGGGCGAGTGATGCGTAATAGCAGTACAGTCAACAGAACATCACGCTGCCATTGCAATTACATCGCTATTAACGTCGCAGATGTTCATGAAACTTCACATGAAGTTCGCTGTACCTAGTGCCGCCGAAAATTTCCCTGTTCTCGAAAGCATTACTGATAAATTTCCAAGAAAGTTTCCCATTTTTCTCGAATATTTCGAGAACGGCACATCACTAAATGAATCATAATATTTGTTTGTAATATAATTGCTTGGAACGAAACGCGGGCGTTTCGCATTGCTGCCGCTAGGCGGCCGCGGGGTTCTCACACTGCTCGTGAATGGCGTCGCGGTCGACCGCCATTGTCCAGTGCTATATCGGTTTGTTTTAATACGCGGAGAGGTCCCGCGTCCTTTTGGTCTAAAACCACGTTGATTGTTGGTTAGTTTGAGTTATAATTGTGAATTTCCTTTTTGTTAAATAACTATTACGTTTGTGTTTGTGAAAAAACCTGTTATTGTGACTTTTTCTTGTGAGATGTGAAACGTGGCTGGCTGTTCACATCCAACTGTTCCCGAGTGAACCTTCGGGAAGAAACCTACGTATTTATTCTGGGGAATTGAGATCTCATGGGTTAGGTAGGGTGATTAGGGATCCCCCCTTTCCGAAGACACTCAAGATTGGATCCGAAGAGCAGGAAGATTAAGTTTGGTAAGTGGACCCTTGAGTTTGTGGGTGGTTGTAGTAATTAAGTTAGGTTTAATATACAGGGTTCTGTAGTTCCCGTTATAAACTATGGTGGTAGCAGTCTGCGCAAAGCTTAAGTTAGTTAGGGTCTAGTCGGACAGACGTAGTGCCGGGTCGAGGTTTTTACCGGTATTTTTTTTACCCGGTAAATTTTTCGGTACCGAACCCTCCCGCCATTTCGTTTGCCCGGAATCTCTGCGCACATTTTCTGGTAGCAGAGCGTAGTTCTACCCTCTATTTGTTCGTTTGTAAAAAATAATTGTTTGTTTTTTTATTTTTTTTGTTTGTGACTTGACGCGATGGCGAAGGTCTCCAATGCTAGGGCGACACTCGCCAACGAATTGAGATGGTTTGTGACGGCCGGAGGACTCCTGTCCCGGAAGGACAGGGAGGGCGCCACACTGCTAAGAGCGGATCACCTCCACTCACGATTGAGTAGCGCGGAAGCGGCCATGGCGGTGCTTACCGAAGCCGAACTTGCCGCGGAGGTCTATACAGGTCACATGGCGGACATGGACCAGATCCTGAATCTCCACGATGATATCGCGGAGGCGGCGGCCGCAATAAGGGCGAGACAGGCTGGCGGACCAGCCCCTCGCACACCTGTTAGACAGGAAGGACCAGCGGTTACTGGTCGGCTCCCCACCCTTCAGCTGTCCCACTTTGGGGGTAGGATGGAGGAGTGGGTAGCCTACAAAAATATGTTTGAGTCCCTGGTCGTAGCACGACAGGATTTGTCGAAGGCCCAGAAGATGGCCTACCTCCTCTCCACTCTGGAGGATGAAGCGCGGTCGCTCATCCAGCACCTCCGGGTGGAGGACGACCAGTACGATACGGCTTGGGAGTTATTGAACTCCCGCTACCAAAATTTACGTTTGTTAGCGGATGCGCACGCCGCACAGTTGATGGCCCTGCCCAAGGTGAGTCGCGGGGGACGCGGACTGCCTGCAATGTGGCCGGATGGGCCACAGCCTGCTGCAATGCAGGGACTGGCAGAGACTGCCAGTACAAGATCGGCGCCGCATGGCAAGGCGGCATGAACTATGCTTTTACTGTTTGGGCAGTCACTATGCACGTGACTGTCCCAGGGCCATACCATGCAGTGCATGCCGTGGGCTGCACCACGCGATGCTCTGCATGAACCGGAACGGGGATGGCCCCGGATGTTGAGGCAGGGGTCCCCTATGGGCGGGGGCGCTCCTGCGCGAAGCCCTCCACCACCGGACGGAGGACGCGGCTTCGCTCGTCGCACCCCCCTCGGGAGGGGTCGCGTACCTGCGCGGGTCTTGGCGGACCGGGACCACGCGCCCCAAGGTCGTGGCCAGTATGTGGCTGGCCAGGCCCCGGATAGGGCCCCCATGGGCGGGGGCCCTAGATAGGACGTGAGAGTGGGGACACCCCCCTCCACGCGGGTTACCAATGCCCAACACATGCAGCCGCAGCGGTTTTCTCCGCCGCTGCACGAGTACCCACGGCTGGAGTACCACCCGCCGTACCATAGGTATGGCCGGGCCGCGGGTTATGCCCCCCCTCAGGTGGGGATGTGCACTCGCCCGCCATATTATCCGGGTCAGTGGCGCGCCCCTGGTTTGGAGAGAGTGGGGAGCCCGTAACTAGCTTGCTCCCTTGCTGGGACAGAGCCGCGGACGGTTCTGCTCCCTACCGCGGTGGTCCGCGTATGGGGTCGTGGGGGGGAAGCCATGAATTTGAGAGCTCTGTTGGACTCAGGGGCTCAAAGCAGTTTGGTTACCACTCGAGTGGCACACCAGTTAGGTTTAGTCGTGGAAGACTCGCCTGTGCCACTTCTTGGAGTTGGTGGCATACAAGTGAAGTGTCTGACGGGCCAGACTCTTGTCACCTTTTCTTCGCTGAAGTCCTCCACAATGAGGATCACGACTTCGGCTATGGTAATGGATACCATTGCGGGTTGGCACCCCTCGACAGACATACCGCCGGGTGTGTTGTCTTTGGTTTCGGGTCTGGATTTGGCCGACCCCTTTGTCTTTCATCCCGGCCCAGTGGACTTGCTCCTGGGCTCGGACGTATTGGGTTGGATTTTGTTGGGTACCCAGAAAGCTCTGGGTTCGTCTTCACTGATGGCAGTGTCTACTATCTTTGGTTTCGCCCTGATGGGCCCTGTGTTTGATAATAGCACCGTGGAGGAGCCACCGGTCGTCGCATCTGCGTCCTTGGCCAAGACCATGCAAAGGTTTTGGGAGGTGGAGGAGCCACCTATGAGTTCCAGGATGGATCCGGAACACGCTGAGTGCGAAGCCCTTTTTCGATCGACCACGGAGAGGTTGCCCTCCGGTCGGTTTGTAACTAGGTTACCTTTTGTTGCCTCTCGTCCTAGCCTAGGGCAAAGTAGGGCGCTTGCGGAGAAACGACTGCTGTCCATGGAGCGACGCATGCAGCGTGACCACGTACTTCGCGATAAATATATTGAATTTATGCGCGAGTACGAGGATTTGGGTCACATGTCTCCGGCTCGAGTTGATTGGAGCTCAACTGAGCATTATTTTTTGCCCCACCACGCGGTGGTGAAGGCCTCAACAGGCAAATTGAGGACCGTCTTCGATGGGTCCGCACCCACTTCGAACGGGGTTTCGTTGAATCTGTGTTTGCATTCGGGTCCCAAATTGCATAGGGACATAATTGACATCATCTTGAACTTTAGAAGACATCAAGTGGTTTTTGGTGCGGACATCCGGATGATGTTCCGCCAGACAGTCATACATCCTGAGGACAGGCGATTCCAGTTGATACTCTGGCGTGAGCGCCCTGAGGATCCTGTGACGGTGTATGAACTCAATACAAACACGTATGGTTTGAAATCTAGTCCCTATATCGCCATCAGATCATTGCTTGAATTGGCAGAGCGGGAACGGATCCGCTTTCCCCGTGGGGCTTCCGTGCTGTCACGTGACTTGTATGTCGATGACGTGTGCACCGGAGCCCAAAGTATTGAGGAGGCCCTCCTACTGCGGGATGAATTGATTGAAATATTGAAAACGGGTGGCTACGAGCTACGTAAGTGGTTGTCCAATGAGCCTAGAATTCTAGAAGGGATCCCGGAGGATCACCAACAGAACCCTCACCTGTTTGAGGATGTAGATGATCCCAACAGGATAGCGGTGCTGGGCATGCAGTACCAGCCGCTAACCGATATTTTTACATTCCAAGTGGACTTGGAATACCAAAGGTCTGGACTAAGAGAACGGTGTTGTCCGTAATAGCCCGTATGTTTGATCCAAGCGGTTGGATCAGTCCAGTAATATTCTCTGCGAAGTGTCTTCTTCAGAGACTTTGGACTTTGGGCGTCTCGTGGGACGAGCCGCTGTTTGGTCCTCCATTGGATGATTGGCTCGAGTTGTTTTCATCGATTAAGGAAGTCAATCGGATTGCCTTGCCTCGTCGAATATTGCCCCCGGGAAATATCGAGCCAGCCTGCATGGCTTTTGTGACGCGTCGGAGCGAGGCTACGCCGCGTCAGTCTATATGCGGACAGTTGACGCCGATGGCCGGGTCAATGTCTCGCTTTTGTTAGGGAAGAGCAAGGTCGCCCCCATCAGGACTAGGCTGACTATTCCCAAGCTTGAGTTGAGTGGAGCTCACCTTCTCTCTAAATTGTTGCATCACGTTGCCAGTGAGCTGGCGGCTACGGTCGAGATACGAGACATCTTCGCCTGGTCGGATAGCCAGGTCGCGCTTGCATGGTTGCGCGCGGCCCCACATACCTTGGAGGTTTTTGTTGGAAACAGGGTTTCCCAAATTCAAAATATTGGAATTGATATAACATGGAGACATGTGCCGGGAGAGCTTAACCCAGCGGACTGTGCTTCCCGAGGTTGTACGGCACCAGAATTGGTGTCACACCCGCTCTGGTGGGGTCCAGAGTGGCTGATGGGATCAGAAACATCTTGGCCTGTCTGTCAGACAGATGTTACTTCTTTGAGTTTGACTGGGCTTCGTGTACATGCTGTAGTCGCTGAGACGACGTCGGAGCCGGATTGGCTACTTGCTCGGTATAGCAGTTTGGATAAGCTTCTGGGTGTTACCAGTTGGATTAAGCGTTTCATACATAATTGTAGAAACCCACAGGCAAAGCGGTTGGAGCCGATTGCAGGTGCAGAAGAGCGCCGGAGCGCATTGTTAAAAAACATCCAGATTTTTTCAGGTATCGTAACCAAGTACATTTAAGACCACAGCGGCCACAATATATTAATTTATTGGACAAGCCACCATGTAATTGCTATATATATAAAATGAATGTTTATAATATGTGCATAATTATATATAATAAGCTACCAAATTCAATAAAGGAACTACATGGGAAGAACTTTGACAATGTTTTGACTGCATGGCTGTTAGAAAATACTTTTTATGACATTAAGGAATATTTGAATTTATGTAACTGACAATGTAATTTAATGTGTAATACGAATTTAAAATTTTGCATGCCTTACTTTAAGGTTGAATACATGTACCTGTGAAATTGTAACATCTCTATAAACTGTATTCTTGCAAATAAATATTGATTGATTGATTGATTGATTGTTGCATTGGGTCCGTCCGTGTCGTGCAGACCGGACGGTTTGAGTCAGAGCTTCATATTTTGCGCGACGCACGCGCTAAGTTGAAGGGCGCGGTCGCTCGTTTGAACCCGTACATCGACTCGGATGGGCTTCTTCGGGTTGGAGGCAGGCTCCGGAAGGCGGATCTTCCATATGAGACTCGCCATCCTCTGTTGTTGCCCAAGGGCGGACCCTTGGTGCAGCTTTTGGTGTCTGATCGACACATTCGTAACGCCCAGCATGCTGGGTGCAATGCTTTGTTGGCTATTTTGCAACGCGAGTTTTGGATTTTGTCTGCCCGAAGAGCAATCCGTAGTGTCCTGTTTCGATGTATTGCATGTTATAGATTGAAGGCATCCACGATGCAACCACAGATGGGTGATTTGCCCGCTGATCGAATCCGACCTTCGAGGCCGTTTGACGGCGTTGGAACCGATTTTGCCGGTCCCTTTTCGATCAAGGCTTCTCCCTTTCGTAATGCCCGTATTGTGAAGGGCTATTTGTGTGTATTTGTTTGTTTGGCCACCAAGGCTGTCCATTTGGAGGTGGTATCGGCTCTGACTACGGAGGCCTTCGTCGCCGCGTTGGATTGCTTTGTTTCGCGTCGAGGTCTACCTTCCCTTATTAGGTCTGATAATGGCACAAACTATAAGGGAACTGTAAATTATCTTAAGGATGTTTCTGTGTTTATTGATAAAAATTGTACTAGTTTAAGTCAAATTGCTGCCCAAAGGGGAATAACCTGGAAGTTTAGTCCCCCAAGTTGCCCCCATTGGGGAGGGATTTTTGAAGCGGCTGTGAAATCCGCAAAGACCCACCTCCGCCGCATTATCGGAGAAACGGCTCTAACTTTTGAAGAGCTGGCCACAGTGTTTTGTAAAGTTGAGGCGGTCCTCAACTCTCGTCCTCTCTGTCCGCTATCTCCAGATCCAAATGACTTGGAAGCTCTCACCCCTGGTAATTTTTTGGTGGGAGGGCCTTTGAATGCCCTGCCCGAATACCCGTGGAAGGACGAACGCGTATATCGGTTGTCGCGTTTTCAAATGTTGCAGCAAATGAGCCAGGACTTTTGGCGTCGCTGGTCGCTTGAATATTTGCATTTGCTGCAGCAAAGAGTGAAGTGGACAGACAGGACTGAGCCTCCCAGGGAGGGTGATTTAGTATTGTTAAAAGAGGCAAATTTGCCCTCATTGCTTTGGCGACGAGCTCGCATATTACGTTTGATTCTTGGCGGAGATGGCACTCCGCGTGTGGCTGAGGTGTTGGTCGACGGTTCGATTTTAAGGAGAGGTGTGACCTCTCTCGCCCGCCTTCCCGTAGAGTAAGCTAGCGGTCTGCTTCTCAGACCGGGACGGGGGGATGTTTGTAATATAATTGCTTGGAACGAAACGCGGGCGTTTCGCATTGCTGCCGCTAGGCGGCCGCGGGGTTCTCACACTGCTCGTGAATGGCGTCGCGGTCGACCGCCATTGTCCAGTGCTATATCGGTTTGTTTTAATACGCGGAGAGGTCCCGCGTCCTTTTGGTCTAAAACCACGTTGATTGTTGGTTAGTTTGAGTTATAATTGTGAATTTCCTTTTTGTTAAATAACTATTACGTTTGTGTTTGTGAAAAAACCTGTTATTGTGACTTTTTCTTGTGAGATGTGAAACGTGGCTGGCTGTTCACATCCAACTGTTCCCGAGTGAACCTTCGGGAAGAAACCTACGTATTTATTCTGGGGAATTGAGATCTCATGGGTTAGGTAGGGTGATTAGGGATCCCCCCTTTCCGAAGACACTCAAGATTGGATCCGAAGAGCAGGAAGATTAAGTTTGGTAAGTGGACCCTTGAGTTTGTGGGTGGTTGTAGTAATTAAGTTAGGTTTAATATACAGGGTTCTGTAGTTCCCGTTATAAACTATGGTGGTAGCAGTCTGCGTATAGCTTAAGTTAGTTAGGGTCTAGTCGGACAAACGTAGTGCCGGGTCGAGGTTTTTACCGGTATTTTTTTACCCGGTAAATTTTTCGGTACCGAACCCTCCCGCCATTTCGTTTGCCCGGAATCTCTGCGCACAATATTTATAATTATTTTAAAGTAGTTACATTTATAAGGATAGTCCACAAACACTTGCGAAATGGCTATAGGCTATTCTTTTATGGCATCAATCGATAGGGTCAACCCATGGTCAACCAAAAAGTTAACATTTAATTTACTCTAAAGAAGATGTAAAATTAAATTAAAGGAATGTCCATGCAAACTCAACTACAACTTTTTACACGGCGGGTATGTATCCCACTGCAGGGAAAAAGCCTCCCCAAACTTTTTCCACGCATCTATCATTACAGTAGATAAACCAAATAAACTAAAATCAAGTGTTTTACTACCACCACGTCCATAATCAAACGTAATCAAAAATGTATCAGCAGCCTTCGTAATTTCGTCCTCGCCGACACGTGGCCGAACCCAAAACTCATGCGCTTGACCCAAATTCGATTTTAGTTATAGGTCACTTCGATGTCGATTTGATTCTCGTAATGACACTAACTATAGTAAACAAAGGAAACATAGGTGGTACCTAATGATGCATGTAAGGAAAAATATCATAAAGTTGAAGACTTTTTTTCTTTTCTGTCGCGTTTGGAAGCTCGTATTTCTGGAGGAAAATAAAGGAAACTATGCTATGGTCGTAAAATAGGTGCAAAAGGTTTAGAATAAGTCATGGAAGTAATAAGTACTTTGTACAAAGTACTTATTACTTCTAAGTAGTAAATAGGTCCAAAAGGTTTAGAATAAGTATAGTAAACTATAGAGATAGAAGGAAACACTAAAGAAATAGCAATATGGGACTGGTACCTATCTATTGAATATAGATACTCCCATGAACTCTCCCCTATCAGCCTATTAGTACACTACACTAATACTATCCGGGCTCAGTGACCCAAAATGGGCCTTGGCCTTCAATACAAGAGCACGCCGGAGTCTCCGGTCCCACAAACAGTCTAAGTACACGATTTCTATAAAAAAAAATCTGATTAACTAGTGATGTTCTTAGATATCAGTCTGGGTGAAATGGTCCCAGCATAAGTGGACTGATCACCCGTCTGGTGCTCGCGCTGGCGTCCCCATATAGTAAAGTAGATATCAGTCATCATGATATTTAAGTGGCTTACTCCACAAATTTCCTACGAATCGTCAATATGCATCGGTAGGCAATTCCTGGACAGTCCACAAATTCTCTGTAGAGTGGATCATCTATTACGAATACCGAAGCCAATTAAAGGTTAGGTAGGTTCATATTGCATCCATCTGGTGAAGTTCAAGTTCATATATTTAAACCTTGACATTCTGCGCAATCGCTCATATTTTCTACATGGCGGATTCCCAACAGCATTAGAATCAATTTAGATCATTAGGTCTTTCATAATAAAGGCCATAATTGTGAAATGCCAGCGCCCACCTGCGCCGTCCCACGGCACTTAGCTTCATATCAGCAATTGAGGAGAAAGCTTGTCAAGTTTAAGGTAATTTTTTTAATGAGACAACAGCCGGACAGTAACAAGACGTGAGTGATAGGTAACCTACCAAAGTACCAGACCCTGGTGTCAGATTTCTAAAACAGGCTTCCCTCGTAAGTATATTATAGCACTTAGATGTCTACGCGTTTTGGAACATCCTATTGGTAGTATACGTACCACTGGTCTTGTTTAAGAATCGCTACGCTACGTACTGATATACCAGTGAATTCGTTATTGGCCTTATTTGAAATGTAATTCTTAACGCTCCCGAAAGCGGAGTCCCGGGGCGCTGCTATACACAATCCTTAGCATTGCTGTTGACGAAAGGAAAGCGTTTAGCCTGTAATTGTGTGATGATCATCTATGTGGTAAACCACATTCCAAAATTGCAAGGGATTCAAAGCGCACAATTAAAGAAAATACATATCCACGCTTAAGTAATAAGTACGTCTGTCTACAGACAATAGCAAATCAATAATTTCAAAGCGAAATAACTTACTTTAATGTACTGTTAAACACAATATGTTATCGTTCATGGGTGACAAATATCGTTCGAGTCATACAACGAAGGTCGCTGGATCGATGTAATAATGGTCATTAAATTGAAAAGGTTGTCCAGTACTGTACATTTGATGCAATGTGATACCATGTCAAAATTGCAGATATTACTATCGTAGTTTGTTACAAAGAACTGTAAGCATACATGTAATGCAATAATAATGTAGAGATTAATTGATAAATATCAGAAATGAAGACTATTCCACTAGATAGGTGAACGTCCGTTACCGGCAAGAACGCGCAAGAATATTCCGCTGCTGGTGTAATAGACCTTTGAAAGTCTGGAAAATCTAAACTTGTTGCTATTTAGCATAGTAAGTTATTCCCATCCAAAATCAATATTTAACCTATAGGACCTCCAAGGAGATACCATTTATAATTTAGCCGATTATGGCCACTAATAAAAGTCATAATGACAAATGTTTTTGCGACGCAAATGTTGACGTTTTACGAGCTATTTTCTCTATTACGAGCTCGGACCTAAAAGATTGATAGTGATCAGAAAAGTTGCTTTCAAAGTTGATTGGTTCTGCGTTCAATCGTCCATGCAGTGGTGTGCGTTACGTGTCTGTGGCGAGTGGTCAGCAGGGCTGCCGCGCTTGAGCCGTCCGCAGCAGGGAGGGGCGGCATTCCACCCAAGGTCAGAGGCGGCTGTCGGCCAGCGGGCCCGCGCGCCGCCGCACGTCCCATGCTGCCCGGCCCACTCGCGCCGCTCGACCCGCGAAAAACACGCGCGCTCACCACCATATATGCGCCGCGGAAACCCCACATACGCAAACACAGGACAGCGCAAACCAGGATGCTAGACAACGACATCCCTATCAAACCTACCCTGTCTCCGTTCCATCCTCTCCCAGCGATCGGACAAAAGAATGAGAAACCCAAGACTAAAGTCATCGTTTTCGATCTCAACAAAGCCGACGGACTGGATAATTCTATCAAATTACACGACGTCCTTAAACCGCTAACGCCGCTGAGGATACATGGATACGCTAGAAAGAGCTCCTTAGATCTTGATAGAAAACCTCAACAGCTACTCAGAGAAAACACATACGATGTAATAGAGCCCATTTATGTAAATGCTGCTAAAGTGAGGAAGAGAGACACGTCTATAACAAGGAGAAGTTTAACACCGATGGCTGCGGATTCTGAGAACACGGAAAAAGAAGCCCAAAGAGAGGATGAGCCAAAATTATCGCCCAAAACGAGGTTCAAGAAAGCAGCCATCCAGGTAGCGAAACTCTCATCAATGCCGGAAACAGGGAAGTTATTATGTTTAAGAGAAAGACAAACGATTAATATTTGTAGGAAAGATGACAAATCTTCTTGTAAACTGGAAGAGCTGCCAAAGAGTCCTACTCAGAAACTAAATAAACTAACAGAGATATTCCAGGGCCTCGAGATGAATGGACGGCAAAGAGACAAGATGAAAAAAGAGAATAGTTGGTTTTAAATGTATAACTATAGGCTAAGGAAGAGTGATTTTATTTATCTGTTTTCTATGTGAAGAAGAATTTAAAGAAGAGACAATTTAAGTGATAACTAGTTAAATAAGAGTTCGTCTATTTTCGTTGAAACTGTCTAATGTTTATGAGATATTGTTGCTCAAATTTTGGTGTCGCGTGTACAGTACTCGCGTAAATGTTTTATTAAAGTGTGTCTTTTTATAAATCTGTTTTTATTTAATAAACATAATATCTAAATAAGATATTTGTGTAAATGTGGTGGAAAATGAGTCCGCTCTGCGAATGAAACATCCAAATTTTACCATTTATAATATTTGATAAGATACTTTCTAAGCACGGGTCAGTACTTATTCGTAGCGAGGGGTGCTTATTCATGAAATTGGGCCCCCATAATGTTTTCTATGAATTCTCTTGACCTTGCATGGAGTGGCTGTGTCAACAAGTGGGGTATTGCGTGACGACCGCCAGCCGCGTCTTAGTTAATACCTCACATTAAAATAAGCTTAATGAGAGAGATAAATTGTACGGATGGTTGTTACACAATTGTACGGATGTTGTCCAATTACATCGTATGAGTGAATGGTGATAAACAGTGATAACCATATTTTTTTAGATAACTTCTTACTCGTATTTTTTACATGATCATGCATATTATAGGTTGTTAGTTATCTTGAGAACTCACTCGCGGTCTTTACTTATGGTATAAAAATAAATGATAAGCTGCGCTAAGTCTAAACTCCATTTATTCTTACCAGTCCTTTCATGTAAACAATCTTACCATATCTTTTTATGATTTTACAACAATATAAATTAAAATAGACTTTTTAGGAAATTACTTTCGTGGTTAATAAATGTTTTACTTTAGAATGTTTAGGTTTGAACTAATATTTGATTTATTTTCAACAAAATTAAAAAAAAAGTACTGTGAAGATTGTTTACACGATAGGACTGGTAAGAATAAATGGAGTTTATGTAGTAGTAGACTACTACTACTAACTACCGCGACTTCGCTTCCGCGGGTGCATTGCTACGACTTGCTGACAATAAAGCAAACGAAGTCGCGAGAAAAGCTAGTAGTTACTACGAAAAGCGGGTAGTTAAGTTGTAAAAATCTTTGTTTACGTAAACCTTGCCTTGATCTAAACCTTGAATGAATGTTTCACGAGTTAACTGTAGAAAGTTAACTATAGTTATCGGTTCAAATTGCCCTCATAAATCGCTGGCGTGCAGTCTTCACTTAACTTGAAAATAACGACTAATAGTTAAGGCATAAAGCGATGTTTTCTAAAGCTTTTATTTAACTATGTAGGTTAAATTTCAATTTCAAGTCATAAGATATGGAAACGGCGCGCCGTTTCTTGAACCACCCCCTATTTCGAATTCAGTTTATACAATAGATACTATTGAATACGCTCATGTATTGTTGACTGGCGGTTATTCAACTACTTATGTATAGCCACACTAACGCTAGATAAAAAACACCCATCCAAGCCTATAAAGACAGGTCAAAAAATGTCACCAACCTTTTGAACTTTTACCAAGCTAGGTAAAGGTAAAAGTTCCAAGAGGTTGGTGATATTTTCGCTTCCATGGGAATTTCGGGTTAAAAAGTACCTTTCTACTGAAAGGGAATTAAAAAGAAAAGTAAAGGAGTAGAAAGGGACTTTTACTTTTATTTCTTCTAATTCTATTGTGTATATATGCGTAATTTCAGGAAGTATTAGTTGTTCAAGCAATTCTCTAATGGTTGCCTGGAAGAAATTGCTTACAGCGCTAAGGCCTTCTTTTGCGCATCTTTTTTTCATTTTAGATTTTAAGTCTCTTTGTGTATACTTTTACATTACTTTTAGTATGCAATAAAGTATTTTGTAATGTATTGTACTTTCCAGTTAAATTAAAACCAACATAGAAATAAAACAGCCCGGAAGCTAGGTGTTAAATGGTCGGAGCCAATCTGCCCGTCCGTCTGTCTGTCACGCGATCTGTCGATACCTGCATGAGGTTTGCACGACCTAGATCTATCGGGATTGTTTCGAATACCTGAATATCTGATAATGAAGATAGTATTTAGGGTTTCGTACCTCGATTGGAAGCGGTGGTGGCCGTGTGGTAGGTCGCCCGCCTATGGCTGCAAAGGTCCCAGGTTCAAATCCATCCCGTGCCATGTGAGTTTGTAGGTATATCACTCTCACTACCGGTGAGGTATATCACTCACGGTAGTTTTCAGTGACCACCGCTTGCTCCCGGTGAAGGAAAACATCGTGAGGAAACCTGCACTCTAGTTGATGATTATCAGCTAGTATTTAAAATGGATAAATAAATATATACGGACAAATCACACAGATTGAGTTAGCTCCAAAGTAAGTTCGGGACTTGTGTTATGGGATACTACTCAACGATACTATATTTTATGACAAATAAACATCTAAGACCCAGGCCAATCTGAAAAAGATCATTTTCCATCCTGACCTGACGGGGGATCGAACCTGGGACCTCCGGTGTGGCAGTCTGGCATGATAACCGTTAGGCCACGGAGGTCGTCGGCCAATGGAGAAGGCAATGGCAAACCACTCCATTAACATTGCCAATATAGTCGTTGTGTGTGTTTCATGTCAGTCATGAGAAATACGACTAAACGAGGAGGACCTCGATTGGAATGAAAACTGGCAGACAACTACAGTTCCTGCTTCGTCCGACGTATTCCTGAACTTATACGATGACAGGAACCTTCAAATAAGAAGTCTAAGTTTTCTTGAAAGGCCGGCATTCTTTGGGGGAATTTCGGGATAAAAATATATTCGGGATAACAGGTACCCTGGCTTTATTTCACCCGTGTACCAAATTTCATCTAAATTCGTCCAGCAGTTTTTGCATGAAAGAGTAACAAACATCCATCCATTCTCACACACTTACACGTTTATAATATGATAACGAAAACACCTACTGCATTCCCTTGAAAGAATCAAGCTTTTGAAAAATATAGCCAAAGTCATTATTTTTGGAAGCACGGGAATAAAAAATAAAATTTAATCCAACACGCACAATGAGAAACGGTCAATTTGTGTAGAGCCGATGCTACGACAAGCTACGAATCGTAGCCATGGTTCTACAAAGACCTACGAACGAGATGCGAGCTTATCTTTTGAGAAGTAGTGAAATGTTTTCTACGTTCATGTAGGATATGAGTACCGAATTAGATATAGTTAAATAAAAATCTTGTGACATCATATTAGTTACAGAGTATATTAGATTGTAACCATCTCTCGGCACGCGTCATGCCATGCTATGCAGGTAAATTACCTATTCATGGAAAGTGGACAATACTGTATATATATTATGAAGTTTATTAAACATCAATAACTTGAACAGTCACCAGGGGGTCGTCCACCATTGGGTTTTGACAGTTCAGGCACGTACTTCGTTTCACAGATGGATGGATACACACCATGTACACATACAATGATTAGATGTGTGTGTATCCGTCCACACACACTATTATAAAAAACATTTGGAATGTATAGACAATACAAAAAAATATATATTGGCAAACTGTGTAGGGATTGCATGAGTAATTAACCGGCATTTGCCGATAAGCTCAATTTTTAGAGAAATATGTTAAAATTTTAAGATAGGTACCTACATTATCATTTCCTGAAGTCCGGGGTAATCTGTGTATATGATTCAAGTAAAATTAAATTATAATTTTGCTTTATGAAATCTTTGCCGCAATATGGCTTTATGAGAATAGTTTTATATGCCGAGTGAAATATGAAATTGTATATTTAAGTGATTCCCTATTCAGATTTACCAGAAATTGAGGGAGTTAATTTGAGAATGTTCGATTCGGGTTATCGTGAGGTATCTTTCGTTTAAACTCACATCGTTTTTTCAGATTAGATAAAATATTGAATATGTGCTTTTTTTTCAAAAACAAGTACAATTTTATTACCAAAAAAAGTTTGTGAAAATAATTTCATTTTTTTATTTTTTTATTTATTGCGACTAGAAAGTCGCGGTTTGCCGTGTTGACCGCTATACCACAACAATTTGTATAAAATGTTCTGTGTTACCTATTTATGAATTGTACTTACTCATTATTATTCAATACTAAGGGGTAAATATTAACAGCTGGCAACAGTGAAGGTGTCAAGAGTCAACCCATCAAAAATATGTCAAGAAAACTAAAATAAAATGATAAAGTAGGTTCCTACCAAAGAAGTTTTATACATTTTATAGGTATCTATCATAGAGCAACACAGACTAAACGCGAAAGTCCTTGTATAGTATCAACCATGGAACGAATAAGAATGTATCTAACTCTAACTCCACAGAAATAAAAATATCTACAACAATTTTTAAGCTTTTCACAAACAATTATAAATATAACAATCAATATAATCAATGTAGGTACATAAAGATCAAAAGAAGAGTTACAAAATGACTATGCGCGTTTTCTACCACAGATTTTTTTTTCTACATAATATCATAGATCATGTGCGATACTATACTTCGAGCAACAAGGACTTCCGCAGGCGGGAATCCGGGTATCCATAAAGTTATTATATTGTACCCCCATGGGTAACATAATTAGTTATACAATACCAGTAATATTCATATATTAGTTATAAAATACCTAGCGGTCACAGAAATATTTATTTTTTAGATAAAGTACTCTTTATTTAATAATTTAAGTCTGTGCTACCCACAGAAATATATATTAAAAAAATTGTTTCTGTGGTGCTACCGGTATAATAAGTTTATGGTTGTCTGCTTTTTGTAAAAAGAAAATACTCTATTGAAAATTCTAGTTTGGAGAGATTGCAACCGGTATTTATCGTTAAAGACTTTGATTCGTGAAATATTCATGGCTGGAAATAAAATATCATCTACAAAAAAATACATTAAATTTTCAAGGAAGACACAATGATGTTTACCCTAAATTTCAGGAAAAGCGCAAAATTATTGTATAAATGTCCCCAAGTCCGAAAAATATAAATCCAATTTTTTATAAACATTTTTCGCTGCTGCCCGGTAACACTTTTATTTAATTTTGCATTCTATGTACTCTAACAGTTTTTTTTTCTTCTAACTAGCTTATCTAACTTTTAACTAATATTATAAATGCGAAAGTTAATTTGTTTATTTGTTTGTTACCTCTTTACGCTTTATTTACCTGACCAATTTTCCTGAAACTTCGCATACATATAGTTAGAAGACCGGTAGGACCAGAAAGACATGGTACCTTTCATCCTGGGAGCACTGTTCCCGTGGGAAATTCACGCAGGCGAAGCCGCGGGCAAAAGCTAGTAAATTATAAATGCCAAACAAGCTAATTATTAAAAATAAAAAACACGACTGACAAGTTTTTACTTAAAAAGTACATACAAACATATAAGTTATATACATTTTCGAAATCGCCTTTTAAAGCCATTCAATTTGATACCCCACTCGATAAGATTGATCTTATTTGATTTTTTTGGTCTGTTATTTATTGCATATATAATCCGCCATTTTGTTTTTATGATGACGTCATATAGCCTTTGTCACTCGGAGGAATGCAAGGAATCTAAAAATACCTCTGCCATCAAAATCTGTTAAGCCGTTCAGGACTTACGGTGGAATAAAGAAACTTACATACATACTTACTTACATACATACATGAACCCTGAAAACATAACACTCCTTTTTTGGTCAGTCGTGTAAAAAAGCAAGTAATATTTATTTGAATTATATTATATACTAGCTTTTGTACGCCGCTTCGCCCGCGTGATTTCCCACGGGAACAGTGCTTTTTCCCGGAACGAAAGGTACCATATATCCTTCTTAGATTTTCGAACTATGTGTACCTATGCGATATTTCAGGAAGATTGGTTCAGTAGATAAAGCGTGAAGAGGTAACAAACAAACAAATAATTAACAAACAAACTCACTTTCGCATTTATAATATTAGTTAGGATAGGATTAGGATTAGTTAGGATTTAGGAAGGTACGTAGTATTGGATTAGTATATTCTCTGGACAAAATTGACAAACCTACAACTTATTTCATTTGTAATGCTTGGTAATTTTTTTAAAGAGGTTGCCACATTTGACTGACGTGATTTGACCACAGACATAAAATACTCTAAAATAAAATATATCCAAGCTTGATAATATGTCATAAAATACATTTAACCCAAAACATTTTCAAGTAGCAAAATATGTTAATGTAATTGGTTATTTACCTACATTTTACCTAGTACATTTATAAAAGATAAAAATAAACAAATATAGCTCTATTTCAAGGTGGAATGCACAGATGGAATCAAAAGCTCGATGTAACATTAAACCATTGCTTGATTCATAAAATTACAAGATTCAAGAACTGATTTATCTCCTAATTATGGTCTAAAAAGAGAAGGAAAAGGCTTTGACTATTCTGCGTAACAAGAGATGTATACACTTATACCTATTTACTGTATATATACATCATGTTTTTAATAAATAAATATATGTAAAATATGACTTGTTATTTATTTAAGAAACCTACTATGTAACTATGATAAAAGTACAAAATATTGTGCATTAAAAACAAATGCACGTAAGCCTTTCCTACGATAATATTTGATTTATTATATTCTTTCTGTGTAGTGATCAAGATTATGGATCAGCCACTTGTTAGGCACTATAGGCTATTTTATTTAAATTATGTACTTTCTCCACGCATTATTATAGTCAAGCGCTAGAAAGTGCTACTAGATTGACAAAAGCTTGAGAACAATGCCTTTATTTATTGATATTCTATATAAAGTACTCTCATATAGAAATCAGATATATAGTACTAATTGCATGCATCTGAGATGCTGAAAAATCCAAAAATAGATATTCTATAACGTCTAATAACGTACCTAACTCAATGATATAAACATATTAGACGTGACGTATTAGTTGGCTGTTCTCGATTACATACAATATTTTTCAATTTAGTAATTGAAACAACCAATCATAGGCCAAGAATGAAGGTTCGTTTGCTGCACGTAGTTGCTCCGCGCTATCTTGAGCTGACGGAAAAATATCATTGAAAGTGCTCGCTTTTCCGTATCTTTCGTTGTCAAAAGCAAATGACAAGCTGTCGAAAAATGCAGTTGTGTGTGTAAAATTTTCTGAGATTCCTGTGATTGGATGATCGACGATCGTTCGGAGTGGTGTGTAACTGTCTAATCGACCCGTGAGTTGAGGTTGGATGCGGTTTTGTGCTTGTGTGTATTCGGTAGGAATACACACAAGCACAAATCACGTGGTTTCACGTGTCACGTCAAGCACGTAAGGCACTTGGGAGACGACCTTCAGCTTATAATCGTTCCCAAAAGCATGTCGTCCTTCCGAAAAAAGAAGAGTTATAGGTATGTAATAAATCGCCTCATTAAAAAAAAGTATTTTTTATTTTAACATGAGGTACTTTATATTCGGCCAGTCCATACCAATTACGACTTGAAACGGCGGTCGTTGACGAGTGACAGTAGTTGACGATCGATAATACTCGACGGTTATTGAAATGTGGCTAAAAATACGGTAATGACGACTATTGAGTTGATTGCTTTACTTTACACACACAACCGTGCACATATGACACACAAGCGTAGGTAAGTGAAAATGTTTTTAATGGAAGTAATAAGATAAAGTTTTTATGTAAAACAATACATGTCATTTCGTGTATCAACATAATTCGGAATAATTTTTCTTATAGGGAAAGTCTGGGAGCGAAGAAAAACATGTGCCAGCTGCCTTTATTCACGCGCATATTGTAAAAGTCAATCATGGGAATGGGTTTTCTACTGAGGAGTAACAAACATTTGGAAGGAGTGATGGCTCACGCAGTACAAGTACTCACCAAGTAAAGCGGTTGCATGTTTAGTATAAGACCACTATACTACGATTTTCCTCCCTACTGCTATTTTACTTGAATCGATATAAATGCAACTCATATTTCTTTTGACTGAGGGTCGTGGTCATTATATGGAATGAAACACACACAACGACTAAGTATCTTGGCAATGTTAATGGAGTGGTTTCCATTTCCCATAGGTACTGCTGTAAATCATCAACCAGAGTGCAGGTTTCCTCACGATGTTTTCTTTCAGCGGAAGCAATTTGTGGTCGATGAAAACTGTCATATATGAGTCAACTCATATAGCACGGGCAGAATTTGAAGCTGGAACCTTTGCAGCCACAGGCGGGCGCCCTACCACTTGGCTAACACTGCTTCATATGCAACAAGAAAATACACGAAAACCTGCGTTACTTACTGCGTCATTCAGTAGTTTATTAGAAATTGATTTTGCTGTTTGTCCGGGAATGACCCTGGGCCTGAAGTTAAATGTATTTACATTTCCCTTCTTTGAATTTATTGTACTTGTTTACGTACAATTATTCATTGTTATCTATTTGCGTATGCACTTAAGTAAATTACACGATTCCGTGTCGATGTTACCTTTGGAGACGGATGCAACTATATCGTGATTTAGCTTAGATCCTTATAATAACAAATATTTATTTAAGGGGGGTTAGGCGGTCAGCGAAAATTCATATGAAGCGGCTGAGGCGGGGGGGGGGGACGTCCCGGTTGCGCGCCATTCACATTTTTATCAAAAAGTTAATAGAAATGTTTAGTTTTTCAAAAATTTAAATCAGTCACGAAATCGAAAAGGTAAAATACCTTTGTGTTGGTGATTTTAAAACATTTTTTATTATAAAACACGGATGTTATCTGTATTCATATGAAATTTTAGAGGTAACTTCAGGATTTTTTTCTATCGAGCAAAATTTTTCCCATCGTGTTTTGGAAACAGTCCTAGCTTTAAACATACGTTCTACAATACATATCAGAAATTTCAGGGCGAAAACTCTTCAATTCTTTAAACAGCAGCTTATAGAAAACAGCCAATATTGCCGTTTTCACTTAACTACTGAGAGCCCTTAAACATTGGATTTTTTAAATTAATATAAGCGAAAGTGAGGTTGTTCTTGTATTTTTATGCAAAAACAACTGAAAATCTATGGGACCGGATTAACATAGGCAAAAAAAAATTACATTGTAGACATACACCTGGTGGTAAAATCTTCATAGTAATTTTGGTCAAGAGCAAACCCATCTTGTAAAAATGTTGTATAAACAGGAAAAATTAAAACAAAGTAATTAATAAGTAAAAAATTCTTTACTTTCGGATAGATACAATTCGAGATATATGTATAAACTTACTTACTACAGTATTAGTAAAGTAACCCAATGTATAGTGGGATCTTTACCTTAAAAAACATGAACAACATACACACTAATTAATTATATTAATACTTATCATTTATTCAGTCAGTCGCATTATCAAACTGGCATTGGTTGTATTGTATGTTTGTTTATATAGATTATAGACATTAAGTAAATCCTAAGCACTGTTATGTAATAATAAAAATCTTGTTTCCTTAATCAACAGAGTCATGAAATGTTGCTAATGCATTTTGCAAAAAATGTATCAAATATTGTTTATACAAATCGACATCCACTGATTCTGTTGAAACAAATGTTTCAAGGCGGGTGAAGGCGGCAACAGACTTATGGGCAGAAAAATTTGATATCCACTGTTATGGACTTTTCTCTCCATAAAAAACAGTTTTTAATTTGATATACACTGTCATAATCTCCCTCCACAGTAGTTACAAATAATTTGTCAAGTGCGTGTCGGGCCACGAACAATGTAGGGTTCCGAAGGTACCTATCCTGTAGAAATGCGGACACATTAACTTATATTTACTTCCACTTTTATATAACTAATGAAAGTAACCTAAGTATATACCATCATATAGAATGAAAATTATTCCTACGAATATTTTTCATACTAAAATCAATTTTGTAAGTTTATCGTCTATTACTCATTAACGTGTAAAGTCTACATAGCCGTGATAATTTTCCTTTTAAATTCATTATATTTGCTAGTTATTATAATTTGTTTCATGTATCCACCCTCCACCATTTTCCTGTTCGAGGGGGGGGACACGTGACTTCTAACAAAATTTATCACTTTAAAGTTAAATATTTCGCACACGGATCCTTAAATCAAAAAATGTTTTTCAGACACTCATAATATTTTTTAAAAGGCCTATCAAATGATACCCCACACGATGGTATAATCGAGAGAAAAAAATCATCCCCACTTTAGGTGTAGGGGAGGCACCCTAAAAAAAAAATATTTTTCCTAATTTTATTCTACAGTTCGCTCCGCGTAATAAATATGTATATCTCTACCAAATTATAGTTTTCTAGTACTAGTAGTCTCTGAGATTAGCCGCAGACAGACGGACGGACAGACGGACGGACAGACATGACGAAACTATAAGGGTTCCTTGTTTACTTCGGAACCCTAAAAAGCAGTCTGGGGGCACGTGCCCCCGTGCCCCCCCCCCCCCCCTAAATCCGCTACTGGTTTGAGCCATCTATTCTGACAATCTTACGTATATAATAGTAGGATTTAACCCTTAATTCGACAGAAAAAATTGATGAAAATTCGTGATATTCGTTTCCAGAATATTAATCTCGTTATGTTAGAATGTCCACAAAAAATAATGAAAAATATCTAAGTACTTGTGTTTTTTTTATATCCATAGTATAAAATACTATACATTTTCGGGTGTTCGGTAAACAATGGCCAATTAGATATGTATAGCCGGTTATACAATGTTGATAAAAATCCTATCCTATTTTCTCCTAATATAATGAATGCCAAACTTTTTGAGGATGTATTTTAGTGAAATTTTACCGTAATGCAGTTTCGTCATCAGAATAATACATAAGATACAATAAATACGCAGGAAAAGCTGCTGTTGGAAGCTAGTGTATAAATAAAACCAAGTAGGAAGATTATCTTCTCATATTTATTAAGAAAAATAAAAAAGAAACAGAAAAAAGGGAAAACTTAAAAACTGCAGTACTGGAATGTATGGAGCGTTACGTACGAGTAGCTCTATTGCTTATTGTGAAAATTGTAAAAACAGTTCCGTTTATTAGGAATAAAGCAAAGCCTCATTTCACATTTCGTGCAAAAGACGTTTGTTTGCCCTTTCTTGCAAAATCTACACCGTCCATACGACGTACCAGCTTGATTGTGGCCTAAATTGTCAAATCTGATATCGTCACACGGGCGACTTCGCTTAGGATTTGCAATTTTTCTTGAACTAGCTATTTGAGGCACTTTGGCAGGCAATGACTGGCGCCCAAATTTTTGGAGATCTTCGCTTATGTCCATCCTAAATTCTTTTAGCTTTTTATACTTGGCTCCTTTTCTTTTACAATCACGTCTATACATAAGCCATGCGTTATTGACACATATATCTATCATTTGAGAAAATATTGTCATAGTCCATCTGCGCGTCTTCATTCCAGTACGGTACAGGGCTATGAGCATATCTGCCAAATCAACCCTACCCATATGCGCATTGTAGTGTTTTACTATTTGTGGAAAATCTACAAGAACTCGAGATTTACTGACTTTGTCATACCTCAATATTTTCTCAAGTGGATAAGAATCAACGTATGAACTTACATGCGTTACACACTTGTTATCATACCATTTTACGATAGAAAGCTGTTTGTCATTGCAAACTAATTGGGATGATGCGCCACGCCCTTTCTTCACTAATGTCTTGTCATCTGGTAACAAATGTTGACATCCTTTCAAGCGGTTAGCACGAATAGTGCCCAAACTAAAAATGCCATACTTTTCTCGCAACATTTGGACCAGCGATAAGGATGAAAAGAAATTATCGAAGTAAACCACACATGCCTTTCTTCTAATCGTTTTGCAAAGTGCTAGTACTGCTTTACCTCCCATCCCATATCAACTTCGTCATCATCAAATTGTACATCAAAGTATTTAAAGCTATCATCACCACAGTATAGAAAGAAATCATATACTATCCCAGATGCTCCAGCTCGGACAATATTTTTTGAAGCCCCATTTACGGGGTTTTTGAGGATTATACTGTTTCTTCTTTCCAGCTTTTTTTCCTTTATATGGTATTACCATTTCATCTATACTGAACCTGTTTTCTTCTTCAATTTTTAAACAGTTTTGTCTTACACTTTCTATCAGAGGTCTTATTTTAAAAAAAGGATCAGAGTCCATTGTGCTGTTATCAGTAAAATGTAAAAATCTGCGAATTTGTTCATATCGCTTTAATGGCATAACATCAGCTATAAATGGACACCTGGTTCTGGCAGCCCAGTAATCTAAATAAGAAGGTGCTTTTATTATACCCATCATTAGCTCCATAGCAAGAAAAATCGCGTACTTCATCTGCTGTTAAAACTATAGACCGACCAGTTTCCTGTACAGAATATAAATTAGAATTTTGCACAATAGATTCAATGATATCCTCAGAAAAAAATCGAAGAAATATTGTAATGCTGGTTTGTCAACAATATTGTTATCAAATTTATCTTCAGCTATTTCAGCTCTATGTCGAAACTGGGCTCTTTTCCATTTGTAAACTATCGGAATAGCTTTGCTCTTTTTCTTTTTTTTTGGTATAAGTTTATTAGCAGAATTGTTAACATCCTTAAGTTTTCTTTTTGATCGGCGTTGGGGAATATTATTATTCGATGGCGAACAGGTTTGACCCGATATTGAAGGTATCTGAACTGCAGGAGATAGCGTTGGACTTGATATAGATAGTTGAGGTAATCGATATGTTTCTAAACCTGATGCAGATGGAAGAGGCGATGGGTAAGGCTCTATAGAATTGATGTTTAGATTTGACGGCAATGATACAGATGGGATTTCATCCATTAAAGAAGTACATGATGGTGGTGGCGATATATCGACGGTCCCAATTAACATAGTCGGATCTGCGAAATGACTAGTTTACAGGAAAGACGATCAAAGTTTGCCAAATAAGTTTTTGTGTATAACTTTGTCATTTTGTGGAATATTGTTGTGAAATTTAGAATATTTTATTATCTTTATTTACCCTTAAAATGTGTATGAACAGATATAGAAATTTAACACTAGAAATAGCAGAAATGACAGTTGCTACGTTTTTAACCGATACCTAACAAATACTATCTTGTAGGATGTACCACATACGACTGTTTTGCCTGGACACGTGTCACAGTCGTTTGTCGGAAGAGCCACTTCCGATTGTTTTGTCTGGACTCGAATCACTGCAATTTGTCGAAAGTGCCACATGCGACTGATTTTTCTGGTCGTACGTCACTTTCGCTTGTCGTATGTGTTGTTAATAACTATAAACTCGAATCAGCTGATCGGTCAACCTGTATGGGATGCCAAAATTATTTTTCATATTGCGATATAAGTTTCTTGGAGAAAGTTGTTTAGTATCATGAACTGAATTATATCTAAAAATAGTTTCAGTATATTTTGTTAGACACTGTTTATTTAGAAACGACTAAATATAGTTACTATAAAAACATACAAAGTTAAAAAATATACTCATTGCACACTTCTTTTTTTAGTAGTCGTGTTCTTTTTTTGTCAGTAGAACTGCAAAATCTCGCAGACAGTAAGCAAATTGGGGGTTTCTTTGATGAGTCTCTAAACTATTTTTGGTCCACAGTTCAAAAATATTTGTCTCATATACAGCAGTGACAAATCACGACGACTTGTGGTGCATGCTGAAGTACTGAATAGATGGGCTGAGCATTTCAGTGAGGTCTTAAATCCTAGTCAGGATGTTGATCTTCAGTACATTAGTTCTCTTCCATCTTTACCTATATCTATAGAGCTGGACAATCCTCCATCTTATGAAGAATTTTTTCAAGCTGTTAGCCGACTAAAGAATGGGAAAGCTTCGGGACCCCTGAGGAACACTTTAAGTAAGGTGGTGAGAGCGTCAAGAACAGTCTCTACGAGTTTATTTTGCGGATATGGGAGTCTGGGGTTGTACCCCAGGACTGGAAAGATACCTCCATCTGCAAATTGTACAAGGGAAAAAGGTGATTCTCCGACTGTGAATCTTACAGAGGTATTGCTTTGCTAAGCGCAGCTGGAAAGGTTCTGGCGCATATTATAAATCGCAGACTCGGTTTTAGGTCTGTCAGGGGGACGGTTGATGCTATCTTTGTTGTAAAAAAGTTACAGGAGAAAAGAGCAACATCGAGATTTAAATATGTGCTTCGTTAACCTGGAGAAAGCATTCGACCGTGTACCGAGATCTGCCCTTTGGATTGTTCTTGAAAAGGCTGGCTGTCCTGCAAAGTTTGTTACTCTGATCCAGCAATTTCATGACGGCATGATGGCCAGAGTCCAACATGACACGACTTTACAGAGCGTTTTCCAGTTACCAGTGGCGTGAAGCAAGGCTGTGTGATGGCTCCTACCCTATTTGCTATTTATTTTGCTGCTGTCCTGGGGGACGCCTCTAATCACAGTGGACGAATTCACCTTGACGTAAGAACAGGTAAGACCGTGTTTGACATATCCCGTTTTAAATCAAAACGAAAGGTACTGGATTTAACTGTCTTAGACATACTTTATGCAGACGATGTCTGCTTAATGGCCGATGATGCTAGCAGTTTGCAGTCGTTCTTGGACCACCTGAATGGGTCGTGTAAAAAGTTTGGCTTGGTTATAAGCGTTTCTAAAACTCAAGTGCTCAAACAGCTGGCCCGTGGTACTGTCAGTAATGATACACCAATATACCTAGGTGGTAAGGCCTTGGAGGAAGCACATCCTTCGGTTATCTGGGCAGTTATATACGTAACGATAATCGTCTTGAGACTGAAATTCCTTCACGCATTGCTAGGGCTGCATCGGCTTTTGGAAAACTACGATCTCGTGTTTGGAATTCACATGACTTAAAACTGCACACAAAGATGGTTGTGTATAGGGCGATAATACTACCTATATTGCTGTATGCTACCGAGACTTGGTGTCTGTACAAAGATGACATAAAACATCTTGACGCCTTTCATATGCGGTGCTTGCGCTCAGTTCTTCGAGTTAAGTGGCAGGATTGAATTCCACACACTACTATCCTACAGAAGACTTAAATGATGGGTATAGAATCTGCTTATTCAGGGATAATTAAGATAGTGTGGACATCTAGTACGCATGGACGACTCTAGGCTGCCCAAGTATGTTTTCTATTAAGAGCTGCATAAAGGCAAACGCAAAGCTGGAGGTCAATACCTACGTTACAAAGATGTCCTAAAACGTCACCTTGCTGCATGTGAGATTCCAACAGAACGTTGGGAAGAGCTTGCGAGGCAGAGGCAAGCACGGCGCAGCTCTGTCAAAGAGGCATTCTACGAAAAACCCGTCCCAAGCCTTCCTACACGTATACATACAACAGCCTATGTCAGTTGCACTGTGCGCCATGCAACCGGATCTTCAAAACCAAGTTTGGTTTTGCTAGTCATATCCGTTCCTATCCACAGAGATTACAAGATTCTCAGTGTACGGACACGTCAGGGAGGATATGATGAACAATGTCTTGTTCATCTATTAAGGTATCATAATGATATTCATTTTCATCATTAAATACATCTCCCAATAAATCTTGCAGTTGTACCAACTCATCCTCTATTTTTTTAGTATAGGGAATTCAGGTGCATCTAAAAAGAAAAATATATATTAAAAAATATTATTTTACAAGGCAATTGTGGCAAATTAAAAATACTTCAAACAGGAAATAATGCCATTTTTTTCTATAAAAACTGCCGGTAATGCCACTTAAAACAAAACACACTATTCAAGATCCCTTTAAAACTGTCGGAAGTGTTACTTACGACATTAGCATTAATTTTATTTCCATGCAAAAATGTCGGATGTGTTACTTACGACATATAAAGAAAATGTATATTCGTAAAAAAATGTAGGATGTGTTACTTATGACAATAGTACTTAAAGGTATTTCCGTAAAAAAATGTCGGAACTACCACATCCGACATTTTAACAGGGACATACAAATCTTTATACGCAAACATTGAAGAGAAATACTATTTGTATATTATTTCATAACATAACGTAAAAACACGCTATTTTCAATAGAACTTTACATAGATAACAATGTAACCTCTCCCTTTGCAAAAATCGTTGTGATTTGAATTAATGCCATCTCGTACTTTCCTCTTTTTTCGTGGATTATTATCAGTATTGGAATGCAAAACTGATTGTATAAACCTTTTCGATCGGTTACCTACTTGCCATAGTGAGTGTAACGCAGCAAACGTTAGTTTTTAATAATTTAAGCGAGGAGCGCGCGAATTGATCATCTGTCCGTGCAACATAGCGGGTACTGGCACTACCGACCGTTCGCCCCCTCCCAACGCCCCGCTAATACTGTCGCAACGTTTCTTCCGACAATATTAAACGGATACTGTAGAAGATATGTCTTTGTTAATTT
The DNA here is from genome assembly GCA_018467065.1 of Ephestia elutella. Classification (NCBI taxonomy): domain Eukaryota; kingdom Metazoa; phylum Arthropoda; class Insecta; order Lepidoptera; family Pyralidae; genus Ephestia; species Ephestia elutella. The sequence continues at coordinate 3,146,402 of CM031573.1, read as the reverse complement.
TAATATTTCGGAAAATTAAAGCAAAAATTAAAAACTGTGAATGTAGTAATAAAATAATGGCGTTTTTTAAAGGATTGGCGCAATAAAATGAAAATGGCAATTTTACAGATCCGACTCTTTTAATTGGGACCGACGATATGTTGCACTGGATCTTGTTCAGGTTGTAAAATAGAAGGAGAAACGTTTCCTCCTGCAGTAATAGATATGTTGTCTTCGTCTTCAGATGATAGTAAATGCATATGCATCAATCCCGGTTCAATGATGGTGCATCTGAAGATCCATCCGATAGAACTTCTAGCTCACACGCATCTTCTTCTTTGTCATCTTCAGAAGATTCTCCGCTCCTATCAGATTGCCCGCCATCCCGTGGGATGAGAGCGAGGATTTTTTTCGTGCGAGCTGAAGTACGATTCTAGAGCAAAAAAAAAAGAAAAGCTTGCAAAGCCATACCACATGCCACCCAGAAAAAAGAAACATTTAGAGCATTAGGTTACTTAATGCAGTAATTTAATTGCATAATATAAAAAAATATTGCAAGAACCAATCCCCACGATCAAACAAAATACCCACAACCAAAAATAAAAAAAATAAGTATTTATGGAAAACTTGTACAGGTTGTCTCATAATTAGCAAAGAATAATGCCATCACAAGTGTAATTGCATAGCAAATTAAAAATCCCCCGATTTTCAAGCGTTTACCCCCAATTACTTTTGAATGGCTGAACCGATTTTCATGAAACATAGCTTAGAACACAAAAAAAAACTAAACGAAAATCGGTTCATCCGTTTGGGAGCTATGATACCACAGTCAGATACACAGACACACAGATACACAGACAGACAAGTTAAACTTATAACACCCCTCTCTTTTTGCGTCGGGGGTTAAAAATATATTATTATCAAGCAATTTCGTATTAGGTTAGGTTCTACGTATTTGTGAAGCAACCAGACATGTATGGCCCCATATACACATGATATTATTGCTTCTTTGTAAAGCGACCCGAAATGTATAACCCAATATACATTTAAAATCATGGCGTCTTTTTCAGAGAAACGGAAATGTATAATCCGCTATACAATATAAAAAAAATTAAAACTATCTATTTATATGCTAAATTCTGTGTATATTCTTCTTGGATACGAATTCTAAAATGTTTATTATCTTATTTCAGTAACTTTTACCTTAGTTTTCCATGCAAAAAATAAAAATAAAGTATTACTTACAGACATAAACCGCCAGCGCTCCATTTTTCTCGACACTTTACTGTCAAAGTGACATTGATCGTATAAAAAATGACATTATTATTTTTTTAGGTTGAAATGAAATGTATTGCCATCATTATTTTTTTTAAATACCACGAAAAGTTTAGCTGCGCGTCAGTTACAATTTTGTAAATGTAACGTATAAAAAGTTATACAACGTCGAATTAAGGGTTAAGTACAGATTGTTGCTCTTTCACGCAATAACTACTCGAAGGATTTCGATGAAATTTGGTACATGGGTAGAATGGGACTTGGAATAGCACATAGGGTACTTTATCCCGAAATTCCCACGGAGGGAGCCCCGGGTAGCAGCTTATATTACCAACAATTCAGTCTAACTCTGAACTCCATCGACATTTTATCACAATTTTTGCAAGTTTCAATCAGAGTTTGTTACCAAATTCTCATATAAAGTACCGGAGAGGAGCAGTACTTTTCTTTGAGTTTATATGGAAAATTTGGTACCGGTAACCCTGGTTTAAATTTTGTTACAAAAATAAACAGCCCAAGGCACAGACTATAATCCTTACAACTAAGTTTAAAGTTGGAAAATTAAGTATCGATTAAATGTTCATCAAAGTGATTCTATTCAATGACAGTTCTGTCTAAATTTCAAAAACTTTACTGACCAATTTTTTGCTTTTAGCTTTTATTATCTACGTAACATACGAATACATGGAAGTAATAAGTACTTTGTACAACGTACTTATTACTTCCATGTACGAATATCTGTTGTGTCTCTGAATGGGATTTTCCGAGACCCAAATAAAAAAAGTATCAATATTGTGATTTGTGCAACTGTCAAACTGTTAGGTGATTTTTTTCTGCCTCTGGTTGACAAGAAAAAGCGCACCATATAGGTTCAGTCAGTCATTATTACGACTCGGCTTTCATAAAACGCCATCTGTTGTGACTTTTTAATACTGATTTTTTTTCTTAATTTAGCTGTCAGAAAATCTCCCATAGTAGTGTTTGTTTACATACTAGAGACAATAACTGTATGAAAAGCATTACTATTTATTATGAGAAACAACATTGAAACACTATTGAATCAATACCTTGAACAGTTACAGTAGAGTTGGCAAGTTCGAGTACATCTTACTATTCTATAGTACACGTTTTAACTTGATTCAGAAAGAATATTTACAAAAGATTATGGTGCATTGTATAGCACCTTTTTTGAGCTTATAGAAAGATATCAATAAATACTCAATAATGGAAGAATTCACTTCATTTTCATATGCATGCATGTATCAGATTGTGGATAAATGTTATATTATAATATATTTATGTAAGTCACTGAATTCTGAATAATAAAGAAATAAAAATGCCATTTGCAGGGGGGTTAAAACGGCCACTTTGATGAATTCGATAATGATCCATTTCTCATTTCCCAAATATTAAAAAATGAACTTTATAAAACCACGCATAAGGTTCGTTTTTAAATATTACAAAATGAGAAATGGATCTTTATTCCGCTTCATCAAACTGGCCGTTGTCACCCCCGGTCTTTCACATCTATTGCACATTAAAAACATTTCACGTATACAATAATAGATAATAGGATATATTAGGTCCTTACATATGAAATTGGCGTTTTGTCGTACTGGCCACTTTGATCTCAAATATCTCCACTTTGGTTTAGAATTCCCAATTCAAATCTATACAGCTATTTACTCATCAATTTGTGTCTCGCTAACCGTATTTCTTTTGTTTTGTTCTCTGCGTCATTGAGTTTACAAAATGGAAAATTTAAAATTTCGCGTTATTTACGAATATGAGTTCCGCCGTGGCACCAGTGCTGCCGAAACGGCTCGAAGAATTAATGATGTCTATGGCAGTGGTGTCGCTAGAGAAAGCACAGTGCATTTTTGGTTCCAACGTTTTCGTTCTGGAAATTTCAACCTACAGAACAATCCCCGTGGACGGCCGGAGACCAAAGTCGACAATGAAGAATTTAAGGCTATTGTGGAAGCGGATCCATCGCAAACTACGTCCGAGTTAGCTGCAGGCTGCGGTGTTAGTGATAAAACTGTTTGAATCCACTTGAAACAAATTGGGAAGATAAGAAAGCTCGAAAGGTGGGTACCTCATGAATTGAGTGAAGCAAACCGACAAACGCGCGTCGACTGCTGCGACGACATTACTGAACCGGCACAATAATGAAGGGAGGGAGCTTCAATTGGAATGTTTAAGACATCCACCGTACTCCCCGGACCTTGCTCCAACAGACTACCATTTTTTTAGAAATTTGGATAACGTTTTGCTGGGGAAAAAATTCAACTCCGATGAGGCAGTCCAAACCGCCTTAAGATTTTATTGATTCCCGTTCTAATGTTTTTTTTAGAAAAGGCATAAATGAACTACCTATGAGATGGCAGAAGTGCATAGATAGCAATGGATCATACTTTGATTAAATAAATATATTATATTTAAAAAAATAAACGACTTTTATTCCTCCCATACAAAACGCCAATTTCATATGTAAGGACCTAATATTACGCAAAGTTCGACACAGATGGCGGCACTAGCACATGTGGTAAACAACACACGTTGCCATGATGCTCAAGTCAATGTCATTCTTTGAAAAACTTGTCATTGTCAAACATCAATGTCAAATTACTCTCGTTTACCCTTAATGTTAGCAAATACAAAATTATAGGTATTTGATGTTAATGCTGCCTAGCCTCGCGCATCTCTCAAGGTAAAAACGATCACGAGTGACACAAAAATTTGCCTCTGTTTCATAGAATTTTGAATATATTTCGCCTGCGTTTCATACTACACGCTTATTGAATGGGAGTCCCATCTATAACATAGTGATTACATTCTCTTTGGTGCTGCCCACTGGCATAACAACATAGCAGTAAATTCAAATTCAAACAAAAATTCTAATTTGGATTGAACACTTGATTTGAATACACAAGTTTGGAGGCGACAAAATCACGCACTGACACTTCTATGACTTTATTCAGTCTATGACATCTATTGCAAAGTCTGTCATTACCATAAGGGTATTTCTTAATTTAAAAAAAAAATATTGTGATTCTAAAATTTCTAGATGGTAGAAACTAAATTATACATTTACGCTTTTTGATATTAAAGTAGGTATAAAACATAATTCTTTTATGAATATAAAGTTGAAAATTTTGGAAGAATTATATTTTATTTTTATTTTAATATCAATTAAAAGTTCCCTTCCGTGGATGTGATTACACAGGTTTTGTGAACAAAAATAAATGCTGTGTTTTTTTCTGCTGCTACAAAAATATGACAACTAAGCCAATATTATGTAAAATACATTTCCTCCATAAATATGTAAACATAAGATCATTAAGATACAAGAATATATATATATTTTTTAAATAAAATATGTGATCAATTTTTTTGTCCCGTCCATGGATAAATGTCACACAAGTCCTACTAGAAAAATAACACGCGCATTTCCGAACGTGACTGGCCATAGACAAGGCTCAAGACGCCATCTTCAATTCCAGTTGTCAATATCCGCCGGCGGCGTTGTATTTGTAAGAAAAGAAAAATTACATATTCATTCTCAAAAAGCGTCAAGCATAAGCAGTCACAACCGTGTTGGTCATCAAAGGTATGTGCTTTACAATTATACAATTGTGGTTTTTATGTGTTTTGGTGTGAAAATGTTATTGTTAATTGGAGCACGTTCATTCATGTTTTTGAGGTTATGTTACCGGAGCTTATATCGCCAAAAGTCACTTCCGTGGAGGTCACTTCCATGGTTCCGTAGAGAAAAATGTTGCCATGGAAGTGACCTGCGATACACGGAAGTGACAATATTTTACTGAGTATGGGGGAAGTTTGTTCTGGCTTTACAGAGGTGTTTGACATATGTATGTTGCTTGGCTTCATTTGCTTTTACTTTATTTCAGATGGGGAAACCTAAATCTAAAAAGCGTCCTAAAACGGCGGAAGAAATACGTCAGCAAAAACGTGAATGTGAGCAAAGGCGAAGAGCTCGCATAAAGGAAAATGCTGATTTGTACGAAGCTGCTAAAGAAAAAGATAGAGCAAGAAAGAAGAATCAAGTAAAGCTGGTTGCTGAAATGTCACCAAGAGAACATCGCAAGCAGAGAAAAGAGTGGAGAGACCGCAAATCAAGAAGTCGACTCAAACAAAAACGGGCTCAAATTCTGGTAAAGAACTTAAAAGAAAACACTCCAGAGACTACTGATGATGAGAGAATATCAGAATCACCGTCCATTTTAGAAAGGGTTTCTAAGGTAGTAACTCGTCCACAGTCTAGTTGTGCCAGTGATAGTTCAACATGCTCAGACTTTATCAAATCGATTCCACAAAGTCCAAGCTCATCACAAAGTGGGTCAGTGAGTCGACAAAAGAAGAAAGGTGTACAAGCATCCAGAGTAAGACGTGAGTTGACAAATTTGATTTTAAAAAAACAAAAAGAGACAATAGAGGCTATGAGAAAGAAAATACATTCATTGCAAGTCAAGATATTGAGAGGAACTAAGGAAAAGAGAAATATGGATAGAATTACCAAGAAGAGGAGCCCTATTAAGATAAAAACCGGACTATCAATGCCTAAAAAATTCGAGCAGAAGTTATAAAATTTCTTGAAAGAGACGACAATAGCAAAATGTGTCCCGGCAAGAAAGATTGTATAACTAAAAATAAAATAAAAAAACAAAAGAGATATTTGTCTGACACCCTGCTCAACCTGCACAAAAAATTCCAAAATGAAAACATCTATAAAATTAGCTTTTCTTCTTTTTGCCGCCTACGACCTTTCTGGGTAATAGCAAGAAAAATTTCTGAAAGAGACACATGCCTTTGTGTGGCTCATGAAAATATGCAACTCATGTATGACAAATTAAAATACCTCAACATAATTTCCCACCTGAATTTAAGGGAGCTCTGTAAAACTATGGTATGTGACATCAATTCAGAAACGTGCATGTTACGTAAATGCACAATTTGTAAGGATAAAGTTCCAAATATAAATGATTTTGACGATTCGACTGAAACTACTTATAAATCATGGGCAATGATAAAGGAAAACAGAATCATAAAAGGCAAGGAAAAAGAAGTACGTAGAACAGTTAAGAAAGAAATTAAAATAACGAAGAAAACATTGGTGTTGAAGTTTATTGAGGCTCTTGACAATTTTCTTCGGCACCAGTACACAATCACGCATCAATATTTAGCTACTTCCCAGTTAAAGACTAATCTTTCTGTCAATGAGATTTTCATGCAAGTAGACTTTGCAGAAAATTACTGCTGCAAGTATTCTGACGAAATTCAAGCTGTTCACTTCGGTGCTTCAAGGCTGCAAATAAGTTTACATACGGGCGTGTATTATTACAGATGCCCTGAGACTGGGGACTTGAAAAGTCAGTCTTTTTGTACAGCGTCGGATTGCTTGCGGCATGACGCAAGTGCGGTATTTGCTCATTTGCAAAAAATTTTAGACTTGATATGTTTGTCACATCCTTTTAAAAGTTTGCATATGTTGAGTGATGGCCCAACAGGGCAGTATAGAAATAAGAAGGCCTTTTATTTGTTTACTCAATACATAACTCGGCGCTACGGAATACAAATTGCTTCATGGAACTTTTGCGAAGCTGGGCACGGCAAGGGACCAATGGACGGGGTTGGAGCTGTAGTCAAAAGGACTGCAGATCGATTAGTGGCTCAGGGCGAGGATATCCCTGATTTTATAGCCTTCATGAAATCCATTGACGCAAATATAACCAACGTCACGATTGCTGTCGTTACTAAAGCTGACATGGGAGCTATAGACGGAGTTTTATCCAATCAAGGAAAAAGCATAAGCGGAACCTTAAAAATTCATCAGGTCACTTGGGTTGTCAACAATCCAGTAAGAATTTATTTGAGAAAACTAACATGTTTGTCTTGTGAACCTGGTAGCGTCTGCTCTCATTATTCTCTGGGCAAAGGCTTTATCGATTTCATCAGCATCCCAACGGCAACTGATGTTCCACAATTGCAACATATATTGAGTTCCAAAGACGAGAATGTTAATTTGCCGCCTTTCGACGTTAAAGACGATCATAGAGATAAAAAAACAGACGACGAAGAGAATTTACCAGTGGATAGAGGAGGTGACAATTTTTCACCTACTTCAGCGATTAAAGGTAGAGAACTAAAAAGATGGGATGTGGGTGATTGCTAAATTTTTGTTTAAAAATAAAAAGATTCAAGTAAAGCATTACGTCGGTCAAGTCATTGGATTTGATGGGGCTGAGCCCAGAATTAAATTTACAAAAAAAAACATTACACCAAGGATCACGCCGTCTTTCATTGGATAGAACCTGAGGATGTTTTCCCTGTACCTCGTGATGACGTGATTTCAATTTTAAAAGAGCCTACACCCGGTAGACGGGGAGAACTACTTTTTGAAAAAGACGAACTTCAATTTTACAAAAAATATTTAATAAATACTATTGTTCAAGTAAATTAATGGACATTTATTCATATGATTCATTTATTTTTAACATTTTTTTGTTCCTAATTGTCTAAGAGTTGATATACATTTTGAGACTGACTACTAAGACTAAGCATATTACTGATTGAAAAGGAAAAGCTCAAAATTAGTTGATTATTTTTGTTCGAAAATTTAAAACAAAGTTTTTGTTGCGTTGTTACGTATTCTTTAAGATTAATAAAGATTTTAAATGAATACCCTGATATTTCATTTTAATAACATGTATTTTTGGTTTTCCATGGACGATTTTGGTGCAACATTCGAGGATCCAGGGAAGTGACATTCTCTTCTTATGTTTGAAATGTCACTTCCTTGGACCTGCAGTCACTTCCATGGAGGGCAATTTTTTTTCAACCCTTATATTTTAGCCCTTAAAAGACTGCGAGCTCAGCAACTATTTTTACCATGATAACCAAGATCAATTTTATCCAAGTGTAACATCAATTTTATTACAATATCATTTTTAAATTATTTATTTTATTTCCGTTCAAAATTAAGAAATACCCATAAAGTAATTGTAAATAACTCTATGATAACCTTCAGAGTTTTTTTATAACACAACACTAATGGTTTCTTCTGAACTGTCCAAATCACTACAGCTTCTGTGCGTATAACAACACCACACTTAATCCGAACCGTCTAACTGACTACTGCTACTCTTCTGGTGGCAAACACAGTTGGCACACGATGAATCCTATCTCTATAACCCTGGCAAGCCCGACTTCTCACTATTTTGGATCTTGGCGATCTCTTCTTTGAATTTGGTGATGGTTTCTTTTTGCGAGGTGAAGTTTTTCCTTGAGTTCGGAGATCTCGCTTCTCACTTTGGTCTGAGCAGCGATGATCTTTTCTAAAGTGTTTTCTTTCTTGTCCTCAACTGGAATGTGAAGTTTATTTTGTAAATAAATAAATAATAATTAATGAATAAAAATAAATTATTTATTCATCAAAAAGGAAAATTCATGCAAATACAGTAGCAAGCGATCCCATACTAGGCTAAGCACAGGCATAATTACAAATTATTATTTACTCAGTCAAAACAATTAAAATTGTGTGTTTTAAAAATGGTGATTGTTTTAAGAATTAAAATTTATATCTCAACTTCAGATTCATGTTATTTCTAGTCTGGAGAAGGAAAGCAATTTTTTAATGAACAAACCTGCAGCCAAATGCATTTGTTCACATAGAAACTTGAAATTAGCAGAGTGGTTTTTTATATAGCATAAGTGAACACTCCTCTAGTAATATTCCTCATGACTGAGGGTTGTGGTCTTTACCTATATGGAATGAAATATACACAACTAATCTTGGCAATTTTAATGGAGCGTTTTGCCTTTCCTTCTCCATTTTACACACTAGCTAGTCATCAACCAGAGTACAGGTTTCCTCATGATGTTTTCCTTCACTGGAAGCAAGTGGTGATCGATGAAAACTGACATACACTTGTCAGATTAGTATACATAGACTCTAAAAAACGAATTTTGGAAATGCCACCCCTAAGGGGGGGAAATTGATAAAAAACGAAATTCATGCGAAAAAAGCTAAGCACAAAAACATTATTATTATTAACACTTTACCGACAGTAAACGAGACACAATAGAAGTTTAATTGTTTTACTGCTATAGCAGTTCACTGTCCAGTAAAATGTTAAACACCAATAAGATTACAATGTGAGCTACTGCTATCTGAATTTAGTTTGAATAAGATACTTACAATCAGTGTCATGTGTCCACTGTCCGTTCGTGATTGGCTTGACACTATTTAAGAGATGCTGCATCAGCTGTGTGGGCTCCTGGAAGACGATCTCCTCGTAGGACTCGCTGACAAGGGCCCGGCCCACTGTCGGGGGAGCACCATCTGTGACCGGGGACTGGAATAGCTTGAGGATGTGGTACAGGGTCACCTGGAATTTGATACTTGTTTTGTTAGACAGAGAATATATTTATTGAAAATCAAAATATCATTTGAAATGAAACTGATGAAGAACAAAGTGTTATTGCTTTTTCACACTTTGATTTAGTAAAGTGTTAATTGTTTTTTAGCTATTTACGTCCCACTGCTGGGCAAAAGCATCTCCTAATTCCCTCCACTCATCTCTGTCCTTCGTCCTTCCAGTTTTTATCCAATCCCTTGTGTCATCTCATCAATGTCAATCATCATAAAATCCTATTATGTAATTATTTTGTGTATATAAAAAAGCACAGAAAGCTAATAGGATGGTTATGAAATTATCAGTAGGTAAACACAAATGTTAGTATCTATGATAAACTAAATATGTACATATCACTTATGACGATTTTCATGCACATTATAACAATCCCAATATCACGTATCACACTCAAAATCTTCACAGAATAATCTCAATCATACAGATTATATCATTAGTCACAATTAATGGAGCGGTTCATGAACTCACAGACTTTATAGTTAGAAATTTGGATGAAGGTAACAAATGCCTGGGCCTATTTTTGGACTTTGCGAAGGCTTTTGATACCGTTTCGATTCCAATTCTATTGCACAAGCTTGAGTCGATCGGTGTCAGAGGTTCACAGCTCAATCTTTTTAAAAGCTATCTATCTGGCAGAACTCAATGTACCTACATTAACAATCAATATAGTTCAGAACTGCCTATTACGGGGTACCACAGGGAAGTGTCCTGGGTCCCTCCTTATTTTTGATCTATATTAATGATCTCTTCACGTTGAACATTCCATATTGTAAAATTATTTCGTATGCGGATGACACTGCTCTTTTATTTCATGCCAAATCTTGGAATGAAGCTTATCATCATGCGCAGTATGGCTTTGACTTGGTTTCTAATTGGCTTCGCTTGAATCTTCTCACGTTAAATATACAAAAGTCCCAACTACTAAACTTCTCGATTTATAACTTAAAATCCCAAAATACAATTATCTCTAACCTTTCATTGATTGCTCATACTCATCCCCATCCCATCACAACCTTTTGCTCTTGTCCTCGTTTTTCGACATCTGAATACACCAAATACTTAGGAATCCTTATTGATAAAAATTTAAATTTTAAGCCGCACATTAATTTAATGGCAGGCAGAATACGAAAACTTATTTATATATTCAAACGCCTGAGACAAGTTGCTGACCCTCATATTGTAAAAATGGTATACTTTTCTTTAGGACAGTCGTTACTTTCCTACTGCGTCAACTCTTGGGGTGGCGCTTGTAAAACTCGTTTTAATAAAACTCGAGCGAGGCTCAAAGAGCACTTTTAAAAGTTTGTACCTTTAAGCCAGTTCTTATTTCCTACATTCGACTTGTATCAGTATTGTGAAGTCCTCTCCGTACGGCAACTTTACATTTTGTCTATAATTTTACAGCAACATGGCATTACTCCCTACAACCCGGATTTGCTTAGACGAAATCGTCCTGTCGCTTCTTCTTCCCTCTTTTCTACACACTTCTCTCATCGCTTTTTCTGCTTCATTGGTCCCTTCTTATACAACAGACTGCACCCTTTACTCCGTATCCTACCTCTCTCTAACTATTGTTGTAAACGAACAGTTTCACAATTCTTGCAATCTCTTGACTATGACGACACCGAAAACCTACTGCTCCCTTTGATATGACTGATAAAATTACTAATTTCCTAAACTTACACATTTTGCTTTTTAGCTGTAACACAATACTCCTTTACTATTAAGATTTTTTTTGTTTATTTTGTTTTTATTTTTTCTCTTTGTTAATTCATACTATGAATAGTGTTAAGTTCATTTGTTCTTATTTTGTATACATCCAAACTTAATAAAGTATACTAATACCACAACTTCATCCAGATGTGAGAGCCCTGGTGCACTGTGATACAGGCCCAGCCTTCTTCAGGCGCCAGTCTCCAGCATGCTGCGATAATTTATCTCAATTATCTCTAATATGTATGTTAAGTGTTTTGGAGAAAATAAATAAGATTTTTACTTTTACTTTTACTTTTTTTTTTTTATTACAAAAAAGGACCATTTTTACCAGACTTGTATTTTGATACAATGCCTATTTACTCTCACACAATATTATGTTATTTCTTTTAGGTACAGTATCTGCAGAGAAACTTGACCCTATCTCACCAAATCCACTACCAAATCATTATATTGGTATCCCAAAATTATTTAATTTACACAATTGAATAGGTTTTTCTTGGGAACTTGTAAATAAGTTGGAAAATAGTAAAGGAAAAGAATACTCTCAGTAATTAAAACAAAAATAAACTTTAGAAATAAACTTACCGGTCTTTCATTTGGATCATGAAAGTATATCTTGATGACTATCTCAAATTCTCCCCAACCTGTTTCTGTGAGCTCATAAGGTGGCTTCGTGATTATTCTGTTAGGATTGGCGTAACTCTCATGCAATTTGAAATGCACCTTCTTGACATAAGCTGACATATCCTCATTGGCATATGGTTTCACGTAAACGGTCCATTGATGTGTGTGCCCATCCTCCTCGCGTTTCTTGCCGAAATATCTGGCTACATTGCCGTAAACTATTGGCTTTACTATCGTTAAGCCCTGGAAAGGTATCAATAGCAATTTATGAAGTAGCAATACCTGATAGAAGGTCATTATTGTACACTTGGTTGTATAAATATGAATAAAAAATCAGCAAATAAATAGTTTTAAAAATGAAATTGTACATATCGCACCTTCACTCTCCCACCGGAATCGGGCCCAAAATCTGTTGGAAGACTCATATCTAAGTCGACCTTCGACGTCAGCGTGGCTACTTTTAAACCAATGTGTTGAAACAGTTTATCAAGATATTAATAAGGTACTGGCAAACAAATTAATCTCAGAGCAAAATAATTGAACCTCCGGTCTCCGGACTACAAAATAGACGGACTGACACACAAACTATAGAGAATTTAGGTTGGTTGGACTGATAGATGCAAGATGACAGTAGATATTGACAGTACAGCACAGCAGTGACAGCGTCAATGTCAATGATATTTTTTTTTTATTTATAAACTATGTAGTCCCATGGAAAAAATAAGAAGTGATAGCCTTTCCGTTTCGAGTATTTATGGAAACGGTCAGGAAACGTTCTCAGAAATATTCCCTAAAACGGAACGTGTTGCAAAAGTACCTGAAATATTAAAAAAAGGGAATTTTCTTTTTGCTGCTTTAAAATAAGAAAATTGACAATCACTAAAATTTTCAAGAAAAGCGGATGATGGGAAATGCATATTTTCCATATTCCGCGGAAATTTTCCCAAGACTTGAGCATTTCATTCATGAGAAAGTTTTCAAGAAATTCTCAAGAAATTAGTTCCCAGAAAATTTTCCAAGAAATTTCAGAGTTTCTTGAGAATTTAATATTCCTGAGAATTTTTCAGAGAAAAATATTTTTGTACCAGCTGTTGCCTGCGGTTCCATTTGCGGCAAAAAATCTTATGTTTTTCACGTTTTCATAAAAACTTTGAAACGCCGTGAAAGACAGACTTTCGTAAAAAATTGAGAGAAAACGTTCCCGAAAAATTCTGGAAAATTAAAAATTTTTACGAAATTTTCCATGAAAGAAATTTTTGGAAACCGAGAAATTCTCGGCGGCACATCGCTAGTTCCAATCAAAGGTACCAAAGTAGATAGTGTGATTATCCTTTGACTTTGAACCATGATTTGCTTCAATAGATTTGAATCAATAGATCGCAGCCAGCTTGCTAAAATCCCAACAGTAAATTTTCTCAGCTTAATCATCGATAAAATATTACAAGCTTAATCTATATAGATAGGTATTAATTAATTCCAAGTTAAATTAAAAAAAAAATAACAGATACACGAACGAGCAAGCACTTTTTAGTTATTCTTTATAACAAAGATCTCAAAAGGAATCTCATACCGGTACCTTAGATATTTGGCTATGATGAAAAACTCAGTATCGGCATTTAGAGAATAATTTATTTCTTAAAGAAGGCAAGTGAACAATGGTCCAACAAGCTCAATACCTTACATTTAAATGCAGTAGGTACAATAATTTAATAACATTTAAACTATCTACGATCAGAGTTCGCTCTACGTTATAAGTACTTAATGAGCACTTATTTTAAAACAGTCACAACATTGAGAATATAATCATTCAAAGGCTAAAGATGGCAGGGGTTTCATTTAGGCAGTAAATAGACCGACAGAAGTAACACTGAACATTCATCTATACTATTACATCAATGATTTATCGTGGGTTGTATTCTATCTTGTACTGTGTGCTTAGAAATTGGAGAAACCATCGATAGCCTTTACTAATGTTAGAACTTGTGGTCGAGTCTCATATGTTCGATTTCTGATAGCAGGGGATTGCTTTCCTCGTCGCACCTCGAGGACCTCGAGCTGTGACGAGATGTTAACACTCTCGGGGCATAGTTGAGGAGGTTCGGGACCAGGGGGTTGCAGGGGGTGGCCGGCGCCGAGCGAGACGACGCCCGCGCTCCCGGAGACTTCCGCGATGTCCTCACAGGGTACGCTACAGACAACGGCATGTATAAGCTCGACATTCTCGCTCTGGGTATCTTTTTTAGGGTCCATCCTCTGATGTCTTCTTTCATCGCTCGGCCTCCTTAGAGTAGACTCTCTGGATTGGGTAGGGCTGGTGGGTTGAGGCGGCGACTCGCACGCCCCAGCGCCCTCTGGCGAGGGACATGAGAACAGGTGGCACAGGCCGTAGGCTTCCCGGTCGTAGCCAGGCGTTAGGCCGTCCTCGTCGAGGTTGGAGGGCGAGCGATGTGACGGTGGCGAAGTCCCGAGGCGAGGCTTGCAGCCGCCGTCACAATCGATTAACAGTTCACAATCGATGAGTTCCAAGTCTAAGTCGAAAGATGGATTCTGGAACGTAGAAAAATATTGCATCAGTAATGTAAGTAGAAATAGCAGACGAATTTAAACATTTCATTCGTGATTCTGCTATTGACAGGGACGGATGCAGCTTCTATCTTAAAGCAGTTCCGTCAGGAGAGACAGCTTCTTCATCTTTTACTCAGCTCAGCTAAACTGATCAAGTTTATCCTTCGTCCCCTGACCAGACTACAGCGCAGGAGTGATGCGGGCAGGGGCGAGGTGCAGGTCTCCGTCAGGGAGAACATCTTTATAAAGCATTTTAAAGACAAGTTGACTCACCAAAGGCTGCACAGGCGAAGTGATCAAGTTCTCTCGGAAGGCGGCAGTCGCTTCCCTCGTGCGACCAGGCTGCAGCACGGGGGCGCGGGGCGGGAGTGGCGGCGGGGCGCGGGGCGGGAGAGGGGGTGCGGGCGGGGCGCGGGGCTCCGTCAGCGAGGACAGCGAGCGTAGCAGCGAGCGCCCGCAGCCCCCGCCGCCGCAGTCGTCGTAGTTGCTCGCGCACGAGTATGGAGGCGGGATAATGGTATTTGCCTGGAACCACATGAGTAGTTAAAAGGGGATTATAACCTGTGCTGAAACGTTGTATTTTTTTTAGGTAGGTATTTACTTAATAAGTACTTTTTGGTATCTAAGAGAGGCACTTCGAATGTACCGTGTCTGTAACCTTTAATGCACCATACATACAGACAGTCCATGCAGGGCATGCAGACTCCGGGCTGGTGTTGGGAGATGCCGTGAAAACAGAGTTAGGTGGGGTTTCTCAGCTAATAATTTGTGTGATTGCGGAGCTTACAGTCATGGACTGTCATATTATATCCCACTGCCCTTCGTCTTGTAAAATAGAGGTCGATCTTAATGACGCCAAGGACAGTTGGTTAAAGTTTCCAAATACTAGTCAAGAATAAAATAATTATAGCCATTTCGATTTAATAAGTAGAAGAATGCAGTAGGTAGGTAAAAACATCTGTATCTGGTCTGGATTGGATATATCTATAATTCTTATTGCTCTGTGAGTACCAGTGTACTTGAGTACCTACCAAGGTACTTTATTCAGATTTATGTTTGTACTCAATAATTTCACTCACCTCATTTGCTGCACTACATAAGTAACTGGAGTTGAGAGACTCGGCAGTACTCGTCGCTGAGAGAGAACCTGAAAATAAATACAATTAGTAATAACTTGTTTACATAATCAACCGAGTTTACTTATCTAATTTATCATATAACCTATCATATTTAATAAATACAACGCTTCATTGATCCCAAAAGTCAATCCAATAAAAGAATCGCAAAGACAATCAATAGGAATAATAAAAACACAACTTGTCATAATATCCCCTGAAAATAATATTTTTCGCAAGGTTTCTCACATTAGAAAATATATAGCGGGACTGAAGAAACACATTTTAGGTAGTCCTTTTTAAGAAATCATGTAAAACCTGTAGGTATTCATAGGTACTGACTGTGGTCACGTTCAGCTTAGCCAGTCGAAGACCACCAGCATGCTTTTTAAAAACTTTTTTGACTGGATCCAACATTTTGTCCACAGTGTACACACGGGAACAGAAAACAAACTACTGTCTCAACTAACGAAGCTAAACCTACTGAACTGTGCTAATTAAATTAAAAGTCGCCGCTGCAATAAGATGTTTTAAGCTGATTAACGGGATTCTTGTAGTACATGACTAGGTCAATAAATTCTTAGATACGATAAGTGGTATTAACCACTAGGTACACAACCGGCAAGTCACAGAGGGAACACGTCTGGTCATGCCTCCACCGCCCGGTCCCAACAGAATGGGGAAACCCAAGAAGAGCTGGCTTGATGTCGTCAAGGAGGATATGCATGCCAATGGTCTCACAACCAAGGATGCCGAAGATCGTGAAGTGGGGAAGAAAAAGTAGGAAAGCGGACCCTGGGTTCCGACGCGTACGTTGTGGATGCAACCGGGGAAACGCTCAGATGAGAGAACCACTAGGTAAGGTACACAGCTCATTTAGAAACGTACTCTGATGTTGCAGGCTGTGTAAGTGCGATAATCTTCACAACCTGCCAAGGGTTTATGAACCGAAGAACCTCATGGGTCAGAGACGAAGGGGAATTTCTGATTTCACTTCTTCTTTACACGTCTTTGAAGCAGTAATTAATCACCTAAGTTTATCTATTAAGTAATAATAAAACTAATGATTTTGATACGGATACTCACGCGTCTTGTTAGCCGGATTTGCCGACTAGTTTCGACTTCATACGGAAGTCATTTTCAATTCAAGGCGAGTCAAATCCGGCTACCTAACAAGACGCGTGAGTATCCGTATCAAAATCTTTATGACTATTTCTCACGTTAGTTTTAATCAAATTATTAATAAAACTAATAAAGTTAGTTTGAATGAGCTAAACTGTGGATCTACCGGTCCGATTTTAAAAATTATTTCTGTGTATGATAACCCTATCATGAGGAAGGCTATCCTGGGGGTCGATTCTATATATTACCTACAAACGTAGATTTCGTGTCTCAAGAAAGATCCAAATAAATTAAACTAAAGCGACAAGATCTCTGTAAGATTTCTGTTTTTTTTACGATTTCTTTGGCTTTTGAGACATAACTGAGGCACGAATCGTGCCGCACGATATAGTATGTGTAATTTGTAGAATCAAAGGGCCTGAATTCCTGACATCCAAACTTCTCACCTGGAAGACGCTCAATAGGCTGCGAACCCAAGTGGGTCGGTGTAAAGACAGCCTGGCTAAGTGGGGGTTTATACCTAACTCACAAAATGTGTGCGAGTGTGGTGTCTCTCCCCAAACTATGGAGCATTTGTTGTCCTGCCCCTTGTGCCCTAACACCTGCACCCGGGAGGACCTGATGGCCGCCACCGATAAGGCCGTAAAAGTGGCGGAACACTTTTCGGGTACAATATGATCGTTGGAATGGCATCGACACGCCAAGAAGAAGATGACAACCAAGCCGCGGAGTGTTGAGAACTTATTATATAAGACAGTGATAAATAGGGGTTTGCACCACAGGTTTGCACGTCTTGTGATACACCTCTTGATTACTCACCTGGCGCGCGAATTACATAGTTTGGAAAGTATTGGACCATGAGATAATTGCTGGCTTTGCCGTCCCCCTCGCCGCACGTGATAACAAGTGGATATAGATCCGGTTTAGATGTAACCTGCAATACAAACAAACAAACATATATATTACTTATGTAGCCATTGAATATCTATACATATAATAAAACAGTAAAAATATTTTGTCTGTACATTTAGTATTTTTGACTGAAATGGATAGAGGGAGACCTAAAAAGAACAATAGAAAGCAAAAAAATTTTTTTGGAATTTCTTGTCTGTCTGTCTGTCTGTCTGTCTGTATGTATGTACGCGTTTCACGCAAAAACTACTGGACGGATTTGAATGAAACTTTTTTTGTTGTATAGCTATTAAGCCTGGGCAACATATAGGCTATAATTCATTTTAAAAACTGGAACACCTGATGAAGAACCATAACGGAACAGCTTAACTATAAGTAATATGGAAATGGTGCCTTAACAAAAATCGTTCAACCTGATGAGCATTTTCTGCCGACGTATAAAAATTGAAGATCTGGAACATCTGATGAAAAGCTCCAAGAGACCAGCTACACTATAACATATATGGAAATGGCGCCTTAGCAAAAATCGTTTAGCCTGATGAGCATTTTCTGCTGACGTATAAAAATTGAAGATCTGGAACATCTGATGAAAAGCTCCAAGAGAGATTTTTCATCTAAGCGAAACTCACGCGGGCGAAGCCGCGGGCGACAGCTAGTCAATATCTATATGTATAATGTAGTATTATTACCAAAGTATTACTTATATAAAAAATGCGAATCTGTTACGCAAAACGGCTGAATAGGTAAGGCTTTTATTTTAAATCGACCCCTAAAAGGCCGTAATCGAGGGATACTTTTCGTCGCGGGTGGAGCCGCGGGCAACAGCTAATTGTCAATAATGAGTTTGAAGGGTTCATCAAGGGATCACTTTCTTATTCGTTTATACAAAAGTCCACTTTTGTATAAACGAATAAGAAAAGAAAAAAGGAAAGCTCCAGGAAAGCTTTCAATCTCCTCTTTCCCACCCGTGCATCAACAATTTTCATGTTTTTTTCCAAAATGGCAAGGTTGACCTAATTGGGTTTTTAACCTGAGTACGCATAGGCACTGCGTTAATGTGATAAAAATTCACGGAGACGCAACAAACATTGTTACAGACTTTTGCGTTTATAAAGTTCAGTAAAGTTACTCTATTATAATAACATAATCAAAAAGAATGGCAAAGGAAGCCTTGTTAGGTATGAATTTTGTACGCAGGGCCATAATCTGAAGTTTCCCAGACAGCCTTGGGGGCTTGGCTCGCTGCCGACGATTTTGTGACCAAAATGAATAAGTTATGAGCGCTGAGTCTCCGTTGCATCGTATCGTAACTCACTCGATGACGCCGCCGCACTCGTTAAATTCAAAATGTTGATGACCAATTAAAAATACATTGTAATTGTAACTAAGTTTTATTGTACAACTAGACGCGCCCCGGAGCTTCGCTCCCGTGGAAATTTTGGAATAAAAAGTACCATATGTTAGATTTTGCGTGATTGAGTAAAAAACATCCTAACAAACTAAAAAATTCACAAACTCACATCCTAACTTTCGCATTTATAATGTAGGAGTTAAATAAATTAGCGTGAACAATATTTTACATGAAAGTATTTTTGGTGGGACATGTAAGAAGTATTTATTTAAAAATATTTTATAGAATATCCATAAAAACACTTCGCGAAACCAAGATGTCATTCGCTGAAAATTGTACTTTGGCTTTGGAGAAGTTCGAAATCTCGTTAAAATCGCCAGCGCCATCTTAATTTTTATTTTAATAACTCAGCACAACCATGCAACATCGATCACCATAACCATAATAGCCTAGAAGTAAGTATTTTTACACCGAAATATTCAAGAGTAATTTTAAGCTAAGATGTCCACAACTCGTTCGCGTTGTATTGCTATCGAGACTTGATTATATATAGTAAGACAGGCCAATTCCTCTTTTTCAGAAAGGCGATGTAAATAATTAGGTTTTAACTTGATAATCGTAGCCCTCTGAATATTCCGGCGTTAGCCTCAAAAAGAAAAATACCATAAAAATAAACCGGCCAAACTAAATAGACTTGAAACTAAAGTAGTACACATTAAGAATATCACTTCAGAATACGGTGGTGGCGCCTGGTGCAGGGAGCCGCAGCGGGAGTAGCGCGGGGGCGGGTACAGGGAGCCGGCAGAGTCCTGGTTGGAGGTGGGCCGGCGCACGCAGCACGCGAACGAGCACATGTAGACGCTGTTTGGGGACGGGCGCTTGCACATGAGGCAGTAGATGCAGCAGAGCATGATGCCGCCGAGAGTGCCCAGCAGGAAGAGGACTGGCCTGGGGACAAACAAGGATTTAGTAGCATATATTTAACTCTCCGTGTCGAATCATGCAAGTGGATTCAGAATTATTTTAAATGACAAGAAATATTTTTTTTAAGGTAGGGAAACATAGTATGAGTATAACTCTACCTCCAAGAATATTTTTCTATTTCATAAAGGCATCTGACAGACTTCTCTACGGAATTTCTGGGTAAGGATGAAGAGAATATAATCACTACGTTTTGCTGCAGGCGCCAGGAAAGTGGCTGCCCTGCCAGCTAGCGTCTCGTCTCGAAATCACTGTCAATGCTTGTGATTTCAGCCTTTGCGTCGTAACCGGGCATGGTCTCCACCTATGGCACGATAAAAGCTGATGAAAACATGGAAACAATATAGTTAACTCACCACTGGGCATACCACGGGCTCTCCTTATGGTCGTGGAGGAGGCGCGGGGGTGCGGTGCCGGGAGCGCAGCACCCCGTGTCGCAGCACTGCCAGGGAGCCGGGCACGACTTGCCGTCGCTGCAGGGAACCTCCGACATGCACTGCAGAAAAAATCCTCAGTCATGGTCGACATATATGACCCATTTCCTAAATATTTGAAATTAAACTTAGCCTATATCAGAGCCCCCTACCCTTTATTTCATCACTAAAAAGGTTACTTTTTAAAGTACCTATTAAGGAAATGAGAAATGATAATTTTTCATGCTGTAACATCAGTAGAATATGTGGTTGTTATATAAGTATTATCTGTACCCATATTCAGCAAATAAAATATTACATTTTATATTCCGATTCATTAAAGTGGAAGTTCAGACCGTTTGTCACCGTGATTCCTATAAATAATGGGAGAGAGTTGAGTTGTCGGTGCCTCATCGAAATCCCTAAGACCTAAATAGATTCCGGGCTAATGTTGGAAGATTACAACAAAACCGAGCTAAATGGGGCTTCTCTAGACATAACCTGTATATTTCGGTGCCATTAAATCTATGACCCACCTGTTGTGATGTCCTAATAATTGACCCACTTCCTCTACAATGGAAGACTAAACGAGGCCAACGACAGGGCGATTAGCATGGTCATATACAGGTGAACAATTTAAATATTCCAACTTGACAGCAGATCGAATCCGTCATTATAGATTTTGCTTCATCATACATGAAGGTAAGCGACCACCCCCAGCTTTGTATTTGATACTAGCTTTCGCCCGCGGCTTCGCCCGCGTGAATTTCCCACGGGAACCGTGCCTTTTCCCGAGATGAAAGGTACCCTATGTCCTTCTCAGGAAGATTGGTTCAGTAGATAAAGCGTGAAGAGGTAACAAACAAACAAACAAACTCACTGTCACATTTATAATATTAGTTAGGATTATCTGCGAGAATTCATCAGCAGTATCTTTAGTAAAACTGGTTACTCGGATAATTGTTCTCGTTTACCTACTCGTTAACATTTTACCGGCCTCGTCAAAATGTTAATTTACGAACTTACGCTACGGATGTCACACACATAGATACCTAAGTAGCTACCTTATCTCACTACTGGCACAGATTACAAAATAGTTACACTGGTGTCAATTATGTTTAGAGATGGGTAACCACTCGGATAACCCAGTTATCACCCATTTTAGTCCTTACATTGAAGTGGGTGATAACTGGGTTTTAACCCGGGTGGTAACTGGTTACCCATATCTATATATCTTACGGTTAGGCACCTAATAAGAATATCGAGATATACATGCATAGGTTGTATTCCATATATCTCGATGACATAGAATGGTGGCTATGGCTACGGATGTTAGAAACCCCGTTTATCTATTTCCTTTGAAAGTAAGGTCTCGAGACCTCGTCAAGTTCGCTTCGGAGATGAATCCGCATTCATTGTGTGTTTGTATAGCGTATGCAATCACGCTGACGACGATGCTTTTCAAATTAAGTAGGTATCAAAGAGAATTCTGAAGCCTTATGTTTATTTTTGTCATACCTAGTAGATAAGTAGGCGTCATGTAAGTTGGTAAGTATTGTTTTTTTTACTTAAAATAAAAAAAAAATGTGTTTGATTTTTGTTTATAACATAGGGCCAACATAGGGCGGCAAACGAGGGTCACCGATGCTACACTTCTGATTCTTTACTTACGTTAAACTGTAAAATAATAAGCTAAAGAATTTATGTATATTCGAATGTACTCTATAAACTCTGAAATTCATTTACCTACCTAAAATTGATATACTGGCAAGAACTGGATTGCGATGGCCCCGGATAGAAAAGCTTGGCGTAGAAAGAGGGAGGCTTATACTTATACCACAGAATTAATATAAGTATGACTTATACACAGCAGCATGGCACAGATTACTTAAAACTATAGTAGAAAACTGACAATGATGATGATGAAGTACTTATACCTTTTATAAATTACACAGCCCTCAATAAGACAATCAAGATTATATTTATTGCGCTGTAAATAAACGACGACGGGTAAATATTTGTTTAATAAATCAATATTGAAAATTGAGCGAGACGAAGTATAAAGTACTCTATGAAACGAACTAATAAAATCTATAGTTAATATTAACTATAGATATAGTTAATATTAACTATAGATATAGTTAATATTAACTATAGATATAGCATCGTCGATTTCCGATTGTGCGCGCAACAGGCGGCATACTGTCGCCAATATACCTTTGTTCAAAGTGGTCGAGTACCTAGCCGCCTAGTGTAGTGACCTATTAGGTATTTTAGGCGCTAGAATTCCGCTGCAAGTATTGTAATTCTTCCACATAGATAATATCTAATATCTGATTAGAACCGAGTTTGGATCCATTTAAGCGATCGAATTCGCTAAAGATCAGTCGCACCTTTCATCGTGATATTTCGTGCTGTAGATCGTCTGATGCTGTGAGACTAATTAACTAATTTATCGATCGTATTATATAGATCTAGGCTGACCAAACGCAAAATAAGTCATCATCATCATTAGTGTCATTAGGAGATACATGCACACGACAATTTAAAAAAAAAATCATTTTCTACAATTAACTTAGCATAAATTGTTTGATGGTGTTTCAGAGTGTAAATTTGTTGTGAATTGCGGGATTTCTTTGGTTTAAATAAATTTTAAACTTTTAAGACATTCCAGGTTGAATGTTCAAAAGTTCAAACCACTCGCCTTTTAACTCGCTTCTCAACTAGACCTATGTGAAAAGAGACCCAGACAATATTTGCAAGTATAGCAGTTATGTAGGTACCGGGTCTATAAATAACAAATCAATACACGTGCATGTGCTATGAACTTTTTACCTGTACTCCCCGGGATAATAGCAAAATCTTTCACATCGCAGTACGATCTCTAATTGACCGAGCGAGCGAAGCGAGCGAAGGTCTCTAATTGACCGAGCGAGCGAAGCGAGCGAAGGTCTCTAAATCGAGTTGGGGGCGAAACACATTGTTTGTATGTATGTATGTATGTATGTATGTATGTATGTATGTATGTATGTATGTATGTATGTATGTATGTATGTATGTATGTTTGTACCGCGATAACTGCCGAACCGATGGTCCAATTTTGATGAAATTTGGTAGGCATGTAGGAAATATCAATAGAATTTTCAAGTTCGTTGGGCATCAAAATCGGTTCAGTAGTTTTTGAAATATTAATAAAAATGTCCGCGATTATGTAGCAAACGAAACCATAGCGTGTTCTAACTTTGGATAACGCCATCTAGATTTTATTTAGGGAACTGAATTATGTTAGAAAAGTCGAAATCAGAGTATATCAATAAAAACGCGAGTAATAATCGCGAGGTCTAAGTTCGCGGCGAACTACTAGTTTATTCAATTTTGTTTCTGTTGGGGTCGAAATTTACTCTCAGGCTATGGGCTAGTTCAGTAGTAGAGGTAATAGTTATATGTCAAGAGTTATTATAAGATTTTTATTATCTATTGTTTTACGACTACATTCATTTCCTCACGCTAGTTTTAATCAAATGATTTATTTGTTGCTTATTAAAATAAATTAAAAGTTATATAACAAACTATACTTACTGGGTCATAGTTAGTAATCTGTGGTCATAGCAACTTATATTAATTCTGTGGTCATAGGTTAAAAGTAGAACATCGGATTCTCTATATTTGCCTTTAAAACGTTGACGTCGTCGTCGCGGTGAATGACCTACGTTCTTTAGATAGGTAACTACATTGGTATTCTACTTATTTGTGGATGATTTTAATAAAAAATCATTTAGGTAGAGTGCGTATATTTTTACCTAGTAAGTATGGACTTTATGTAAGGACCTAAGGAAATACCCTAAGAAAATGCATAACCCTTTAGTGTCTGTTCATCAGTAGTAGCACTAGAGAAGCTTGACAATTTATTGTCATAAAAAGTACTTTTTTAGTTAGGTCATAGCTCTACGGAGCTCTTCTCGCGTGCGGTGCGGAAGTACATGTTGCTCGAAGAGTTAGGTATTATATACATAACTCCATAAATATTGACATAAAATGACTTTAGAAATAAATACTAACCTAGGTCAAAGAAACTATACACTGCCCCTAAGCAGTGTATATTTTCTTTGACCTACTACTTACTTAGCAAATCTATGCATCAATTTTGTCTTCAACTAATTTTGGCGGGAAAAACCGACGGCGCATGTTTTCCCTCCAATCGATCGCTTCGCCACGTTTCGGAATACGAAATTTTGCGGTAAACATTTAATTTTAGGATCCTTCGCTCGGTAGCAACTGTGTCGCATTTTCGCGTATTAGGGAATGTCACTGAATGTCAAATCAAAATAATGTTATGAATGTAACTATAAATATATATTTTTTACTGCTTCACTTATAGCCAAAACCCTACTGCATCAATAGTTAATTGGATGCTTTTATAACATTTTAAAATAGATTTATAATTAGTGTGATTAAAAATAAACTGACTTTCCCTCAGGCTTACTCAAGATTATAGATTTTCCTAAACAAAACGAATAACTACCTTATTTTTCCATCATTTCCATGTTTTTTCAACACAAGCTTATTAGTGAAAATTAAAAATAAACTCACAGGCGGCGGCTCACATAGCAGCATGCTCATCAAGCTCAAAGAAAGGAAGGCGAGAACCATAATGGTGGCAAGCAGGGGCGCGTGATGCCTGGGTTGCCTGTATCTTGTCATGGGCTCTTTTATCAAGTCTCTGACTGCAGAATGCAGCTGCACCTGGCCACGTCACGCGCGGTAATAACCCCTTACTCCGGGTCTGCATCCCCGCATCCTAACACCTCGAAGGGTCGCGCCACACTGAAAACCCGTACGCCAGTGTAAGTAAAACCAAAATGCATTGGCCTCCCTCGCCCCTTGCGCTGTTGCTACCCTTACAAGAGTACGGATGCCTCCGCTTTTAGCCGGAGCTCTCTCGATACTGGTCTGATGTAACCGGACAAAATTACGATGCCGTCAACGTAAGAGCTACGCCGTACGGTATTTGAGGCTAGTAGGTTTGTGTGGCAGCAAATAAAGGTTGGTTTTCGAGGGAATTTATGATTGATGCCATGATAGTGGGATTTATGGGGAGGTGCAGCCGCCGGGACGCAGCCCTCCTCGGTGCACTGTTGCTGGGCGCCTCTTATAGTTATTTGAAAATTAAATTTAATTCTCGGTTACAACTCTACCAAAATTTAAAAATATTTAAATAATAAGTAACAGTAGTAAGTGGGTCACACATAAAAGTATACCACGCAATACTACCGTACACTAAACTGTACCTAAAAGCAATACGAAATCTGAATTTGATTTTTTTATTTTGTAAACTTGTGGAGCTAAATTTAGTTTTTAAAAACAGTAACTATATTTTGATATTTTATTAAAGGGTTCTGATAGAAACATAATTTTTGCTTATTTTGATTTAATTTTAAAGTACGATTAAGTAACAAATTCAGAACCAAGTTAGAATAATTGGGGGGCTTCGTAGAGCACGATAACAATCGTACTAATTAAACTGCCTACCAGTCCCAATCTATTCCTCCATTCAGCTAGTTTATAGGACGTTCCAGTACGGGAAGCCTTGACCTCAAACGTACCGAGAATAGAGATTGAAACACATATGCATACGTAACGACATGTCTTTTTGCACACATGCGTATTGCGTAAGTATGCCCCATATTCCCCGCTTTCTTTCAAAAGTGCTTCGATTATGCTACGAGATGTAGACTGCTGCTACGAGCGTGCTACGAGATGTAGACTGTCTACAAGATTTTTTAACTTGCTACAAGCTTGCTACGATATGTGTAGCTGTGGCGTAGGCTGTCTACAAACTACTACAAAGTCGTTTAAGTGAATGCGTTGAAGATAGAATAAGGTAATAAAATGCATGCATAAAATACTCCTACTCCTCTGAATTTCGATGGGTACATGGATAAAATGAAATTTATTTTCCCACGAAAGTGAAGCCCCGGGTACATACGCACAGCTAGGATTATTTAACCTACCGTGTTTGCTTCATGGAATTGAGCAGCATAGTAACAAATGAGCGCCATCTATTGTCGAGGAGACGTGTACACATAGCGCCATCTATTAGCGAAAGGTTTCACCTGTGCTAATGATTGCCGACTAGAGATGGGCATTTACCGGTCCGATAAATTTCAAGACACGGATTATCCATTTATTTATACCATTTTTCAAATTTTAATCTACACCGGGTAAAAATTTAATTGACCGAGCGAGCGAAGCGAGTTAAACTAGTAGTTCGCCGCGAACTTACTTGCATTTATTACTTGCGTTTTTATTGATATACTCTGATTTCGACTTTTCTAACATAATTCAGTTCCCTAAATAAAATCTAGATGGCGTTATCCAAAGTTAGAACACGCTATGGTTTCGTTTGCTAGATAATCGCGGACGTTTTTATTAATATTTCAAAAACTACTGAACCTATTTTGATGCCCAACGAACTTTCGAGGAACCTATTTTGATGCACCATCTATTCCAAATTTCCCATCCCAAATCGGACCATCGGTTCGGCAGTTATCGCGGTACAAACATACATACATACATACAAACAATGTGTTTCGCCCCCAACTCGATTTAGAGACCTTCGCTCGCTTCGCTCGCTCGCGCTCGGTCAATTAAAATGGTTGTAATTATGATATTTTATATATCTTTAAGATTTATTATGAAATAAAGTGTTTATGCACATATTCAGTTTTTAAATTAAGTGCTGTGTAAAAAAAATACTTATAAAGTGTACAATTTACGTTTTGGTTACATAAATACCTGACAAGATATATCCTATTTCTGACTCATTCGCAGCCAACTGGTTTTAGACAATAAATGTTATGCCAGGGCGACGAACAAGTTTGCCAAATACCGGAATTCTATTGAATGGCTAGGCGATCATCTAATCATAAGGCCCGCCGCCGTACAAGGCCAGATTGCTTTACACGAATGTCTGTAATATCAATAATAATGAAAAACTGAATTTGAAATTAAAATGCAGCAAACTTAATTGCTAACTCTCTCAACACGATTGCATAAAATTTTCTCAATAGAAAAATATTGTAAAGTTACCTCCAAATCCTAATCCTAACCAATATTATAAATGCGAAAGTGAGTTTGCTTGTTACCTCTTCACGCTTTATCTACTCAATCTTCATGTTTCACATACACATCGTTAGAAGTACTGAGAAGGACATAGGATACTTTTCATCAAGGGGAAAAAGCACTGTTCCCATGGGAAAATCACGCGGGCGAAGCCGCGGGCAAAAGTTAGTCTATAATACAATTGAAGATGTATTGATTTTTTTGTTAATACTACTTGAAACATCCATATACTGAATATGCATCATTATTTTCAAAATATTATTTGAATACATAAGATTTTAAATCTGTTGTTTTTGTTTTTTTTAATATTTGAACCGAAAACAACCAGTTATTTATCTTCCTTATAATCAAAACATATCTAATATTTATACTATAATTATTATTTTATCAGTTTAAAGTAAATAAGGATAATTTACTTTCATTATAATTTCTACCTGGTATAAATAAAAAATATCGGGTATAAATGGGTATAAATTAATTTTTACCCATTCTACCCATTCTTTCCCATTTTTACCTTCCCGAAATTTATCCAAGCGCGCCCATCTCTATTGCCGATATTGCCGTAACGTAAACCAACCTTACGCGTATTCTGTATGTAGAATATAGAAAAGAAATACAGCTCGAGTTCTGCGTACATGAGTAGGAGTAGCAGTAGTAAATTCTTAAAGGAGTAGGTATGTTAACCTTAGATTATAGACAGGGAACAAATCAATCTGTGCTTACACTTATTTAATCTGATTCTATATGTGATTTAAACTTTAGGTGGAAATCATATTATTCCACGGTTGTTCCTCGCGTAAGTCCTTGTTCCTCAGAGTATTATTCCATTGCTCAATTTTGACGTGAAAGAACAACACTGGTTTACCTTTTTGTATATAGAAGTTGTTTTCAAATATATTTTGGAAAAAAGGCCTTAGTTGGCAACCTTGTCTTTTTATTGATGGCATCTCCAACAGCTGGTTGTTGGTGTGTTGTCAACTGTCATGGCATGTCACAATCAGAATCATCAGAATGTCAGTGGTCTTGTCAAAAAAGCGAACGAAAGTTGTGCTCTCTAAAATAAAAAAAATATTTTCGGTTTATTTGGATAGATTTTTTTGTTAAATCAATAAGTAATTTACCTATGAAAAAATGCGGTTAGGACTGTTTATATTATTCACGCTAATATACGGTGCAACGGCGTGGGATGACGATGACTTAGAAGTATTCGACGTGGTAGAAGAAGTCAACCAGAATTTCTACGAATTATTAGGTGTTACGCAGGTGAGAATGTAGTTTTAGTGTTTACATTTGATATTTATTCAGCTTTTCTTGTAATTGCTTGTGAGTTACAATTAAATAGCTACTGTTGTGTCTACTTTTTGTTTACTTTTCTTAGGGTGTTTAATAAAACAAAAAACATATTTGACTTTTTGATACAAATAAACTGGTTAACCGGTCCAAGAATTTCTTCAGTGAAAACAGTGAATTTGAATTTTTTTTAATGGATTGGTAGTAGCAACCACTTAGATATAGCGACGTTAAATCTTATTCCCTTTAATTTAGGGCATACTTTAGTACAAAATTTATTTGAAAAAAGCGACTATGGACTTAACGCCGAGTTCGGTTTTAGAGCCTGTTGTTTAATGAATTATTTGTAACAATTCCTAGAAATCCCATGCAGATATTGCATTCGTTGTGTACATCCACACAGATGGTCAGCAATAAATGTGGAGATCTTTTGTGTACATCCACACAGATGGTCAGCAATAAATGTGGGGACCTTTACCTTTTGTTTATAGATATTAGCTACCTAAGCAGGTAGGTTAGGGTGTGCATTTTGGACACTGTGGTCTATGATTTTGAAGTTGAATATCATCGAGGTAGGTATATGTAGTACCTATACCTCAAAGTTAAATTTTACCAAGTGACAGTTACAAACTGATATCTAAGTAGCAACTGTGTTTATGAATTTTAAAAATAACTATGGCTCCTAGATGCACATGCACTATTAAAGAAAAGGCAGAAAATATCGGCCTTTGCCTGTAACGTCATCCGTATATAAAGTCGAAATCACAGCGGTCCCTACATCATCATTATACCCGCGTTCCATTGTAGGTATTTTATTTATCTCTGTATTTGCAATTTTTAAGCAACATTTTCTTTTGCACAGGATGCTTCTTCATCAGAAATAAAGTCTGCATTTAAAAAGCTGACACTAAAATTGCACCCAGATAAGAATGATGCTCCGGATGCAGATGTGCAGTTCAGGAATCTAGTCTCCGTTCACAATATTCTCAAAGATCCTGGGAAGAGAGAAAAGTGAGTAAATTTTACTGTACTGCTAAAATACTACTGTACAGTAGGATATATAAGCTGCTAGAAAGCATCTAGTATAATTTTGTGTTATGAATAAATAAATTTATCTAACTATCTAATAATGGCAGTGGTCCAATAAGACATAGCAATATGAAAAGGACTTCCAATTCACAAGTTTTTGAATTCATACTCATTTATTTATTTAACCTTTATTGTACAAGAACACAAAGTAAACATACAATAGGAGGGCTCAAGCTAAAGCATTATCTACCAGCCAACCTTTGGGTTACTCATTTTGACAGTGTGAAAATAGCATTCACATATTAAACTCAAACTAAACCTGTAAAATGAATTTGTCCTGCCCACAACCTACCAATAATTTTGAATTATTCAAGACAAAGCCACAACTACAACAAACAGGTAATTTGGCATACTTAGAATTTTTTAAAGTGGATTTTTCGATATATATATTCACAGCAGAGGACCCCAGGCAAGAACTGGTTTGACCAGAAAGCTTTTCATTGTTTGAAGATCCCTTCATTGAATGATTTTTTTTTAACTTGAATGTTAATGTATCACGTCCTTGAGATTTTCCAAACCCAATTTTAATTAGTGATAATTCTGTATAGTAGCAGATATAATTTACTAATCCTCTGATAACAAAATTCATATTCAGTCAAAATTACATAATCAATGGTCAACATGAATTGAGTGTCATTTGTTTTTGGGCTAATAATACCAAAATGTTTAAATAAATGTATGAAACATTCAATTAAACTTGTTTGTCCACCGGATCCCTAGTCATAGTATTAACATTAAATCTTTCTGTTGACAAACCACTTTGTGTCTTGTTAACTGTCATCATTTTTCTTTATTTGTAAACAAATTTCATTATTATCAAAGGTATACCTGTTACAAGTTGTTTAGAAATATTTTGTTTTTAGATACAATGAGGTGCTCAAGAACGGCCTTCCGAACTGGCGCTCAGCCATATACTACTACCGCCACGTCCGCAAGATGGGCCTGGCTGAGGGCTCCATCATCCTGTTCATCATTATCAGCTTCGGCCAGTACGCTGTGGGCTGGGCGGCGTATGCTGAGAAGAGGTTTACAGCTGTCAGTGTCATCCTACTAATTTTATAAATGCGAAAGTTTGGATGTAATTTGTGATAATGTTTGTTACTCAATCACGCAAAATATACTGGACAGATTTTGATGAAATTTGGTACACGGGTAGAAAAACACCGGGAATAGCACATAGGGTACTTTTTTTATCCCAAATTCCCAAGAGAGCGAAGCCCCGGCAGCTAGTTTTATTATAATCTTTATTTAAACTCAATGAATAGATGTTTTAGTCTTATCTTTACTGCAATGGTAATGCAATTTTAGATTGTGAATATAAAGAACCCTCATGTGATAATTAAGTGAAAAATATAGAACATGTTCTTTAATTTTCCAACAGGAACAAATAATAAGCAGCAGGGGTAAGAAGTCATCTAAAAAGTCTGGCTTCGACACTGGCCTCGCTGAGATACTGGAACAACTCCCAAAGCCAAGCGTGAAGGACACCCTGCCATTTCAGATACCCAGGTTTCTGTGGTGGTCTGTGACGGCTATACCCCGGGGCATTGCAGAATTTAAGAGGCAGATGAAAGAGAGGGAGGAGGAAGCAAAGAGGCAGAAAAAGAGGTTTGTAAATAATTCATTAGTACAGCTCAATTTTTACTGGAAGAACTTTCCAAGTCAAGCGTGCCCCTCCTCCGCACATAACTGTACATCACAACCAGACTTACTGATGTTCCACCGTGCTAACTAACTAGTCATTATTCACTGCCAATGTCACTGGCACCGGTCCGAATACCCTGACGTATTCTAATCAAATTAGTGCCGGCTCAACACTACGCCCCTTTATATAAGCGGTAGTAGGGAGGAGAACGTAACGCTTTCGCCACGCCGTCATATGTATCTTTAGACATGCATTACAGAATTTATTTATCCTAGATGTTACTTTAGCTTTTTGTCTAGTTCTATTTTTGTGACTATATTATGTCATTCAGGAGGAAGAGGAGCGTGAACGGGCCGAACGTTTGGCAGCGGCTGCGGCACAGCCGAAGGCGGTCCGGCGCCGGCGCTGGGCGCCGCCCCAGCGCGAGGGCGACGACCTCGACCACAATGACACAGACAGTAGGGCTCCGCTCTGCGTGCCCGTCACCCCGGTATCTTTTTGTTTTACATTTTAGTTCTAACCAAATTTTACACAGGTATAATATACGACTACGATATGACATGGGGTCAAACTTGCAACAATGGTTGACTATCTAGTAAATCATATAGATATTTTGGAATAATTGATCCATCAATTCGTGAACGGCTATCGTTTCAGTCTGATATATTGAAATTCACTTGCCTTTTTATGTAATTGTCAATTACGTCCATAAACGTATGCTCTTGCAAGTGTTAATTAACGTCCATTCTGACTCTCTCTTTGCCTATCTTTATTCTATTTATTTTTGCTACACATTTCGTCCTACGGGTTCGGCTCTCCACGTCGTCATTTAAAAATGTGTTTATAAACTAAAATTAGATATTAATTTTCAGTCACCGCCCGTGATATCAGGCGGTCTCTGGACAGACGATGACTTGGCGGAACTAGTCCGTCTGGTAAAGAAGTACCCAGGAGGTACCAGCGAGCGGTGGGAGAGGATCGCGGAGGCCATGGGACGCCCGGTGCCGGAGGTGACCCACATGGCCGCGAAACTCAAGGATAATTGTTATAAGCTGCCGGGGCAGGAGGCCAGTGAACCCCCACCGCCGGAACCGGTTAAAAAAGTGAGTGTTATGTTTATTACAGCACAATTTTGGTTGATGTAGGTGGATATAGGGGGGGGGGGGGGGT
>CM031573.1:3070066-3113477 GCA_018467065.1 Ephestia elutella | reverse complement strand
AGGTGGATATAGGGGGAGAGGAAGGCCTAAAAAGAGATGGATGGGTTGGGAGTGGATAAAACTATGGCTAAGGATAGAAAATTGTGGAGAGAAATGACATTTTGCGCCGACCCCTGATGATGGGATAAGATAAGGCAGATGATGAATCTTGGTTGATGGCACACAATACAAATGCATTTTTTATTAAAAAATTTGAGTGAGTTTGACCTCTATCTTACCTGATGGGAAACAAAGATGAAATCTAGGGTGGTACACGCACCTCAAAACATCTATTCACTCACACACATCAAGGTTACGTGCCCCTCCTCCGCGTGCAACTGTACATCACATCCAGATTTTCTGATGTTCCACTGTACTAACGTTACAATTGTCTAGGTGAAAACGCGCAAAACAGACGAGGTCCCGGCCGGCAACTGGTCGCAGAGCCAGCAGAAGGCGCTGGAGACCGCGCTGGCCAAGCATCCCAAGGGCGGCGCCGGCGACCGCTGGCAGAAGATCGCTGCTGCCGTGCCCGGGAAGACCAAGGTGTGTATTGTGTACCTTTCCTCACATACGAACATACATAAACAATGATCCATCAATTTACAGATAAATTCATATACAGTCTTAACAACATACATGTTTGCAAAAAAAAAAAAAGATTGAACTTCTATTTTTTTTTATAGTTCGGAAATAGACTATGCTGAAGTGCTAAGTTAGATACACTCGTGCGGGAAACTAGATAGTTGATAGTATGTATGTAGCTAGATAGATAGTTTAAGTTTTCACTTCTGTTGTCAAGAATGATTTGTTTCTTATTTATGTAGAGAATCGTTATTTGGCAAATGTTTAAGAATGTGATTGGAAACAAATTGATTGTTCCGGTAGACTTCGCGTGAAAACGAAAGTGTCTGGCTGACTTGACCGAAATGTAGTAACCATTGCATAAGGTGCCGAAACGGCTGCTTTTCCACTAACTTTATTCAATTATAGACCTTGTTTCACAGATTATAAGAGTTTTCCGAAAATTTTTAAAAATATATTATACTCAATATTCATTATGACCTTGAAATATTTAAATATGCAAACCAACAAAATAAAATGTCACAAATATTTATATTATTTATTTTTTATTTCAGGAGGAATGTATGCAGAGGTGTAGGTATCTATCAGATCTGGTGAGGAAACAGAAGCAGAAAGAAGAAGAAGATCAACAGAAAGAAGATGAAACTTCAAATGATGTGGAGGAACAAAATGGACTGGAGGCTTCCTCGTAAAGACAATAAAAAGACTGCGTATCCTTGAGTTGGTGAAGTGGTGGTTGTGAAATCACAAATTTTGATTTGTTTGTGACATAAAAAGTACCGGTGGTGATTGTTAGACGGAATGTTTAAAAAAATTATGTTGTTACTTGAAATTTGTTTTATTTACAATAAATCCTACCCTATTGCACGCGGTCCTACTACACCGCACTCGATTCCGGCGAGTGCGGTGTCTGTTTGAATTACCCTGAGCCCTACTATTACCTCTAGAGTGATCGGAAGGAGGATTAGCAACCGTAATGGGGTCGTCTGGATCGGTAAGAACGTGCTGCGGCCGACGGTGCCGGAATCGGCGGAAATTCGCGGTGTTGATTCGGTAATCGGCTGCGCGCCTAATTAGCGGATTTGGGTGGGAGGAGGAGCGTTCGAAAAAGCGTTCCAAGCATTCCTTGAAATAGCGGACCATCGAGGGCAGATCGACATTTCGCGCGTACCAGGGAGCCTGTGAATCTGTTTGACTACTTGCAGCTTGCGCTAGTTAGAGGGAGCCGCGTGTGCGAAAACAACACTGGCGTAGGACATGACGGGACGGATGCAGGCCTTGCAGAGTGTCAGCTTATTTCTAAGCGACATTCTGGGATTCCATGGGGATGCCTGATGACGGACGAGAGTTTGAAACACATTCAAACTTTGGCATTTATATATAACTGATGTCCGCGACTTCTGCGCAAAATTTGCTCGGGTTCTGAGCGGGGCATCAACATAAAACCTACGCCTGATTTCTAAAAATGTCTGTCTGACTAAAGCATTACACCTTTACTTAAAAAATAAAAAGTCCGTCTAATTAATTTGACAATGACAACTGAATGACAGCTTGTTGTCATTTCTGTTTTTCGGTCGGTCGGTCGATGATGATTATTTTGCTTGCTTGCGCTAAATAACGCGAATTGATAAGGAGTTTTATTTGCCTAGTAAATACAAGTTTTGTTAAAAAATGAGTGAGCTTATGGACGAAGACCTGGAGTTCCGTGGCGGTACTCTGCAGTTGTCTACTGAGAATCCGCCAATTGAGCATACGATAAATAATATTGAAAATACTGCGTCTGAAACAACCAGTGCAAATAAAACAAAACCCACGGCACATTCGTCTGTTTTATCTGGAGCAGATTCATTATCATCTTCAACAGCATCTTTCACAGGTAAGCGAACGAGTGTATAATATAATTTCTGTGTAATTATATAAAAATTCTGCGCCTCAATTTTTGTCGTTAATTTTTTCTATTTTACGCTTACAGCTGCGGCATTTCGCAAGTGTAAAACTGTTATTCCAAGAATTCGTATCAAAGTTAATAACATTCAAAGCAAAATCAAATTAAGACTAAGTAATTTTTGTTTTCCTCATATAAACATGAGCTTTACTGTAATAAATATAATTATGTACTGTAATTATGTATTATGTGCTCTATGTAGTATTATTATGTATATTTACTGTAGTGTAATCAGTAGATTAAAGAAAGAGAGAGTTGTTAGTACTGCCCACATTGCTATCTGTCAAGTTCTTGTTATCATGCAGAAAGATTTAATAAATTGCAATGTTTCAAATACAATCATTCATAACTGTTTTTGTTTGTAAAGTTTAAAAAAGTTTGATTTTATACTGTATTAAAAACATTGTTGTCAATAAGCAATAGTATTTTGTCTCACAAAACACAGAAGTTTACTCAGAAACTCAGGTAGTGTTAAACTATTATGCTTACTAAGAACTACTTGGTTGTTTTCTTCAGATGCAAGAAACGAAGAACCGAGACCTGAAGCTGCAGCATCAGCTCCGTCCGACAATGCTCAGCCTGTGTACCCCCGCTATGACATGCCATTCAACACAGAAAATATTAAGGATTTCTTCACATTTAGGAAGGGTGTGGTGGAGAATGCTATACAGGATTGTATCACGGGTTTGTTGTTCCCTGAAGATGGAGAGTACCTAGGCTCGTGGCTGTTGACTGAGTAAGTTAAATGGTGCTCCCACACTGGCAGTTACAAAATGTTATATAACATCTGTTGTTTCTGTTATACACTTATATTACAACTTAATGAAAAAAAGAGACAACAAATGTTATATAACATTTTATAACTGCCAGTGTGGGAGCACCAAAAGTTTGATGGAAGGTCATAAATATTTTAAAAGTTCCAGCTTAGTTCCATTTTAAATATATAGTGTCGTGTATAAAAAATAAAAAAAAATAATAAGTGTATTGTTGGGCGGTGTGCGCAGGGGTCTCAAACTATTTGAAGCGAAGACGGGCAATATCCCTGCGCAGTGCAATTATACACGAACACTTACTTTAGAGAGAGCCGGATATAATGCTCAGGATAGAGCCTCGTACTTTTGGAGTACAAGGACCTCTTGTCTAGTAAGCCTTAGGTCCTGGGAGTCATGGGCAGGGTGATATCATTAATACAATATGGTTGGGATAGAATATAGCATTTTATTCCATAAACACACTAGCCGCTGAGGGCGGGCACATGTTATACTAATACCAAAATCTGATAAGTCTTTGCCGCAATTAAAAGTTAAAATTAACATAAACCAAATATAAGGTACCTGGCCAGGTCCGTACACAAAACGTCTGCGCGCACTTAGAACGTTGTCCCGTTCACCGTTTTGTGATCCATTGGGTTCGAGCACTGATGCTGGTCGCGTCCTCAAAGCGACGCGGCGCTCCTGCACGCTCCGTTGTATGCGAGATAGTAGACGCTGGCTGGGCCTTCCGAGGTTTGCGCTGAGCCACTACGGGGACATCGGATCGAAGGCGGCGACGCGGCCTTTGGAAATAAGGTTAGGATCCGTGTGTTGCACCTTGGGGTCGCCGACGACGGGGCCTGCGCCGTGGCATGCGGTCCACGGTCCGGGAGAACCGCACCCTCTGGTGATGGGAGGACACTCCAGGAAGCGCCAATTCATATGGCGGGCACGTGGATTTCAACAGCTCATGTTCCCGACAACTTCATGGCGGCGAATATCCCCTGTGTCCTCGCGCGTATCGCGGATTTTAAAGCTAAAGGTTAAACTATAATCCCATGACGGGAAGCCGAGGGCGGCGAAAGTGAAAAAACCCCAAAAATTTAATGATTTTGCTCAAACCATGTTAGTCGTGGCGGCCTATCCAGGAAGAGACCGATCCCTCTCCACTCGATTTGACATTCCGCCTCGTCGCGCTCCATTTCGCTTAATTCGGACGCACGTCAAACCAACTTTTAAATATTCTTTAAAAGAACTAATGTTTAAATAAGGTATTTATTCGTTGAATATTATAATAATCTAAGTCGACGATATTAAAGGAGAATAATTAAAATTCTACAACAATCCTACCATGATTTCTTATTTTTTTATGATAAGAAAGGTTTGTTAGGACCCAGGACGGAACGTGTGTCACTAGCTGTCAATGTCAGACGTCCAACTCTGTAGATCTCAGTTGACAGTCTAATCTAATCATGGGAATGTTTTGTTATGAATGTTTAATTTTCGATATAATTCCGTAAGTACACAAAATCACGTCGAGTTGTTGCTACCAATGGTTTCGGCGTGACTCAAAGAACGTTTTGATGTGCGGGTCTCCCTGTTTTCTTAATAAGTATTGTAAAAACAACATATGAAGTTTGTGTACCGGTGTGTCACTTTCCCATTCAATTTGTCTGGAGACTAATGGATTTGAATGCCTGCTATTGTGGTGAGTCGAGAGCCTATCATGCAGGTAATACGCCACAGGAATAGTATCCCAATATATCAACTATTTCACCTAAAATATGACATGCAAAGTTGACCAGTTAGAAGTTCAAGATAATTCTGTAGTTATCACTACAATACCCCCCTTTTCGGCAAAGAGGTTAAGTCGTACTTAGCCGAAACAGCCGGGGTAACCGGACAAAACATTCACCTATCCTACGCCAATATATTTTTAAATATAAAACTATCAGCTATATATGAAACTAACTCATGCTATTTCATATATTAAACTAAAATGTATGTTCTAGAGTTCTAAAACTAACTCAATTTATGTTGAGTGTCAGGAATACAGCGTCTGGCCAGACCGCTGCAATTCCCCTGCATAAAAAAATCGTACTTGGATTTCTAATGAGATAATCGCAAGTAGCATACTAATAATAAAGAATTATCTAAAGTAATATAGTTCTTACTTATGTATAATAAGAAAAACTATTTGAGATTTAATTAAAATATGTAATCTAGCATTCCTACATAATTTACTAGTTAGTAATTAAATTGTAAACCTAATAAAGTCTTTAAACTAATGGAGAGCTCTCACATAAATTGAAGTTTAAAATGTATAGCCGTTGGGCTGACATTGTATAGGGGAAAAAACTTATTTTCCTTTTTTTCTCAAAATTTAAGGAGTATTAATTCATATCCTTATGTTTACTCTGGCGCCTAGAGTGTGTAGTTACAAAAGAAATTGGTTTTCATGAAAACGCTTGACAAAAAAATTTCACATGTGAGTCATGTCATATGTGAAAAATGAGACCTCTAATTGGTTATACCAATCCAAAATAACCAAGTTCAAGATAGGAAAGTTGCTAGCTAGGGGACACACCTTGTGAGACTTTTATTATGTCCAGGACATGATATTTTCCATCTTTACCAGTTTCTATCTCCTGAAGGTTGTAAACAACATCCGAATGCTTCCTGACAACTTTACATCACAAAGCGCGGTGCTAGTTTAGCGGAGAAGAAGTGAGCTGAACGACTGGTCATTTGAAGGTATTAACGAATTTGGAATGCCGCCTCTTTTCGGCAACATGCCATCCGTCATTATCTCCCGACCTTTAGCTAACAAAAATGGTGTGTGCCCGGTGGCAACATTAATAATGCTATTCAAAGATAGCTACCACTAAATAAATCAAAAAAAACATTTCAGTACTTTATGTTCTGAAGTATTCCGACTACGCCTAAAATCATCAATTCTAAGAAAAAATCTGTGACGTCTGAGTCACCAGAAAATTTTAAATTCCACGACCTCAAATGGTCCTCCTTTAATATGTGAATAACGCGTTCATCATCTTCCCTAGTCTCCGTAACATAGGTAGTCCTACCCATTGAGTTGGCTTGACGTACTAAACCGGGAGCTCCTAGTTGAGACAATGTGGGTTGTAACGCTTTAAGTGTGGAAGGGCCGGGTGGGTGGGTGTCAATTGCACCTCCCCGTGGTCGTGTATTAACAAATGAGGAAGTAGTAGTGGTAGGTGGTTTGTTTGCCTCCCCACTTACTTCATGATATTGCTCTTCCCTTTCGCCGTCCGACATGTTGACAAGAATGTGAGGTTATATGTGTCAGGGTATGTAATAGGTTATAATAATTGATAAATTTCTAAATATATACAGGTTACTCCCTGTCAAGAAATATAAATTAGCTCTCAAATTGAGATTAAATAGGAATTATGGCTGAGCGCTATGCTTTTTATTCATAGCGAAGCCCAAATAAAATATTAATTATTATATTATTAATTATAATATTATTTAGTAATATTATAATAATTACTATGAATTGTATTAAATGTATGCTTACAACCCTGTCGCATATAAACCTAACAAACACTAAAGTATACTTTACAGTCAATGATATCACCAAAATTTCAAAATAACAAGTGAGCGAGTTTTAAAAATTTAAAAACTATTTTTTAGAAAAAACTGCCACTCTCACAGGACTCAAAGGCTCAAAAATATAGTAGTTCGGGCGCCATTGTCGTGTATAAAAAATAAAAAAAAATAAAAAGTGTGTATCTTGGTGGTGTGCGCAGGGGTCTTCAGCTATTTGAAGCGAAGACGGGCAATATCCCTGCGCAGTGCGATTATACACGAACACTTACTTTATAGAGAGCCGGATGTAATGCTCAGTATAGAGCCTCGTACTTTTGGAGTACAAGGACCTCTTGTCTAGTAAGCCTTAGGTCCTGGGAGTCATGGGCAGGGTGATATCATTAATACAATATGGTTGGGATAGAATATAGCATTTTATTCCATAAACACACTAGCCGCTGAGGGCGGGCACATGTTATACTAATACCAAAATCTGATAAGTCTTTGCCGCAATTAAAAGTTAAAATTAACATAAACCAAATATAAGGTACCTGGCCAGGTCCGTACACAAAACGTCTGCGCGCACTTAGAACGTTGTCCCGTTCACCGTTTTGTGATCCATTGGGTTCGAGCACTGATGCTGGTCGCGTCCTCAAAGCGACGCGGCGCTCCTGCACGCTCCGTTGTATGCGAGATAGTAGACGCTGGCTGGGCCTTCCGAGGTTTGCGCTGAGCCACTACGGGGACATCGGATCGAAGGCGGCGACGCGGCCTTTGGAAATAAGGTTAGGATCCGTGTGTTGCACCTTGGGGTCGCCGACGACGGGGCCTGCGCCGTGGCATGCGGTCCACGGTTCGGGAGAACCGCACCCTCTGGTGATGGGAGGACACTCCAGGAAGCGTCGATTCATATGGCCGGACAGGCACGTGGACCTCAACAGCTCATGTTCCCGACGACTTCGTGGCGGCGAATATCCCCCTGTGTCCTTGCGCGTATCGCGGATTTTAAAGCTAAAGGTTAAACTATAGTCCCATGACGGGAAGCCGAGGGCGGCGAAAGTGAAAAAACCCCAAAAATTTAATGATTTTGCTCAAACCATGTTAGTCGTGGCGGCCTATCCAGGAAGAGACCGATCCCTCTCCACTCGATTTGACATTCCGCCTCGTCGCGCTCCATTTCGCTTAATTCGGACGCACGTCAAACCAACTTTTAAATATTCTTTAAAAGAACTAATGTTTAAATAAGGTATTTATTCGTTGAATATTATAATAATCTAAGTCGACGATATTAAAGGAGAATAATTAAAATTCTACAACAATCCTACCATGATTTCTTATTTTTTTATGATAAGAAAGGTTTGTTAGGACCCAGGACGGAACGTGTGTCACTAGCTGTCAATGTCAGACGTCCAACTCTGTAGATCTCAGTTGACAGTCTAATCTAATCATGGGAATGTTTTGTTATGAATGTTTAATTTTCGATATAATTCCGTAAGTACACAAAATCACGTCGAGTTGTTGCTACCAATGGTTTCGGCGTGACTCAAAGAACGTTTTGATGTGCGGGTCTCCCTGTTTTCTTAATAAGTATTGTAAAAACAACATATGAAGTTTGTGTACCGGTGTGTCACTTTCCCATTCAATTTGTCTGGAGACTAATGGATTTGAATGCCTGCTATTGTGGTGAGTCGAGAGCCTATCATGCAGGTAATACGCCACAGGAATAGTATCCCAATATATCAACTATTTCACCTAAAATATGACATGCAAAGTTGACCAGTTAGAAGTTCAAGATAATTCTGTAGTTATCACTACAATCAATCAATCATCAATCATTGTCGTGTATAAAAAATAAAAAAAAATAATAAGTGTATTGTTGGGCGGTGTGCGCAGGGGTCTCAAACTATTTGAAGCGAAGACGGGCAATATCCCTGCGCAGTGCAATTATACACGAACACTTACTTTAGAGAGAGCCGGATATAATGCTCAGGATAGAGCCTCGTACTTTTGGAGTACAAGGACCTCTTGTCTAGTAAGCCTTAGGTCCTGGGAGTCATGGGCAGGGTGATATCATTAATACAATATGGTTGGGATAGAATATAGCATTTTATTCCATAAACACACTAGCCGCTGAGGGCGGGCACATGTTATACTAATACCAAAATCTGATAAGTCTTTGCCGCAATTAAAAGTTAAAATTAACATAAACCAAATATAAGGTACCTGGCCAGGTCCGTACACAAAACGTCTGCGCGCACTTAGAACGTTGTCCCGTTCACCGTTTTGTGATCCATTGGGTTCGAGCACTGATGCTGGTCGCGTCCTCAAAGCGACGCGGCGCTCCTGCACGCTCCGTTGTATGCGAGATAGTAGACGCTGGCTGGGCCTTCCGAGGTTTGCGCTGAGCCACTACGGGGACATCGGATCGAAGGCGGCGACGCGGCCTTTGGAAATAAGGTTAGGATCCGTGTGTTGCACCTTGGGGTCGCCGACGACGGGGCCTGCGCCGTGGCATGCGGTCCACGGTCCGGGAGAACCGCACCCTCTGGTGATGGGAGGACACTCCAGGAAGCGCCAATTCATATGGCGGGCACGTGGATTTCAACAGCTCATGTTCCCGACAACTTCATGGCGGCGAATATCCCCTGTGTCCTCGCGCGTATCGCGGATTTTAAAGCTAAAGGTTAAACTATAATCCCATGACGGAAGCCGAGGGCGGCGAAAGTGAAAAAACCCCAAAAATTTAATGATTTTGCTCAAACCATGTTAGTCGTGGCGGCCTATCCAGGAAGAGACCGATCCCTCTCCACTCGATTTGACATTCCGCCTCGTCGCGCTCCATTTCGCTTAATTCGGACGCACGTCAAACCAACTTTTAAATATTCTTTAAAAGAACTAATGTTTAAATAAGGTATTTATTCGTTGAATATTATAATAATCTAAGTCGACGATATTAAAGGAGAATAATTAAAATTCTACAACAATCCTACCATGATTTCTTATTTTTTTATGATAAGAAAGGTTTGTTAGGACCCAGGACGGAACGTGTGTCACTAGCTGTCAATGTCAGACGTCCAACTCTGTAGATCTCAGTTGACAGTCTAATCTAATCATGGGAATGTTTTGTTATGAATGTTTAATTTTCGATATAATTCCGTAAGTACACAAAATCACGTCGAGTTGTTGCTACCAATGGTTTCGGCGTGACTCAAAGAACGTTTTGATGTGCGGGTCTCCCTGTTTTCTTAATAAGTATTGTAAAAGCAACATATGAAGTTTGTGTACCGGTGTGTCACTTTCCCATTCAATTTGTCTGGAGACTAATGGATTTGAATGCCTGCTATTGTGGTGAGTCGAGAGCCTATCATGCAGGTAATACGCCACAGGAATAGTATCCCAATATATCAACTATTTCACCTAAAATATGACATGCAAAGTTGACCAGTTAGAAGTTCAAGATAATTCTGTAGTTATCACTACAATAGACTAAAATATTATGATCTATTTAAAATTGGCATTACATTTTGGTTGAATGAAATAAAACATTTTTTTTAAAGTAGAAAAAAATTGAAAGAAATGTTAAAGATGTCAATAAAACAATTATTTTTAAATACTGCTTTCCAGAATAACTCTTTGGGACAATGAGAAGGAAAGGATTGTGCTGCTCACTTCAAGACTGGTTATGACCATAAAATATGACTTCATTGCAATGAAACAGCTGGACTTTAAGAAGACCTACTTGGATGACTTGGACACTATTGTCATTGGAGAGCTGGTGTATCCTCCATCTTCTCTAGTGCCGTAAGTTATTGTATACTTTTGTATGTCTATTCTCTTGTGATATTATGTCCCCACCGTCCATACCAAATGTTGCTGTGCAAATCATATTTTTGCAACTTTTACAATCTGAGTGTAATTTTGTTTACTTATGTGTCTTAAATTCAAATAGCAATGAATGAATATATCCACTTATTATTGTATTACTTGAAGTGAACTAGGAGGACACTTCTTTTTTGTACTCTATATTTTATTTTATCTAGTGTGTGACAGAATTATCTATCTC
The DNA here is from genome assembly GCA_018467065.1 of Ephestia elutella. Classification (NCBI taxonomy): domain Eukaryota; kingdom Metazoa; phylum Arthropoda; class Insecta; order Lepidoptera; family Pyralidae; genus Ephestia; species Ephestia elutella. The sequence goes on along the minus strand of CM031573.1, from coordinate 3,102,583 downwards.
TAAATTTAATAAATGAATTATGTATACCAATTGGCATGTTTTGTGTTTGTTTTCTGTGTCCATCAACCATTGACACAAGCTAAGTGCTTACTGCGGGCTGTTGTGTGTTTTCCATATATTATACTTATAATTATATAAGTAAGTATTATATATTCTTCCATCTATCCACACAGCCGTCTGAATGGCATCGCGACGGGCGTATCCACGGTCGTCAAAGACTGCGTCATAGACCGACTGTGCAAGAGACCTGGACCCGCGGCTGAAGAATCTAAACTGTTTGATCCCAAGTATTTTGAACCTAGGTACCTTCAGTTGCTGTAGACGCATGTTTTCGTTGTCTGCAAGCTTGTTAGACGCTATTTATTAGTGGCTCATGTAATATGGCATCATTTCATATGCTTTATCATCTGTTGCACGGTTTTCTTTCACATTTAGTATTTTTTTTACAATTTTGAATTTTTTACATAGGTTTATATTTTTTACGTTTACGATATTTTTCTTTATTTAAATATATTTAAGATGAATTAACTGACGAGTGGGGAGTTCCTTACTATCTCTGAAACTTCAATTACATTACATGATATCCCTTAAGTTTATACAATAATTTCAATTTATGATTTATCTAGGTATGTTAAGTTTTTTTTACTATTATCGTGATTTTCGTAATTTTCTTTTAATATTACAATTTAGGATTGATATCATACAGCCACTTATCTTGACGGAATAAAATATCATAAGACCCGCGCGATTACATTAATTAGTATTTTATCATTTTTCTTAGAAATCATATTATCTTTTTAGTATAGAGCGAATTTTACTAACAACCGAATATCATTATTTTATCATTTTTCTTAGAAATCATATTATCTTTTTAGTACAGAGCGAATTTTACTAACAACCGAATATCATAAACAAGCTTAAGCATATTTCTTACTTGCTTTAACAACCCTTTTAACTACTTTGTGCTTTAACCAATCAAATAGTTGATTACAATGTTGAGGAAATAACTACAAGTTTTATTAAAGACTAGTATAAGTCCGGGACTTTGTTAATTTGGTTTGGGAATTTCAGGAAAATTCTCTCTTAGTGCTCCCTTACACTCCCTAATGAGCTTACATGATAAATTTCAGCTTCCTATGCCCAGTAGTTTAGGCTGTGCTTTGTCTGTCAGTCACTCAGTAACGGAAGAATTTTATATACATATGTATGTATATTGATTAGGTCGCGGGATGCGCATGGATGCGGGCAGCGCAGGACCGGTCGTTATGGAAAGCCTTGGGGGAGGCCTTTGTCCAGCAGTGGACGTCTTTCGGCTGAGAGAGAGAGAGAGATGTATATTGATTATGTTCTTATTATAGAGAGCGTAACCTGCGAGGAGTTCGCCTGATGTGGAACAAGGGAGAACCGCTGCCCCTCAAGACTGTGTGGAACCCGTTCAGCCAAGACGTGCCTTTCCTGACCTTTGCCTCGCATCCTATCTACTGGCATAAAGGTAAATACTACACCGATATTATTATTATAATTGTTTTTATAATATAGGATGGCAAACGAGCAAGCAGTGATTACCGCTGCCTATGGACAACTGCAACACCGTTCAAAACCATTAAGGCGTTCCTTAGGGATTTCTTGCAAGCGGGCGAAGTCGCGGGCATAAAACTGGTCTGCTATATAAAAATACTAAAAAATCTGAATGATTTTATGTTTGTTATGTCAGAAGAAAGGAAATACACATTTTGGGTACATTAATTTGAACCTATTTAGATTTAACAACGGCACAGACTGAAGCGTTTTTAAATAGTTGATTTTGCTAATGGCTTTGAAAATCGACTTTTTGAAGAGCAAAATTGTTGATAAATTTACCATTATTACAAATAACGTACTTGATGTGGTTGAATGTTTATAAAAGAAGATGGATGAAGTAAGTTAACCTATTTCTTTTTGTTTTATACTTTTCGTAAAATTTATTTATATTTTTATTTGTATCGACTTCTACGCAACTTTTTGTGTTTCTTTTTTATATGTTTTATTATAATCTAATTTATCATTCAAGCAACATGTTGCTCTATGAATTCGTCACGTTTTTTTTTAACCATTCAGGGATTTATTAATTTATATCGAGAACCCTTTTCGCATATTTTTTTTAGCATAATATACTTCGGCATACTTATAGTCTCTATCTTATCTAATTATATTAATTATCCTTCTAATTATATTCATGCGCTTAATTTTTTTCTCATTTTCAATTAAAGATGACGGCCCGGAAGAAAGATCAATGTTCGACATGGAGATATTTGCTCAAAAACTGCAAAGGGCGATCGAAGGCATGCCTTCCTCCGCCTGCTGCATCCACCACTCTCCCATCGTCATACAAAGTTACGTCGGCGTGACGTCATTGCTACACAACAAAACCAGCATGGGATTTTTCAAAGTGAGAGGGAAATTTAGTTTTTAACGAGGTTATAACGACATCTATTGGCCAAAAGTGGTACGAGGTCAAGGAAAGAAGAATGTCCACGGCTATAGAGGATAGCCTCTAACGAATCTAGCGACTATAGAGTCGCTAGATTCGTTTTAGAGTACGGTTAATTTACCTTATTTCACCTGAAAGTTATACTTTTAAAAGTTGTGCATTTTCACGTAAGACAAATTTTACATTATGTATTTATTTTGTTTTTTCTATGGTCAGGTTTTGCATGCATCGATAGTCATATTTTTTGCACTGCTGACCATTATATAAAACTATAAAGGTATTGGACTGTATATGAATTTGGATGGATAGGTTTACGAACATAATAAAAATTGATTATTTGCAACATGCCTTGTTAAGTTGATAAGGCACTGTGATAAGGTATATAATTGAAAACCACTTGGAAACTTATAATTTTGCGTTGTAATTTGATTTACTTTGTATTTTCAAAAAAATCTTATTCTATGCAACGTGTCATAAAAGCTTTCGCATATAATGAACTCATATTAAAATGTTAATTGTATATTTTTATTCTAGAAGTACAATGTTATAAATTAGGTGTTTTAAATGTATGTATATAGATGGGTTGTTAAAAATACGCACCTATATTGATGACAAGTTGTTATTACCTATTTTTAATTGTTATATCGGGATTGAGTTAGGTACAAAGAAATATGTTTGTAGTGTGATTTATTTATATTAAAATGTATTTTATATAATTATTAATCATTGTGATAGTTGTTGGATTAATTATTTTAAAAATGTATTACTTTGACTATTTTGTGGTACATTCGTATTTTGAGATTTCAGTACATAGTATGAAACAAAATCGTTCCTGGCGGATGTACAATTGTATACTTAGATCTTTTAAACGGCGCAACTGATTTTGATGCGGTTTTCACAATAATTTTTATAATTTCTTCCGGATGAAATATATTATACCCGTGCGAAGCAGGGCGAGAATTGTGTATGTGTATTGCTAGTTTAGATATACAGGGTGTTTGGTAGTTCGATACAAAGCCTTAAAGCGAAGCTAGTATAGACCATTTAGAGTCATTTAAGAGAAAAAAAATTTAAGCAGTGTTACCGATTTTTTTTTTGGAATTTTTTAAATTTTTTTTTATGAAAAACCCAAAATTTTTTTGGTAACTTTAAAATAATTTAAAAATAAAGGTTTTTTTGGTAACTTTAAAATAATCTTCTATACATATAATAAAACAGTAAAAATATTTAGTCTGTACATTTAGTATTTTTGACTAAAATGGATAGAGGGAAACCTAAAATGAATAATAGAAAGCAAAAAAATTTTTTTGGAATTTCTTGTCTGTCTGTCTTTCTGTCTGTATGTATGTACGCGTTTCACGCAAAAACTACTGGACGGATTTGAATGAAACTTTTTCTGTTGTATAGCTATTAAGCCTGGGCAACATATAGGCTATAATTAATTTTAAAAACTGGAACACCTGATGAAGAACCTTAACAGGACAGCTAAACTATAAGAAATATGCGAATGGCACCTATGTAAAAGTTGATCAATCTGACGAGCATTTTCTGTTGACGTATAAAAATCTAAGATCAGGGTCATCTGATGAAGAACTCCAAGAGACCAGCTACTCTATTACATATATGGAAATGCCGCCTTAGCAAAAGTCGTTCAAACTGATGAGCATTTTCTACTGACGTATAAATAATGAAGGTCTGGAACATCTGTTCCCGTTCATCAACATATATTCCCGCGGGACATGGAAAACCATATGGCTGAATTTTTGAGTTCTGGAGTTTAGGTTACTACAGTTTGGAACACAAAAAGATTTTTCAACTAAGCGAAACTCACGCGGGCGAAGCCGCGGGCTACAGCTAGTTTAAAAATAAATTCTGATGACACAGACACACAAAATATGTTTTTTTTAGAATGTTCATACATTGCTCTAATAAAATATAAATAAAAAGAATTATGTTTTGCATTAAGGGTCAGAAAGCGTGAATAAGAAAGTTAGATTTCACCCCCGACCCCCCTGTAAACTACAAGGGCGCCCCTCAGAGGAACTAAATAGTAAAATTTAGCTCCATCTATCTCATAATCTCTAAACCATTTAACAAACTGTTTTTTTATTTCAACCTTGTTCAACAAATTTGTTCTTGAAATACTTATTTAAAAATGAAAATCAAGAAAACTCAAATTAATGAATGCAAAATTAAGGAAAAGTATACAAAAAATGTGTTTTATTCAGTGTTTATGTAAACCCACTTACGTAGTAAGTAATACATGTATAGTACGTTGAAATATGTAATGTAACATTTCGACAGTGATGTCATATTAGCGTTTGGCCAAACGGTTAAGTTGATGAAGTTAGATTAGGAGAGTGCTAGGTTCAAATCCTTGCTGTTATTTGGGAATTCGGTTTTCTTTTTTTAAACATAATTTTATGGTGAAAGTGATTTTGTTTTTTTGTTAGGTACCTCTTTACGTTTTATGTACCTACTGAACCAATCTTCCTGAAATTTCAAATACACATACCTAGTTAGAAGGACGGAGAAGGACATACCTTTAGCCCGATCAAAACGAGAAAGACTTCAAATCTCCTCCGTGATATTTTTTTTGATTTTTTAAATTCTAATACATTATTTTTATATTTTATTTTACATACAACATTTAATTATTATACAGGCTGACTACGTCGGCACGTGGGAGATATATAAGAAGAAAAAATATAAACACAGTCTGTCAAGAAAGTCGTGTCGTGGGTAAAAAAGTGAACAAACATTATCCGATACATAAACGGTACAAATTAGAAAAAGAGGCGCCCTCTTGTCTGTCGGCTTTCTTATCGCAGTATAATTTTATTAGAACTTCAGAGAAAAATTCGCAGTTTCGATTCCCAGTACAATTTTTTTTACTTTGTTTTTTATTTTTTATTTGATAATTATTTTTATTAATAATATTGTTGACCATTAATGAGTGTATTAAAAATGCATTTATTCAAGAATAAGCAAGTCTGATTTTCGTGATTCACGTCGCAAAGCAGCATCGTGCTGTTTTGACGACTTTTTGAGAGCGCCATCTAGTTCTTGATTTGTATAACAGCCCCCATGTTAATATATTTTACGTAAGTAAATTTGCGGAGCAATTTGACATGCGTCTGCCTTGTCTAAATGCCACCGGCAGTCTGAGGACAGAGAGGTAAGACGAGTTGCCATATGAACGACAAGGAAGGTATGATGTTTCCATTAAAAATTGCGATGGACGTAGGTGAATAATGTTATAATTTAAGATTGTGTAGAAATAAATAACTTGTTTTAATAAATTCTTTAATTAAAAATTCAGTAATCATATGAACTACATTAATGTGAAATATTTTTCTTTAAATATCATCGTACTACAGAGTTTTTTGGTAATTTAGGGAAAATGTTTAGGATTATTTTTTATCGAGCAAACTTAGTCAAATCATGTTTTCGGTTCTTGCACTGTGTTGCTAATTTCTTAATCTATTATTAGCAAAAATTTCAGAACTGTACAGTAAGTGCAAGCAAAGTAATTTGGTAGGCAAAACGCGAAATTCTGAGCCTTAATTTCGCCACTGCTAGCAATAAAGTATAAAAGGACTTTGTTCAAAGTGTATGGGGGCTTGGCTTACTGTGGACAGTTCGTTCAATAAATAATAGTATTATCATTCATCATAATTAATGTCAAATAGATTTTCTGAATATATATTGGAGTATGAATATCTATAATTAAAATATACCATTTAGTAAGTATTTTTTGCGTTTCCGATACTCAAATCAAAGATGTCGGCCTTTACGTGTGTTCTGGGATGCCATTATCTAAAATAATATTACATTTAAGTAGTATATTGTTTATTCTTAATAAATAAAACTAATATGTATATTATGCTAAAAAATTACCTAATTAATCCAATCTTTCATCAAAGAATAGAAATATACTACTTAAAAGTAATATTATTTTAGATAATGGCATCCCAGAACACACGTGAAGGCCGTCATCTTTGATTTGAGTATCGGAAACGCAAAAAATACTTACTAAATGGTATATTTTAATTATAGATATATTCATACTCCAATATATATTCAGAAAATCGATTTGACTTTAATAACGATGAATGATAATACTATTATTTATTAAACGAACTGTCCGCAGTAAGCCGGCGATGAACAAAGTCTTTTAGGGTTTTTCGTAAAAAAAATTAAAAAATTCCAAAAAAAAATCGGTAACACTTTGCTTAAGAAAATTTTATCTTAAATGACTCTAAATGGTCTATACTAGCTTCGCTTTAAGGTTTTGTATCGAACTACCAAACACCCTGTATAATGCTGAGCTAATGTGAATTAAAAACAATGGAAGTCACTTAGTTATTTCAAGGTGGTATAAATCAATGAATGCTTTCATATTTGGCAATTTTGCTAATAGTTTTCGCTCTTTTTTTGAGTCACATTGCTACTTGCAAGTACTGGGCGTCGCTTGTTACTAGTTGTTAGTTATATGCTTGTTTCTAATACAAGTTAAGTAATAATTGTTTGTAATTAAAAAGTAGCAATAACCTATTGTACTCGACTTGAAATGTATGTGAAAATTGATGATAAAAAAATTAAAAAAAAATGAGGTTAGCATGAATCAACTAGTCAGTGGGCATTACCAAAAATTCACTTCAAAGTTATAGTATAGTATATTTAACTAATTTGTCTGAGAGGGCGTTTCAGGCCAGTAGGCAGGGGTAGGCACTTTGACGAATGAGTTTATGATCTATTTTTTATTTTCTAATAAATATTTTAAAATGAACCTTATAATAACACTTATAAAGTTATAAACGTTTAAATATTATGTAATGGATCATATTCTGATTTGTCAATGTGGTCTTTTTAGCACTGGCATAAGGAGTAAACAGTATATTTTGATGTTGACAATGACGAGTTTTTCAAAGCATTGACAAATGACATAGACTTGTGCACCATTGTATAGTTTACTGTTTGTGCTGCTGCCGCCATCTACCGATGCTAGTTGTAAAATATTACGCATATTTTTACGTAAATTATCTACGTCAAGTTGCGTAATTTTTGCTGTAGTTCGCACTTTATGCTGCTAATCGCAGCTTACACGCGCCCTAGTAAGATAAATGAATTAGTACTAGTAAAAAATTAAAAAAAATACGTGTTTACTGGATTATCTCTATGAAACATCCGTTTGGGCGGTTGCTCGGTATTGTTGATAATAACTGTCGATAATAATGTTGTAAACATACCTATTTATTGTTAAAGTAGCTTTTTCAAATACGTCAGAAGGATGGAATGCCATTTAATGGTAGGTTATATATAATATATATTTAATGTTGTCTTACATAAGAAACCGTATTGTTCTTTGTATATAAAAATCTTTAATTTCATGACTACTTATGTAAAATTTGCCAAATTCTGTTTCATTAATATAATATTTTGAAATATACCTAACTACCTATTTAATGAATAGAACATTTACTGCGATCAAAAATTACGGTGAATTTTTGTAACAGGAACTTATGACACTACATTTCTTTGGAGTAACAGTTTGCAAAAGTTGTACAAAATTTTAACAAATTTCGACTTGTCTATCAGCTACAGCTAAATAATTAAAGGTAATTTATTATGTTTGACGTTTAACATAGATTTCAAAGGAAGTAAGCTTATTTACTGAGTTTGTAATAAAAATATTCACCGTATTTTTTGATCACCAATATATGTTTATATACATAGAACTAGTCACAAAATACCATTACACACTTGAATGTTAAAAATTGCTTTTTGTGTAAAGTCTTGCTGTTTATAATATCAGCAAATATTACTTGTATTATAATGGCCTACATGAACTATCGAGTCTCAGCGATGAGCTCTGATACTAATTTGTTGAAGGCCTATTCGTGAATGGTGGAAATTTTACAAGAGAATTTTCGTATGTGATATGTCTAAACTATATGTATTAATAAAACAATAATTTATGGATTTAATTATGTATTTAGATGGTATTAAAATTTACATATGCAATTGTGTTGCTTTATCGAATTCTACATTTGACTCTTTTCGATATTTAATAAGTATAATATACTTAATCATCCTTATGTCTTTGGTAATTATTAAAATTGGGATCGCATTCATTTGTTTCATTCAGTTTTTAGTACATAAAGTCCTGGTCATTAAAATTTCCTGATGTTAGCCAAAAATTATCGTCCAAATATGAAAGTTTTAGATCCATCTCATCGGGAGCTACTTCTCTAATGTACCTTATATTTTCCATCCAGGATAAATCGTTTTCCACGTTGTTATTATATACAGCATTTATAGAATGGTGTTTTACATGAGCAAGATCTTGGACCGGTTTTTTTAATTTATTGCTAGTTACAGTGCATTGAAGAGGTACACTTTTAATACAATCATTATTAGTAATCTTGTTTGTATTGATAGTTGTATCTTGTGCTACACATTTTTTTTTAATACGTCGTTGTTTGGGCTTTTCGTTTTTGTTTGAGTCGTTTTGCTTGGATTTACTTGTGCGTCTTTTCTTTTTGGGTATATTAACTTCTAATTTCCTGGTGGTAGTAACTGAATTGGCAATATAATTAATAGTGGCATTTTTGTCAGTGGTATTAATGCCGCCGCCCACTTTTATTATATCTTGACCTTGTTTGATATTATAAGAAACTGAATTGGCACATCTTTGTTTTTGAGTATCTATTTCCATAATAGTTTTGGTATTATCGTCGGATCTTCGACATCCCGTTATAAAAAGGTTGGGAAGTATATCATTATAAACTGCATTTTCTGCTACATTTTGTGTCTCGTTTGCATTTTCCGTATTAACTGTAAGATTGGAAAGGGATCTCTCTATATCTTTGATATTTGAACTAGAGGCGTCATTTAGTTTTTCTGTTTGTGTTAAATCAGTTTCATCGAAGTCTGCGTCACTGCATAAATCGATAGTTTCAGCTTGTTTATCTAGATTGATGTAATTATCCTTTTCAACTGCCATAACATCGTAAGCTGAAGCCCCTGGAGCATCCCTGTAATCGTTATGAGAATAAGTGGGAGACAGTGGACATGTAGAGATACTGTTTTCAATTATTTCTTGTACATTGTAATAACTGGTAGAATCTTGACCTTCTTCTAATAAAGCCTTCAGTTGGTGCTTCAGCTTATTTATCACCTGCACAAAATGTCGAAAACATCAAGTAAGCATTTTATGTAAACAAAAAATGGTTTAATTTGATTAAAACCAACGTGAGAAATTGTCACGCGTCTTGTTAGCCGGAATCGCCGACTAGTTTCGACTTCATACGGAAGTTATTTTCAAGGCGAGTTAGGACCGTCAAGCCGACGTGACAGACGGCGATTCCGGCTAACAAGACGCGTGAGTATCCGTATTAAAAATCATTATTAAAAAATGGTTTAATTTTTTGTACCAAATTGTTACACATCAATATTGCAATTTATAATTAAAATGAACGAAATTGCTAAAAACGTAAGTTTTTTACGTCATGGAAGTTAACTTGTTCAGGATTACAACTTGTGAATTTTGTATTCTTAATTACATATCATGGGGGAGGGGGAGACCTTTGCCCAGCAGTGGGACGAGACAGGTTAAAAAATAACTTGGCCGAAGATAAGTACTTATGCCTACTGGTTGCTAACGCCTACTCATACCATGATACAATGCTGGATGCACATGCATCCTTTACATCCGATCTGCCTTGACCGAGTGAACTAAACTAGGTTGACAGTTAAGGGTAGAATATAAGGCTAATTTTTCTATTTTATTTTTGCAAGTTTTTGTTTAACTTAATGTAAAACACACTAGTCTCCGCCTACCCCCGAAAAAAGGCGTGACAATCCATACTAATATTATAAATGCGAATGTTTGGATGTGAGTTTGTGAGTTTGTGAGTTTGTGAGGATGTTTGTTACTCAATCACGCAAAATCTACTGGACGGATTTCGATGAAATTTGGTACAGAGGTAGATAATGACCTGGAATAGCACATAGGCTACTTTTTATCCCGGGAAAGAGCACTGTTCCCGTGAGAAATTCACGCGGGCGAAGCCGCGGGCAAAAGCTAGTGGGTATATATTTATGTAGTAGGTGCCTGAGTATTAGTATGATTAGGTCAAATTTTACAAGTTAAATAAGAACTAATACTTTCACCCTATATAGTTGTCACGTGAATTCAGTTCCGACAAGTAATCTGTGGTTCCGATGAGAATGCATCATGGCAAGCATGACCTTACCTTATGGTGAAACCCAGAGCTTCAAACGAGGGAACTCCTAGTTAACCGCACGAACATACAATTTTTGTAAAAAACATTTGCAGTTTCGTCTCTAAGTTATTTAGTAGTCAAACTCATGACAGAACTAGATCAAAGGTAGAAGAGGTACTTAAGGTGTAAATTATGAGCCCAAGTAAGCCATTGCTAATTCGACAAGAAGAAAAGTAAATGTTATTTACTACCTACCTGTAATATACGTGCACTGTCTTCACACTGAGTTTTGTATGACGTAACTTCCTGATAGTATTTTTGAGCATCAGTCATAGATATCGGTCTATTTTTGTAGATGTAGTTATCCATCTTCAAGCTTATTGTCATCAACCTGGCTTGTATGATTTTAAGCTGAAATTGACAATATGTGTGTGAGTAAAATGATTAGTTAAATATGGCCCAAAATTAGTGCCTACGATACATTAGCACCTCGAGATTTTTCGAACCGAAAACTAACACATATTCAAAAAAGTTTGTGAAAAGTATTACCTGCTTTTGCGTTTGGTTTCTTTTTTTATATTTCTTTCTTGGCATTTTCTATTTAAAATGTATTCTTCCTAATAGGTGTAAGGATAAAAACCACTGCCCAACTAGTAGGTAAAAATAAATAAAATAGAAAACAACCTACGGAGATAACATTTCTGAGATTGTTTTGTTTCCCGCCGTTTTTGTTGACAGTAAGTAAAACAAAAAAAAAATTTTTAATAATGCGCTTAACGTTAGTAGCAAATCCTGCATTAGTAGATAATTCAGTCCCTTATCAAAGGATGACATTAAATTAATTTGTCCGTCATACTATAAATATATCCTGAAATATTTATGTAATAAGAGATAATGCAATAAAACAACCATTCGGGATTCAGTTCGGTTTGAGGCACCAGAGTCTACACTCATTCTGCCAAATCGTTATAGATTATTAAAAAAAAAATTGTAATCACAAATATGTTTGTTTAAATAGGAATTAAAAATGAATTTGTTGTTGCAAGGAATAATATTCCTACTTGGAATATATTTTTGTGACGGAGGTTACGGGGTAGCAGATCCATCCTCACTGGAAAACAATCCGTAAGCTTTTTAATATTTTATTTTTATCTAGCTGAAGACAAACATGCAACCGATGATACATTACGATACATATACTTACATGAAAAGATTGTAGGCATTTGATGGACATGAAGGATAATTTCTTGTCCTTTGTGTGGTACAGTACAGTTTATTTAAAATACTTTTAGATTTTTGGAAATCCACAACTGGCTTAATATGGTATAAAAAAAAAGTTTAAAAAATATAGAAATTAATTTTGAATTTTCGAACTTTCGAACATTTTTTTTTCTAGTCATAGTGTCCGAGTTTTTATGCCGCTTGTCAAAAGTTTTCCGTTTCCCGCCATTAATATTTATTCACCAAATACATAATATCTCGATGATTTACCATTAAGTTTTGTATTAGTTCTTTAATATTTTCCAAGTAAGTGTGAATATTCCATTTAAAATTATTTTTCAGCCAAAGCGATGTTCAAGCCCCAGCATATCTGCCGCCCAATTTGAAAAATGCTCCAGAAGACATTTATCCAAGTGTTCCAAGCGACCGAAGTTATAGATATATGAAGAACAGATATTCTGGTACCAAAACCGGCTATGGAGGCACTAAAACCGGTTATTCAGGCATAAAAACCAGTTATTCGGGAACAAAAACTGGTTACTCTGGTACAAAAAATGGTTATCACGGTACCAAACCTGGTTACACAGGAACTAAATCTGGGTATTCTGGCACGAAATCTGGATATTCCAACTCATATGGCGAAAAAAGAACTTGGTATACTGACAACAACGCGTAAGTATATTTTTAACAGTTCTTTCTTTCTTTTTACACGACTGACCAAAAAAGGAGTGTTGTTTTCAGGGTTCATGTATGTATGTAATTTCTTTATTCCACCATAAGTCCTGAAAGGCTTAATAGATTTTGATGTGAGAGGTATTGTTAGATTCCTTGCATAAGCCCGAATGACATAGGCTATGTAGGTAAGTTGTCAGCATGTCAGTCGTGTTTTTTATTTTTAAATATAATTAGCTTGTTAAATTAATAGATTATAGGTAATAAAATGGAAAAGGGCAACTTTGAAACCGTACCTAGGTATTAAAAAGGCAGATAGAAAAAACAAAGATCTTACCCAATTTTACAAAAATCTTGACAAAATTTTTGTAGGTCACTTGTCACGTCCTAAAAGCAAGTTTCATTTGAAAATTAACTTTTGGACTTAACGCTCAAAAATGCGTGATGCTTTCTAAATTTTGTAATGGATTGATTGAAACGTTTTTTGTCGAATTGTCTATTTTATGGAACCACTCTTTTCACAGTCCAACATATCAAGAATTCTACGGTAACGCAAACGAACCATACAAAGGTGAGTAACCATATAGAGTTTCGAAGTATAGTAGAAACCACTGAAAACGTATAACATCTTCCAGGTACCATCTTTGTTCCATTTTGTTGCGTTATAAGTAAAAAGGAAGCTGGCAAAAAAAAGCCTTTTATTATAGGTCTAATTCATTTTTTTAATACGAAATTGCCTCCATAAGGTTTTTTTCATCATCATCAGCCATTATAATGTCTGCCCCACTTCTGGGGCACTGGCCTGTATCCAAGGAGGATAGGCTATGACCATGTAGGCCCGATGCCCAAGTTTTCCCTGTATCAGAATAAATTCATTGATTTTTGAGTACTATCAAGATAGACTGAACTTTAAAATATTGAACCTGATATTTCCCTATATTATCAAAAGCGTGGGTTGCAAAATTTGCTATCTATTCGAACGGAAGCCGCTTCAAATCCCAACCGGAAGTCTGTTGAATTATTATTTTGTTTTTATAAAAATACAATATTATTATAATTAGTATTTGCTATGACATGTCCTACATACTTTCCAATGTCATCCTGGAGATAAGTAATTTGGAATTGCAAATGCATTTTTATGGGTCATGGTCTTCTATTTTGTAATGGATAACATTGCTCAACCTTATCGACACATCCCTGGTCCAAAGGTTGAAACTATTCAACTACCTACTAAGTTGTGAATTTGATTCGTTTAAATAGCTTCATGAACCTTGAATCATAGGTCGTGGCGAGCTCCGATCGCGCGAGAGGAGCGCGGGATGCAGGCCGCCTCTATCCGGTCTTTTTTGGAAATGCAAAGAGCCTCCCTATGGATTTCTAAAAATGGCTAGCAATGGACTTTCTGCGGTTGAAATGATGATGATGAGGAAATTTATACTAATAGCATCATCATAATTTAATTTAAGAGTGTCGGTGGAGTCTCTTCCATCTTTCACGACGACGACACGACGTTAACTTTCTCCTTTATTTGCTTCATATAACTGCCTTTGTCTTCCTGGCCCTCTTCTTCCTTTCCTCATAGCACGCAATACTTATTCTTGCTTGGATTCTGGTCCTAGACATAACGTTGTCCGCCAACCCGTAGAGTTCACTTCTAAACTTCAAATTTATTTTTTGAAAACACATATATCTTCAGCTAAGTGCGATCCTGACTGCAAAAACAGCGGCATATGCATAGACACCAACACTTGTCAATGCCCAGCCAACTTCCATGGCCGATACTGCGAGTTCGAGAGGAAACCCTGCCTGGTCTACCCGCCACTGCCTATGAACTCTAGGAGGAACTGCTCCAATGAGTGAGTACTTTTTGTCTCGATTGCGAGGTCATTCGACCCGCAAACCTTGGTGACACAGCAGATACTGAGTTTGAGAGGAAACCCTGCCTTGTCTACCCGCCACTGCCTATGAACTCTAGGAGGAACTGCTCCAATGAGTGAGTACTCTTTGTCTCGATTGCAAGGTCATTAGACTCTCAACCTTGGTGACATAGCAGATACTGAGTTTGAGAGGAAACCCTGCCTGGTCTACCCGCCACTGCCTATAAACTCTAGGAGGAACTGCTCCAATGAGTGAGTACTCTTTGTCTCGATTGCAAGGTCATTAGACTCTCAACCTTGGTTACATAGCAGATACTGAGTTTGAGAGGAAACCCTGCCTGGTCTACCCGCCACTGCCTATAAACTCTAGGAGGAACTGCTCCAATGAGTGAGTACTCTTTGTCTCGATTGCAAGGTCATTAGACTCGCAAACCTTTTTGACACAGCAGATACTTAGTTTGAGAGGAAACCCTGCTTGGTCTACCCGCTACTGCCTATGAACTATAGGAGGAACTGCTCCAATGAGTAAGTACTCTTTGTCTCGATTGCGAGGTCATTCGACCCGCAAACCTTGGTAACACAGCAGATACTGAGTTTGAGAGGAAACCCTGCCTGGTTTACCCGCCACTGCCTATGAACTCTAGGAGGAACTGCTCCAATGAGTGAGTACTCTTTGCCTCGATTGCAAGGTCATTAGACTCTCAAACCTTGGTGACATAGCAGATACTGAGTTTGAGAGGAAACCCTGCCTGGTCTACCCGCCACTGCCTATAAACTCTAGGAGGAACTGCTCCAATGAGTGAGTACTCTTTGTCTCGGTTGCAAGGTCATTAGACTCGCAAACCTTGGTGACACAGCAGATACTTAGTTTGAGAGAAAACCCTGCCTGGTCTACCCGCTACTGCCTATGAACTAAAGGAGGAACTGCTCCAATGAGTAAGTACTCTTTGTCTCGATTGCAAGGTCATTAGACTCGCAAACCTTGGTGACACAGCAGATACTTAGTTTGAGAGGAAACCCTGCCTGGTCTACCCGCTACTGCCTATGAACTAAAGGAGGAACTGCTTCAATGAGTAAGTACTCTTTGTCTCGATTGCGAGGTCATTCGACCCGCAAACCTTGGTAACACAGCAGATACTGAGTTTGAGAGGAAACCCTGCCTGGTCTACCCGCCACTGCCTATGAACTCTAGGAGGAACTGCTCCAATGAGTGAGTACTCTTTGTCTCGATTGCAAGGTCATTAGACTCTCAAACCTTGGTGACATAGCAGATACTGAGTTTGAGAGGAAACCCTGTCTGGTCTACCCGCCACTGCCTATGAACTCTAGGAGGAACTGCTCCAATGAGTGAGTACTCTTTGTCTCGATTGCAAGGTCATTAGACTCGCAAACCTTGGTGACACAGCAGATACTTAGTTTGAGAGGAAACCCTGCCTGGTCTACCCGCTACTGCCTATGAACTAAAGGAGGAACTGCTTCAATGAGTAAGTACTCTTTGTCTCGATTGCGAGGTCATTCGACCCGCAAACCTTGGTAACACAGCAGATACTGAGTTTGAGAGGAAACCCTGCCTGGTCTACCCGCCACTGCCTATGAACTATAGGAGGAACTGCTCCAGTGAGTGAGTACTCTTTGTCTATTCGATTGCGAGGTTATTCGACTCGCAAACCTTGGTGACACAGCAGATACTGAGTTTGAGAGGAAACCCTGCCTGGTATACCCCCCATATAACTCTAGGAGGTTCTGTTATATAAATAGAAATTACAGAGCAGAAAATAGCGCCGCTTAACTAGGGGCGAAAGTAATAATAATAGCCGTATTCACGCGCTGAACGCTACATGCTTTCAAGCGGACGTTAGTTTGTCAACAAAACCTTGATAAATCCATACTAAAACTGTAACGCCCTTGTTTTATACAGAAAGTTACAAGCACTTCTATTTGACGCGGGCGCGGTGATTTTTCTGCTCTGTGATAGAAATGTAATGTTTAAAACTCTCTTTACAGTTTCTGCACAGTACAGTGCCAAGAAGGGCACAAGTTTATCGACGGCTCAACGATCGCGAACATGCGTTGCGTTGAAGGCCAATGGCAGCCGACGCGCGCAGACTTCACGACCATTCCGGACTGCCTGCCGGAATGCGATCCACCGTGCCAGAACGGAGGAGTTTGTCTTTCTTTGAATACGTGTCAATGTCCGGAAGGCTATAGAGGGCCAGCCTGCCAGTACTGTGAGTCTCCACCTTAATAGTACCACCTGCTTTCATTAGTGTATGCCGTAATATATCACGGCAAAATGATAAAAGATGAAGTCTACTTCATCACTATTCTTGACTACCAGAGTGTGACCCGCCACCGGCCGTGCCAGAATGGCGGAGTTTCAGTGCTCGGAAAGCTATAGAGGACCAGCCTGCCAGTATTGTAAGTTTGTAGTAGCACCTAGTAGTTAATAATAGACCTTAATAGTAGCTGCTTATATTATAGTTACTGTCTACTGTTTCAAGGGTATACAATGGACATAATTCACTACCATTGAACTGTCACAGCGTGTGAGTTTTTCTTTGAATATGTGTCAATGTCCGGAAGACTATAGAGGACCAGCCTGCCAGTACTGTGAGTCTCCACCTTAATAGTATCACCTGCTTACATTGGGGTATACCATGATAGACTTCATTACCATTCTTGCTACTAGAGTGTGATGGACCGTGCCAGAGCGGAGGAGTTTGCCTTTCTTTGAACACTTTTCAATGTCCTGACGGATTTAGAGGACCAGCCTGCAATTTCTTGGTTAAATTTATCTAGAATAAACTAATTGAAAAACATTAGGACTTTATTCGAAAATCTTGAAGTGTTGCGTGGTGCCATTATTTTGAATTCGTAAAATTAGAAGGTCTTCACGAGGTCCGCTATCCTTTATTTCTTCCTCAAAATGGTTAGCACTGTTGAAGAAGCAAGGTAATCATGGTAACTTGACTGTAATGAGGGTTATTGTTTTTTCGCTCACTAGTTGGCGCTATTGACGAGTGAGGTCTGTCAGATAATACAGAATAGTATAATACTGTCATCAGTTGTCAAATTCCAATGATTGTGATATGTCATGGTCATGATTTCCGCCACCAGCGGCTATCGTGTGCGACATGCGCAAACTAGCTTTCAACGGTTTCTACTTTTGCTTCGGCGACGACTCCTCCTTCTCGTGCAAGCTACGTTGTCCGGCCGGGTCTACCTTCAGCTCGGCTCCTGCGGCATTTTACACGTGTCAATACAGCTCGGGTTCTCAGAGGACTATGTCTTCCTATCTTTACTTGGCATTTTACATTTAAATTCGTCGATTTCCCCTACCAGCGGCCAGCGTGTGCGACATGCGTAAGCTAGCCTTCAACGGCGGGTACTCCTGCTTCGGCGACGACTCCTCCTTCTCGTGCAAGCTGCGATGTCCAGCTGGGTCTACCTTCAGCTCGCCTTCTGCGGCATTTTACACGTGTCAATACAGCTCGGGTTCACAGAGGACTATGTCTTCCTATCTTTACTTGGCATCTTACATTTAAATTCGTGATTTCCCCCACCAGCGGCTAGCGTGTGCGACATGCGCAAACTAGCTTTCAACGGCGGCTACTCCTGCTTCGGCGACGACTCCTCCTTCTCGTGCAAGCTACGATGTCCGGCTGGGTCTACCTTCAGCTCGCCGCCGGCCGCAGTATACACGTGTCAATACAGCTCGGGCGTGTTCGAGCCGCAGCCGGTGCCGCATTGCGTCTTCAGTGAGTACATTGATCTTCTTGCTTTTTATACAGATACAGAATCACGACTTTTTCGACTAAAGTCATAAACTACCTACTTATTGTATATTTTTAAACTTTAAGTCCTTATTGTTGCTTGTTCCATTCGTTCTCTTTTCTTTTTCGACTATTTAGATTTTATTTAGATGTGGTTCTTAAGCCATTTATATCTTGTATTTAACCTGTGCATTATCCAACTTAATTATGTAAAGAGTATTGATTGTTAATTGATCTATAGCACTTTTCGCAGAGGACGTGATGGTCATAACACCCAGTAATTACGTCAATAGGGTAAGTGTACTTTTTGTTTGTTTAAAAACAATCCTAATTTTAGGAAGTAAAAGTAGGAAATTTTCCATACAAACAAACTACTTTATTTTGCAGCAGGTTTTGCAAATGAAACTGATTTCAAGGGATTCAACTTTTATGGTGAATTCCACTTGATTAGGTACATTTTCTATTCTCAATGATTATTTAGATATATTTTAGAACTTTGTCTAGACATCTTCTACAATTTATTCCGATTGCAGACATACGAAAGCAGCACAAGTTGGAACAGTTCCTCAAGCAGTAGCAGCCACTCTTACGGCTACGGCATGAGCGAGCACAGGGAAGGGAGATATGGCGGTGGCAGCGGGGGGAGTTCCATGACGGTTGTCATCCAGGATCTGACGCCCAAGGGTGGGACCTGCTTGACGTGGGCTGGCCTGCACTATAAGACTTTTGATGGCAAGATTTACAGGTATATATTTGCAGAACAGAAATCTGAAAATTCTGGCTCTAGAAATATTGGTGGCAACCCCTTAAATTTTGAACTCATTGTATTCCGACTTGACAAGGAAACCCTTCATAAACGTCGATAGGTCGATTGTACCAAAAATAACAGACATATTTTCCTGCCTGTTTCCCAGAGAGGTTTAGCCAGAGAGCAAGAGACCAAATATAGAATACATATTTTAAATATTTGTTTTCTTTGACAGTTTCCAATCTCCCTGCCAACACATCCTAGTCCGTGATGCTGTCGATCATAAGTACACGGTAGCTGTCAGACATGGCGAATGCAAGGACAAAGCCTTCTGTCCGAGCGAACTTACCGTCTACTTGGAGGACAAGCCATATATTTTGGCGGTTGGAGGTACGAACATACAATATGTTTATGACATCAATATGTTTGAATAAACTATTCAAGATGGAATCCTACTAATATTATAATGCGAAAGTTTGGATGTTTACATACATACATAGAATCACGTCTTTTTCCCTTACGGGGTGGACAGAGCCAAGAGTTGTGAGACTCGAAGGCCACGCTTAGCTGAATAGTGGCCTCTCTGATGGCATGGAGATTCAGGTATAGTGACAGGTTGCTAGCCCATCGCCTATGAGTGGAGGAATCTCCAGTTGAAAGCCCTTTCCCTCAATTGACTTTTACAATCTGCGCGGGAAGAGAAGTAGCTGGCACATTCTATGTTTTTTTCTTCGCTCCCAGACCAGCATTGAAGCACAGCATGGAAGCGCACAGCAGTTTGGATGTTTGTGAATTTATAAGTTTGTGAGGATGTTTGTTACTCAATCACGCAAAATATACTGGACGGATTTCGATGAAATTTGGTATACGGATAGATAAATACCGGGAATAGCACATAGGGTACTTTTTATCCCGAAATTCCTACAGGAGCGAAGCCCCGGGGCGCGGATTGTAAGTAACATTTTCTTTACAGAGGACGGCACAGTCGCCTTCCGTAGCACCAAACGCTTGATCCCAATGCCGGCCTCCCTCCCCGGCATCAGGGTGGCGATGCCCGGGGACTATGTTTTGGTCAATTTGGACTCGGCCGGAGTTACCATCAAGTGGGATACCGAGGTCAGTATTAATTTAGTTACATGCACAGAAATATGAGTAAGATTAGAGTTTCATATCTGTAACATCCTGACTAGAGCTATATTTTTATGCAATTATTAGGTATATAATGTGTATTGGATTTGATTAATCTTCAAATAGGTTGCTTTTAACCCAAAAATAAATTTTGTATATGTGTTGTATTTGTTTGTGTGTAAAATGGCTACATATCGCTCGATCTAGTTCGGTAAAATTTCCACGAGAGAGAATAAAGAATGCTTGAATTTGTGTTTCAAAATTACATCCGTGGATAAGTCCGCAATTTCGTGCATATATTTTTTTTTAAACAAATTTTTATGTACAATAAAGAAATTACAATCAAAGAACGACAATTTCCAGAATCTAGTGCTGGTGGAAGGCACAGTCCAGCTGTGGAACTCCACGGAAGGTCTGTGTGGCAGGCTGGACGGCAATGCGGGGGACGATCTGATCACGAGAGGGGGCACACCTGCCATGTCCAACACTGCCATGGCTTCCGAGTGGCAGCTGAACAAGATTGGAGGTTTGTTTGTTGGTAGAAGTATGCTTGGCTTGAAGGGAAGGGTAATATCTCAAGATCTGCTGGTGGAAGGCACAGTCCAGCTGTGGAACTCCACGGAAGGTCTGTGTGGCAGGCTGGACGGCAATGCGGGGGACGATCTGATCACGAGAGGGGGCACACTGCCATGTCCAACACTGCCATGGCTTCTGGAGTGGCAGCTGAACAAGATTGGAGGTTAGTTTGTTGGTAGAAGTATGCTTGGCTTGAAGGGAAGGGTAATATCTCAAGATCTGCTGGTGGAAGGCACAGTCCAGCTGTGGAACTCCACGGAAGGTCTGTGTGGCAGGCTGGACGGCAATGCGGGGGACGATCTGATCACGAGAGGGGGCACACCTGCCATGTCCAACACTGCCATGGCTTCCGAGTGGCAGCTGAACAAGATTGGAGGTTTGTTTGTTGGTAGAAGTATGCTTGGCTTGAAGGGAAGGGTAATATCTCAAGATCTGCTGGTGGAAGGCACAGTCCAGCTGTGGAACTCCACGGAAGGTCTGTGTGGCAGGCTGGACGGCAATGCGGGGGACGATCTGATCACGAGAGGGGCACACCTGCCATGTCCAACACTGCCATGGCTTCCGAGTGGCAGCTGAACAAGATTGGAGGTTAGTTTGTTGGTAGAAGTATGCTTGGCTTGAAGGGAAGGGTAATATCTCAAGATCTGCTGGTGGAAGGCACAGTCCAGCTGTGGAACTCCACGGAAGGTCTGTGTGGCAGGCTGGACGGCAATGCGGGGGACGATCTGATCACGAGAGGGGCACACCCGCCATGTCCAACACTGCCATGGCTTCTGAGTGGCAGCTGAACAAGATTGGAGGTTAGTTTGTTGGTAGAAGTATGCTTGGCTTGAAGGGAAGGGTAATATCTCAAGATCTGCTGGTGGAAGGCACAGTCCAGCTGTGGAACTCCACGGAAGGTCTGTGTGGCAGGCTGGACGGCAAATGCGGGGGACGATCTGATCACGAGAGGGGGCACACCTGCCATGTCCAACACTGCCATGGCTTCTGAGTGGCAGCTGAACAAGATTGGAGGTTAGTTTGTTGGTAGAAGTATGCTTGGCTTGAAGGGAAGGGTAATATCTCAAGATCTGCTGGTGGGAAGGCACAGTCCAGCTGTGGAACTCCACGGAAGGTCTGTGTGGCAGGCTGGACGGCAATGCGGGGGACGATCTGATCACGAGAGGGGGCACACCTGCCATGTCCAACACTGCCATGGCTTCTGAGTGGCAGCTGAACAAGATTGGAGGTTAGTTTGTTGGTAGAAGTATGCTTGGCTTGAAGGGAAGGGTAATATCTCAAGATCTGCTGGTGGAAGGCACAGTCCAGCTGTGGAACTCCACGGAAGGTCTGTGTGGCAGGCTGGACGGCAATGCGGGGGACGATCTGATCACGAGAGGGGCACACCTGCCATGTACAACACTGCCATGGCTTCTGAGTGGCAGCTGAACAAGATTGGAGGTTAGTTTGTTGGTAGAAGTATGCTTGGCTTGAAGGGAAGGGTAATATCTCAAGATCTGCTGGTGGAAGGCTCAGTCCAGCTGTGGAACTCCACGGAAGGTCTGTGTGGCAGGCTGGACGGCAATGCGGGGGACGATCTGATCACGAGAGGGGGCACACCTGCCATGTCCAACACTGCCATGGCTTCTGAGTGGCAGCTGAACAAGATTGGAGGTTAGTTTGTTGGTAGAAGTATGCTTGGCTTGAAGGGAAGGGTAATATCTCAAGATCTGCTGGTGGAAGGCACAGTCCAGCTGTGGAACTCCACGGAAGGTCTGTGTGGCAGGCTGGACGGCAATGCGGGGGACGATCTGATCACGAGGGGGCACGCCCGCCATGTACAACACTGCCATGTACTTATTTAAAACTTTAATGCACAAAATTACAAAAAATTATGTACTAATGGTGGACTTAACTTCTTAGTTGCAGTCGAACAAGATTGGAGTTAGTCTCATAGGTACTAGGAGTGGTATTATAGTAAGAACGAGGTGTGATGCCTAACTGCTGTTAGAGCAAAACCTTCGAATCGAGTATACACACCCATGCCAGAACCGCTGCAGGAAAGTATCTGTTTATTACCAAAAATAATAGGCAGACGGTAAATAGACATGGTGACTGCAACACCTCTGCTTTCATCGGAGTTTAGGTTGTTATTGACGGTTGGTATTTCCGTTTCAGATATCTGTGAAAGCAGTCCAACTGAAGTTAACGCGTGCTCTTCTAAATCTGATGAAGACATGAAGAAAGCGCTTCATTTCTGTACCAAAATATTCAGCAAAGACAAGTTTAGAAAGTGCTCTAAGGTAATTAAATTGTAGCTTTTTATTACAAATTCTTTGCGCAGTATTCTGAAATTATAATTTCATATTTTTTTAATCATTTATTTTCAGGTAATGGATGTATCAATGCTTCTTGAAACTTGTCAATGGGATTACTGCGCCTGCGCAACCAGCCTTAGTAAGCATTTTGCTGGTTTATTTTCATTATATTATATTCCCAAATATATGACTCTCTTTCTATTTGTTAAAAGATTTCTTGTAAGTTATAATAACTTGACTAATTAATATATATTATTATAATAAATCTATGCTTCACTTTCGATGACTATGAATTATTATGATATGCTTATTATAACCCGATGGTGTGCCGAAGACGGGTTTCAACCGAGGGAACTCCTCAAAAGTTGACATCATAGACATAAAAAAATTGTCACGTTTAATTTAATACACCAACATCTCCCTGGCAACAATAAAGCTAGTGCCAAAAATGTTTTTTTTTTAAATAACTTATTATAATCTAGGTCCAGAAGAGTGCGCATGTAGAACGGTGTCGGTGTACGCGAAGGAGTGTCTAAGACACGGCGTCGAAGAGATGAAGGCCTGGAGAGACGAAGACACATGCCGTATGTTTTACCTGCTATTGGATTAGTTAATTCTTTAATATTTTTCTCTCATGGTACTATGTTTAACCAGTCTTATATGCAAAACTAAAGTTTGCCAGCGGCTTTAATTGCATTAACGTTTTCTACCTTCTTAGTGGAATATTTATTTAGATACAACTGACTAAGTATTTTAGTTCAAACTGCCCAATTTATCACAGATCTTTTATATTTAATGAAGACCATTAGTTTGGTTGAACGTCTGCCGTGTCTGCCTGCAAAAGTCAAAGTCAAAACTTTTTATTGAAACTTGGCCTTCAAAGAAGGCTCTTTTTCACGTCGCTAACTAATTATTTATTTATAATATATTATGTCTCAAAGCTACAAACTACTAGCATTTCGGAACGACCACTGCTGAGAAGAAATGCCGAAAGAAACTCATGAAACAGTCTTGGTCGCCTAGCATGACAGAGGGGCTATTCATTAACTTTATACATACACTAGATTGTGTACAGTCAAAAAAAATATATAAGAAAAACAATAATAATATAATAAAACATGTTATGTTTGTGATCAAGTAACCACAATGAATTGGTTAAGAACAAAAAAATAAAAATAAAATTCGAATCAGGATCGAAGCAGGATCCCCCTGGCAACACCCGTTCACGAGTTGACGCGAGGGTCAGCAAGCAAATTTATTGAATTTCAAGTGACGTTCCTTTAGTAATGCATATTTAATTTCATATTGATACAGCTGTACAGTGCCCAGAAGGCAAGATCTACAAAGCTTGCGGCCCAGATTCCCAGCCCAGTTGCACCCTTCCACAGCTGGCAAGCAAAGTGGATAACGCCACGTGTAGCGAGGGTTGTTTCTGCCCCGAAGGGTTGTTATTGGATGGGGGGCGATGTGTGCCGAGGGCCGAGTGTCCGTGTAGGCTGAGAAACAGGAGCTTTAGACCGGGACAGACGATCAAGAAGGAGTGTAATACTTGGTGAGTAGTGCCTTAGGTGAGGATCAGACCTCTAATTTTACAAGTATTTTTATGCAATACTAGCTTTTGCCCGCGGCTTCGCCTACGTAACGATTTTCCCACGGGAATAGTGCTTTTTCCCGGAATGAAAGGTATGTCCTTTTCTGTACTTCTTTTGTGGCCAAATACTGGTTTAAAAAAAAAATATTTGTTCTATTTCGACTCGTGATGATGATGATGATACTTCTATGTGTGTGTAAAATTTCAGGAAGATTGGTTCAGTAGATAAAGCGTGAAGAGGTAACAAACAAACTCACTTTCGCATTTATAATATTAGTAAGGATTAGGATTCTTTGTCAGAAACCGTATCGTGTGTGATATCAAATGATAGAGCTTTAGGAGTCGGTTTTAAAAATATACTATAAAATACCTTTCTGTCACATTTTCTATAGAAATAAGTAGAACCTTTGTACTTAGTTTTCCTATATTTTATGTTTCCTTTGTATGTATTTGTTGTGTACAAAAATTAATAAATAAATAAATATTTTTTTCTAAAAATCTAAGAAATATTTTTAAAACATAAAAAAATAATTTCTAATTTAAATTTGAAAATTATATTAATAATTAAATTATTTTTTAAATAAATAATTTATCTCAGTCACCATGTCATTCGCTATATTTCCTCAGTACATGCCAATCCGGAGAATGGACGTGCACGCAAGTAGCTTGCGGCGCGCGCTGCAGCGCCGTGGGCGACCCGCACTACACGACCTTCGATGGACTGCGGTACGACTTTATGGGACACTGCACCTATAACCTGCTGAAGAGTGACAATTTCACTGTTGAAGTGGAGAATGTGGCGTGCTCAGGGGCTATCACTGAGGTTTGTAGGCTATTTGTTACTTGTAAGACTTAAATATGGCGGACTTCCTGAAATTTTCCTTAAAGTGACAGCGAGAAACTTTGAGAAACCAAGCAAAATTATTACCCCATGTTGCCTTTTGTGGGGGTAAATGACTGTTAAAAATGTATACATTAATATTCTATGGGCCACTGCACTTATAATTTGCTGAAGAGTGATAATTTTACTGTCAACGTGGAGAATGTGGCGTACTCGGGGGCTATCACTGAGGTTTGTAGGCTATTTTTGACTTGTAAGATTTAAAATGACACACGTTTCCTGCAATTTTTCTTAAAGTGAGTGCGAGAAACTGTGAGAAACCAACTAAAAACCATTAACCCATGTTGCCTTTTGTAGGGCTAACTGTCAAATCGTAAGTATGAATGAAAAAAATGTACACATTATTGTATGGACCACCGCACCTATAATCTGCTGAATAGTCATAATTTTACTGTTGAAGTGGAGAATGTGGCGTGCTCGGGGGCTAACACTGAGGTTTATGGGCTAGTTTATACATTTGACCCGAAATAGGTATTATTCCCACTTAAACTGATGTTTCCCTTAAAGTGACAAAAAGAAACTGTGAGAAACCAAAATCCATTAACTTAACAGCGAGAAACATGAGGAACCAACCAAAATCTGACATTTATGTTAACTGCGAGAAACGTGAGCCTCTGTCTTCCTTCAGTCATACTCACATGATATTGGGGGTAGCCAACATCATCATTCTTTTTTTATGTATACAGAGTGACTGTTTGAATACTAGCCATCTTGATTTTTGTCATTATCCAAACAGGCAATGAACTTAGCAGCGTACAAAGGCGAAGGCAAGCCATCTTGCACCAAAGCCGTGTCGATCGTCTTCGACGGCGCCGACATCCACCTCAAGCAAGGAGGCTTCATCCTCGTCAATGGCAAGGAAGTGACGTCACTGCCCGTCACCGTCGGCAAGGTTCGGATACGGGCTGCTTCCTCTCTGTTTGTCATTGGTAAGTTTTCTTTATAAAGAAGCAAACAGTCATACGGGGCCCTATTTTTGGAAGTATGACATACCGCTGTAAACGAATAGACTATTATGTCGCACTCGTCCTACTATGTCACTAAAAACATAAAAGCCGTATTTTTGAAATCACTCGTCTAGCAATGTTGCCAGTGATATGAAAATAATGCGAGAAATAATTTCTGCTCCATTCTACGCAACGAAAACCGAATCGGTAACGAATCGTAAAAAATGTTTGTAAAGTTTCAATCAAAGAGAACGTAAGCGTTAAACGGAACGCAAAATTGAAAATTCTAATAGACTCCATCTATATCCGTATCCGGTTGTCTATGTCATTCATGATTTTGAGGTAAAAATCGTTCGACCACCAAATCATACGAAAACGAGTGGTCTAGACCACTCGTTACAAATTATTCGACATAGACAATTCAAAAATACGGATTAATGGATATCGAATGAAAAATCATTCGGCTCACGCTTTTTTGGTGAGTCACACTTTCAAAAATAGGGCCCACGATCTTTATAGTAAAAAGAGGTCCAGCAAAGTGCAGTAATTGTAATATAATATAATAATAATATAATAAAATCCTTTATTTTTCCACCACAAAATTAATTAAATGTAGCACTTACACAGGCAAAGCTTAGTATCTAGGGACTGTACAATTTTGTGGGGACTGGAGCTTGAACTAGGTAAAAAAACTGTACTACAAGACCCCAGGCCCCACCTCTCGGAGAGGTACAATAAGCTGGAGGAAACTCTTACTTTGTAAGTAGATAAATTTAACAATGTAGGTTGTCGTAGTGTGAGGTAAATGTAAATAAATATGATTAATAGATATAAATACGTGTATATATAAATAATAGTTATAGATAGATAATAGGCGATGCATGAATGAAATTCCATAAAATATGATTTTGGTTAGACTGTTACACAAAGCAGATTTTCAGTAGAATCATAATTAAGGCTAAGAAGCCATTCAGTTATAACCTTTTTACACTTGTATCTGTTTAATGGATAGATATTGAGTGTTTTGTGCAGTTTATTATACAAAAAGGGACCAAGAAAGCAGAGAAAACGTTGTGTGAAGGATTTATTATACAAAGTGCTTTTGGCAACAAGATGGTTACGTCTAATTGAGTTAGGGTTATAAGGAGTTAATTTGTGTTGTAATACAGTGGCTGCCTGTATAAAGAGTTGTCTAACGGTTAGGACTTGACATTGCTTATAAAGATCCTCAGTTGGATATAAAATTGGTTTTTTGAAACAGACTTTAAGAACTGCCCGTTGGGCTCGCTCGATTTGGATCAAATTGGTTTTGGCAGCGCCTCCCCATGTTGTAATGCAGTAGGTAAGCAGTGACTGGCACAACGCAAAGTAGACCATTTTCAATACACTACCATCGGCTGAGTTACGGAGAAGTTTAAATATATATAGGAGTTTCCTAATTCGAGTAGAAAGTATATCAATATGTGGTTGAAAAGTTAGGTTATTATCCAATAAGATGCCAAGATATTTTATAGAAACTACTTTATCAATAGGTTGTCTGTTTGTTGTGTTACATGTTTTAAAAATTTTGAGGGTTTCATTATCAGGGTGGGGGGGATTTCGGATTGAAAAAGGAATATACTTCGTTTTATCTATATTAAGTGTCAGGAGGTTATCATTGAGCCATTGTGTTACAGTGTTGAAACCTATTTGAGCTAGACGATATGTTTCATCCCAAGTTTTTGACGAGAACAGCAGGGCAGTATCATCGGCATAAGAAATAATTGTGCCATTTTCGAGACTTAAGTTGCAGAGCTCGTTGATATAAACGAGAAAAAGGCTAGGCCCTAGTATACTGCCCTGTGGGACGCCATATTCGATCTGTTCGTATGAGCTGGTATGAGAACCAATTTTGACACATTGGGATCTACCTGTTAGGTAAGACTCAAATAAGGCAAGCTGCCTGCCTCTTATGCCTAATGTTTCGAGCTTGTTGATAAGCAAGGGAATGGAAACCGTATCAAAAGCTCTTGCCAGGTCCAAGAACATGCCTAAACATTTGTTACCTTTATCTAGTTCCAGTGCTATGGTATTTGTCAATTTTAGGACTGCATCGCTCGATGACATACCATTTCTAAAACCAAATTGATTTTCAGATAATATATTTTTGGATTCTAAGTATTTGATTAGTCTGGAATTTAAAATCTTCTCTAAAATCTTGGACATGGCAGAAAGTATAGAAATAGGTCTATAATTATTGACACGGCTTCGATCCCCTGCTTTGTAGATTGGATGAATGATGGCTCTTTTAAAGACTTCGGGAAAAATGCCTGATCTTATACTTATATTACAAATATGTGTCAGAAGAGGTACAAATATATGTTTGAATTTTTTTAACATTCCGGATGATATGCGATCCCACCCGCTGGCACAGTCTTTACGTAGTGAATCAATTAAAGTACCAACCTCATTCTCATCTGTTTCAGTGAGAACAAAAGAATAACTATGAACCGATGTGAGAGGCGGTATAATAGTAGTCGGTGCCTGTAGTTTTACGGCCAAGTTCTTACCTACGGTAGCAAAATATGAGTTCACTTCATCGATGTCTTTTTGAGGATTGTCACCTAGTAACTCGTTCGCAGGTGCTTTTGCTTTGTTCAAATGTGTGACTTGTTTGACCACATTCCAGACACGTTTAGGATCGTTTCCTGCCTGTTTAAATTGAGCCTTGTCATATTCTATTTTAACATTTTTTAGCATTTCATTGCAGAAATTTCGGTACCTCTTATAGGAAGTTTTTAGTACGTCATTCTTTGGATTTTTACGTACCTGTATATGAAGTCTGTCCCTATGGCACATGCATCGTAATAGTCCAGGAGTGATCCATGGCTTGATTGGTCTACGCCTGCGAGGTGGTTTAATTTTTTTTGTGTTAGCATCAATGGCTGATTGAACAAGCTCAATAAGTAGCATACCCGCGGCATTCGGATCTGTTAAATTATATACAGGACTAAAATCAATTTGGTTAAGATCTCTTTTAAACCCATCTTCGTCCATCTTATAATAAGATTTGTCATTGGGAGTTTTCTTTTTAGAGGCAATAGAAGTTAGAATTGCAGAGTGGTCTGTTAATGTTGATTGCACTACCAGCGTCTTGACGGGTTCGCTCGTCTTTAAGAGGAGGTGGTCAAGACATGTAGAAGAGTGAGTAGCAAATTTATGTCCCGGTATAAGACCATGGATAGCAGTGTTGTCTAGGTAGTCAATCGCATGGGAACTCAAACATGTTGAACCAATGTCTATATTTATGTCCCCCGTTATAAATATATTTTTAAAGGATTTATAATTATTCAAAACTGTGCCAAGCGATTGTATAAACGGTGTGGGGTCGATAAATTACCATGGACGATATATTGCAATTATAACCGTGTCACTTCCTATTTTTATGGACAAGGAGCTACATTCTGTGATGTCTGGCTCTTCTACCCTAACGTTGCGTAGATCTTGGTGAACATACAATACTACTCCATCATTTTGGTTGTGTGTTTTTAAAGATTTGTAGTGTGTATACTGATCCATTGTTGGTATAACCGGATTACATTTGAGCCAGGTTTCCGTCAACGCTATTATATCACAGTGTACATTGACTCTTTCTAAAAGAGTAAGAAGACCTGAAAAGTTTTTCCCAATACTTCGAGTATTTTGTGATAAAAAGGTTAGCGAAGAGTTGAAATTATCGAGTATGCTGGTGCACTTCTCGGCTTCGCAACAATGGGCTTCACAAAAAGATACATTATCTAGGTTATTTATGAATTCATTAACACACGCGAACTTTGTTATGTAAATTTTTGTTTATTATTGGGTACAAAATATGCAGTATTTAGTCACTGTGAAGGCTATACAGAGAGTGTATAATGGGTTAATTATTTCTAAAGAATCTACTACGCCGGGTGCTTTATTTGTGTACCGAGTTATATTCAAGGCAAGTTTATAAATGTTGAAGTGGGTATAATTCATTAAGCAGGGTGGTCCGTAAATGGAGTGTTTATGATTTTCATGTGTGAAAGAAGTGTCTGAGCTAAGAACAAAGATTAGCAATATGTCATAGATCCTAAAAATTATTATATAATATGTGCCAAAAAAGGTGGTATATGTGAAAATGTGTAGACAAAAAATATGAATGTGTAACCAGTATATTATACCTTCCGAGTTCAACAATATAGAATATTATTACAAGCATTATACAAATTATAAGGTTAGCTTTGATTAGGTATTTGCAAATTATATTTATACACATTTCAAGATAATAGTCCTCAAATGTGACCCTAAATGTGATAATTGAAAATATCATAAAATGAAAGGCAATATTTTTTAAATAGTTACTAGGAATTGTAAGATTGTAAGTATTATCGGGCAATTGTGTGATTAAACAATGATTATAGCAATGTATGCACTTAATGTTTACATAATGTGTTGATTTTAATTTCAATATATAAAAAAATCTTAAAGTATATGCACTACTACATGAGAAATTCAAATATAGATTAACACCCATATTCACAGACGTTTCCTTGACTTCAACTTGACTGACGTTTAACCGACTCGACCAATTTGGTATGGTTAGCCCATATAGGGCATGTTCTTATGTATCATAATTATTTTTCACATAACTTATTATATTTGCGTGTTTAGTAACGGGTGAACTACTGTTCCTGCAAATTGAGTCCTTATATGTCGATCCCCCGAAAATGGTAATCCAAAAATTTACTTCACAATGATAGTAACAATCACCACATATCCCATATATGTTATCTCCCATCTAATCTTTGTCATATAATATACGAAGTCATAAAATTCGAATTCAGAAAGCCTTGTAGATCAAACCACATGTCAACCCCTAAAATCCCCAAAAATGTTAACCAAAACCCAAAAACTTTAGATACCTAGCTCTCTCATGTATGTTATCTTACAAGTACTCTATGTCGACAATGAGGATTAGAACAAGAATTATTCGTTTATTAATATAATATTATGATACATAAGAACATGCCATATATGGGCTAACCATACCAAATTGGTCGAGTCGGTTAAACGTCAGTCAAGTTGAAGTCAAGGAAACGTCTGTGAATACGGGTGTTAGTGTGCAATAAATATAACAGCTGATGAGACGTAGCCATAGCAATTCAAAGTGAGAGTGCCATAGGTTTAAAACTAACAATCGCACCAAACAATCAGTTTGGAATTGACATATCAGCAAGTATAAAAAGGCAAGACACCGTCACGCGTCGTTGAATCTATTGATGATGGATTCATCTGATACATAGATCGGTGCAGATCCCTCCTCTTTTCGGAGGAGGACCCTAGAATTAGCCACCCAGCAGTATTTGCATTTGCCAGCCTTCACCAGCTGTCTTCCGAGATAATAAAGTCTTCTCATCTTTTGCGGGTAGGTGTTCGGAAATATAAATGGTCTGCGGAGTAATCGAGCCCAGCAGGGCCGTATTCAGTCTGTTGCCTGCCTGTATGTAATTTCGAACAGATTTCATAATTGCGTTTTTAGTGATGACGCTAGACATTGTAATGTTGTATAATATAACATCTTTGTATTTATCTATACATACTCCGTTAACCGAGTCTGTATGCTTAGAGCTTTCACTTTTATTTAGATAATTTCTTCGGCATGGTTTAACTCCTGTTCCGCGTGGGGTTATGTGGGTCGCTAGTGTGAAATAAATAATAGTGAATTGTGACTAGTCTGATACTAAAATATCATCAAAATACTTCCAGACAAATCTGGTGACTGAAGAAACCTTTTAATAGTTTTTTTCAAATAAATATAATAAACACTCCGACTAGGATTGCGGACCACCTTAAAAAGGGAGATATTAGGAGCACCCATAACCGGAGAGCATGTATGAAGAGAGTGATGAGAGTAGAGGAAGCAAGAGAGATCTGTAAAGATCGTAGCAAGTGGAAATCGCTAGTCTCTGCCTACCCCCACGGGAAAAAGGCGTGATATGTAATATGTATAATAAAAGATTATCGCTGTGACATTCTACTTCTTATGTGTATGTACCTATATGTGATTTTTTTAATATTTTTATAG
>CM031573.1:2838416-3069966 GCA_018467065.1 Ephestia elutella | reverse complement strand
AACTAAATAGTAAAATTTAGCTCCATCTATCTCATAATCTCTAAACCATCTAACAAACTGTTTTTTTATTTCAACCTTGTTAACAAATTTGTTCTTGAAATACTTATTTAAAAATGAAAATCAAGAAAACTCAAATTAATAAATGCAAAATTAAGGAAAAGTATACAAAAAATGTGTTTTAGTCAGTGTTTTCGTAAAGCCACTTACGTAGTAAGTAATACATGAAATATGTAATGTAACATTTCGACAGTGATGTCATATTAGCGTTTGGCCAAACGGTTAAGTTGATGAAGTTAGGGTTGCTTTCATTTTATAGCCTTTTCTTTTTTTAAACATAATTTTATGATGAAAGTTATTTTGTTTTTTTGTTAGTACCTCTTCACGTTTTATGTACCTACTGAACCAATCTTCTGTAAATTTCAAATACACATATCTAATTAGAAGGAGACATACCTTTAGCGGCCGATCAAAACGAAAGACTGTTCAAATCTCCTCTGTGATATTTTTTTTTTATTTTTTAAATTTTAATACATTATTTTATATTTTATTGTACATACAACATTAATTATATACCGTACGTCGGCACGTGGGAATATAAGAAGAAAAAATATAAACACAGTCTGTCAGTCGTGTCGTGGGGGTAAAAAGTGAACAAACATTATCCGATACATAAACGGTACAAATTAGAAAAGAGGCGTCTGTCGGCTTTCTTATCAGTATAATTTTATTAGAACTTCAGAGAAAAATTCGCAGTTCGATTCCCAGTACAATTTTTACTTTGTTTTTTATTTTTATTTTGGTAATTATTTTTATTAATAATATTGTTGACCATTAATGAGTGTATTAAAAATGCATTTATTCAAGAATAAGCAAGTCTGATTTTCGTGATTCACGTCGCAAAGCAGCATCGTGCTGTTTTGACGACTTTTGAAACGCCATCTAGTTCTTGATTTGTATAACAACTCCCATGTTAATATATTTTTGACCGAGCGTAAGTAAATTGCGGAGCAATTTGACATGCGTCTGCCTTGTCTAAATGCACGCAGTCTGAGGACAGAGAGGTAAGACGAGTTGCCATATGAACGACAAGGAAGGTATGATGTTTCCATTAAAAATTGCGATGGACGTAGGTGAATAATGTTATAATTTAAGATTGTGTAGAAATAAATAACTTGTTTTAATAAATTCTTTAATTAAAAATTCAGTAATCGTATGAACTATATTAATGTGAAATATTTTTTTTTAAATATCATCGTACTACAGAGTTTTTTGGTAGTTTAGGGAAAATGTTTAGGATTATTTTTTATCGAGCAAACTTAGTCAAATCATGTTTTCGGTTCTTGCACTGTGTTGCTAATTTCCTAATCTATTATTAGCAAAAATTTCAGAACTGTACAGTAAGTGCAAGCAAAGTAATTTGGTAGGCAAAACGCGAAATTCTGAGCCTTAATTATGTGACCATAGTGAAATACCTGAAACGACTAATTATCTGCATGTTTTCACTATTTCGTATTTTTTATCTAAGAAATAAACATATTCTATTTTACTTATTTTTTAAAATTTATATATGAGAGAACTTTATATTCTATAATGTCAGCATAGAGCACTTATTCCTATATCCTATAAACCTTGTACTACCTATGTCTGACGAATCAAACAAATGATTGATTGATTGATGTTCGTAACTGTAGAATGCCACTGGTACGTGGACGTGGAGCCGTACTACGAGGCGTGTCTGTACGACATGTGCGCGTGCGCAGGCGACGTGTCCAAGTGTTTGTGTCCCATCCTCGGGGACTACGCGATGGCGTGCGCGCAGAGTGGGGTTAAAGTGCAGTGGCGGTACAATGTTAAGGAGTGCGGTGAGTTTGTTCATATTACATACATATTATCACGCCTTTTTCCTGTGGGGGTAGGCAGAGACTAGCGATTAATTTTAATATTATTTCAATTAATTTCCTCATACGTTGTTTAAGAGTTCGCAAAATTGATGTTTCAAATGCAATATTGTATACATTATTAAACACATTTCAGTGCCAATAGAGATTAAAGTTGAGAAATATTTTCATAAATTTATTATTCTAATATTCAGTATTAGCACTGTTGAAAAATGTATACTTAAAATGCATTTGGGTAAGATAGCAAGGTACTTTTTAAATAAAAGGTCTGAATTTTCCACAATCCTTAAAAATGTTATCTATAACGTTCAAGTGAGACAGTTGCCGAAACGTCAATTTTGCGAAATGGCGCTTAAACCATTCCCGATTATTTATAAACAGCTATCCCTTTCCCTCCCAATATCTTCATACACTAGCGGGATAACAGTTGCTGTAAAGATCAACATAACGTTAGAAAATACTTCAATATTGAGTAATATTTCAGAACTGCAATGCGCCGGAGGGCAGGAATACACCGTATGCGCCGACAGTTGCTTGCGCCAGTGTACGGACATAGCTCTCGTAGCCTCGGGCTCTCATGACTGCAAGCCTTGCTGTGTGGAAGGGTGCGCCTGCCCACCCGGACAGGTAACCTTGTATACTAGTTGTGCCCCGGGGCTTCGCTATAGTGGGAATTCCGGGATTTAAAGTAATCTGTGTGCTGTTTCCAGCATTTTCTACCCGTGTACCAAATTTCATCAAAATCTGTCCAAGTAGATTTTTCGTGATTAAGTAACAAACATACAAACATCCGCATTAGTATGCAGTGAATTCACACTAAAGTTGATTTGATAAGTGTGATTATTGTGTGGCAAGAATACACCATATGCGCCGACAATTTCTTGCGCCAGTGTACGGACATAGCCCTCATAGCCTCGGGCTCCCATGACTGCAAGCCTTGCTGTGTGGAAGGGTGCGCCTGCCCACCCGGACAGGTAACCTTGTATACTAGTTGTGCCCCGGGGCTTCGCTATAGTGAGAATTTCGGGATAAAAAGTATCCTATATATGTGCCTTTTTTATACAAAGTGAGTTTGCTCTTGACTACAATCTAGCCTGATACGGAGATGAGGTCTACGGTGGAGCGAGCTTATTCACTCTGGTTTTGAAGAGTCAGGTTGTATATGCTCGGAAACACAGACGCAGGTATGGAGTTCCACTCCTTCGCTGTGCGCATTATTCCCGGTATTTTTCTCTACTCGTACACAAAATTTCATCAAAATCCAGTAGATTTTGCGTGATTGAGTAACAAACATCCAAACCTACTCACAAACATCTGCATTAGTGTGAAATGCGCTTAGATGCGTACGCGCGGTACAGCAGAATAAATTTTGTACCCACCTTCATATTTTATGCTCGAAGATGGATGTCATGCTAGTGTACGTTTAAACCTAATTATTTGGTTTTTGTACACTGTTTGCAGTTAGTTTTATGACAATATGTATTTTAATTAATTAAGTAAAAAAATAAAATAGAAATAAGTTAGATCAGACAGTGTCCACTGACATTGCTCTTATTTTGATTTTATTCGATATTGTACCTACTTTACAATTAATTTTAGAATATTTTGCACTGTCATGATTATTATAAATATGTCAGCAAAATTTCAGCTTAATATATCACTGGGACTATTTAGGTCATACTTTTAAAATTTGACCAATGAATTGAATAAGTATGTTTTTCTTACAAACAGCTGCTAGATGACAGCGGTGTCTGTGTGCCCGTCGGTTTATGTCCATGTTACCACAAGGGGATGAAGTTCGATGCCGAGTACAAGGAAGTTAGACCTGGCAGGCGCGAGAGGGAGTTATGGTAAGATAATTTTTATTCGATTTAGGGTTCGATTTAGGGATTTGACGACCTCCGTGGCTCAACGGTCGAAGTATCCTACTGCTGACCAAAGGCCTCTCTTTTCTCCTTCCACAATTATCTGTCGAGAGAAGCCCGCTTCCACTTCCGCAGATAACGTTCAATGTCATCTCGCCATATCATTCGCGGTCCACCCCTACGCCTACGTTCATAATTTAACCTTTATTGTGCAAAATACAAAAGTGAAAGCACAGTAGGAGGACTTAATTCTTTTTACCCTTTGGGTATTAAATATGTTCGAAACGAACCTATAGATAGAGACTAGATGTCGCGTGCTGCGCGAGGTGCAAGCACCTCGCGTGCTGTGCAGGGCAATTATAAAAAAAACAGTTCCGATTGCTCGAAAAATTTTAGGGAAATTATGAAAAAGTCATCTACGAAGAAATGTTGTCGGTTGGGAATTAGGTGAAGAGCCGAAAGGCTGCTCTGGCTTTTGCTCTTTGCTGTTAAAACGCAGCTCGGCCTACGGCCTCGCTGGCGGCGCAAGCTCGGCCTTCGGCCTCGCTTGCCCCGGCTGGAGGAGGGGCTCGGCCTCCGGCCTCGCCTCGCCTCTCGGATTCATATACGCAGCTCGGCCTGCGGCCTCGCTTGGAAACCGGACCGAGCCTTTCGGCCTCGGCTCCCCGGCTGGTGACTTGAGGTATGAGTTGTCGTCATCACGTCATCCATGAATGGCTCGGCCTTCGGCCTCGCCCAATTCTTGTCGCACGAGACGGAGCTCGGCCTTCGGCCTCGCCTGGACGCAGCTCGGCCTGCGGCCTCGCTTTTGCGCGGCTAGAGCTCGGCCTTCGGCCTCGCTCCTGCCCCCCCCGCCCCTCGATTTAAACGCAGCTCGGCCTTCGGCCTCGCTTGCCGCGGAGCCTCGACCTTCGACCTCGGCTCCCCAGCTGGTGACTTGAAGTATCAGTTGTCATCATCAAGTCATCCATAAAGACGGATGGCTCGGCCTGCGCCCTCGCCTAATTCTTTTCGCACGAGACGGAGCTCGGCCTTCGGCCTCGCCTGGACGCAGCTCGGCCTGCGGCTCGCAAGCTTTTCTTCGGCCTCGGCTCCCCGGCTGGTGACTCGGCTGGCCCATACAAAACTTTTCGAAAAAATAATTAAAAAAAAAAAAACACCTGTCAAATCATCCTCTACGAGATTGTCTATGACAGGAAACCTCTGCGAGTCTGTTTTCCCCCTAAAACTCCCCAGTCAAGTTTGTATGAAAAAAAAAAGTCAAAAAAACCATAGACAACCGCCGGCTGTGGTCGTTGCCCAGGGTCCTCTATGACATTTGGTCGAGCACCCCCCACCTATCTATTATGGTTTTCGCGGGCAGTACCTCCTATCAGTCCGGAACTGCTCCAAGTTCCACTTTCGTATTTTTCCCAGTGCCTCCTCACCCCCCTCCACACTTCCCCATCATTACTTTTTCCCAGTTCCGAGTTCCGTAGAACAAACTAATTATGTCAGTCAGTGAGTGAGTGAGTGGTATTGTAGCTTTATATATATAGGCCCAACCGCAGGAAGCTCGGCCTTCGGCCTCGCTTCCTGCTGGTTGTTCCCGAATTTATTTCCAGAATGCTTGGTGCATGAAGCGGTGGTGGCCAAGTGGTAATGGGTGTCATTACCACTTGGCCACCACCGCTTCATGAGGTCGGGTAAGACCCGGGTTCAAATCCTACATAAGTTTGTAGACCAACCTGACTCGTGTATAGTAGTTTTCTCATAGACCACCACCTGC
This sequence comes from Ephestia elutella, assembly GCA_018467065.1. Taxonomy (NCBI): domain Eukaryota; kingdom Metazoa; phylum Arthropoda; class Insecta; order Lepidoptera; family Pyralidae; genus Ephestia; species Ephestia elutella. The sequence continues at coordinate 3,064,435 of CM031573.1, read as the reverse complement.
TTCCGGTAAAGGAAAACATCGTGAGGAAACCTGCTCATTGGCTGACTGTTTAGTTTACTAGTGTGTATACGGCTACTGCCACTAGATGGCAGTAGTCGTAAAAGTCATGTCAGATGCCTTTGGGCGACTTGAATAAAATCTGACACCAGTGTTATTCTGACACTCGATAAGAAGAAGACCCTTTTGGGTGGATATATTGGATACTAGCTGTCGCCCGCGGCTTCGCCCGCGTGAGTTTCGCTTAGATGAAAAATCTCTCTTGGAGCTTTTCATCAGATGTTCCAGATCTTCAATTTTTATACGTCAGCAGAAAATGCTCATCAGGTTGAACGACTTTTAATAAGGCGCCATTTCCATATATGTTATAGTATAGCTGGTCTCTTGCAGTTCTTCATCAGATGTTCCAGATCTTCATTTTTTATACGTCAGCAGAAAATGCTCATCAGGTTGAACGACTTTTGTTAAGGCACCATTTCCATATTTCTTATAGTTTCGCTGTTCTGCTATGGTTCTTCATCAGGTGTTCAAGTTTTCAAAATCAATTATAGCCTATATGTTGCCCAGGCTTAATATCTATACAACAACAAAAAGTTTCATTCAAATCCGTCCAGTAGTTTTTGCGTGAAACGCGTACATACAGACAGACAAGAAATTCCAAAAAATGTTTTTTGCTTTCTATTTTTTTTTAAGTGTCCCTCTATCCATTTCAGTCAAAAATACTAAATGTACAGACAAAATATTTTTACTGTTTTATTATATGTATAGATGTTCGAAACGAACCTAAAGATAGAGATTTATTTTCAGAATAAAGGTTTTATCGCAGCAATAATGAAATGGAATGTTATTTTAGCACATGCGTGGGAGGTCTCTGGGAATGCGTCCCCGCGACGCCGACGGACATCGCGAGGTTCCCGCCCGCCGAGGATCTGAGAAGCAACTGCAGCGCTACTAAGAATATGGAGTTCACTACTTGCGAGATTGCCGAGCCGTTGACTTGCAAGGTAACACAAAATGAAGAATTATATATTGATGAGAATTTTGGACTCTATTTTACCAAGACATTCATCATTTTCAGTCATTTCGAATCCATGCCATTCCTGTGGCGTCATATTGGTCATCACAAATTTAATCCCCCAAGTTGAAGAAGATATCGATTCCATTGTTGGTCTAGGGCCTCCCTTAAATTCCTACGTTTATTCCCACCTGGTGCTTCTATACCACTGAGAGGGGCTTAGCATTTAGCCATAAACGCATAAGTAGTATTAAAACGGTTCCGTATTTTATTAATTTTTGAATTAAATGGGAGGTTTTTGGGAATGCGTCGGATACTGGCTACTTTTAATAAATTATTACAATATTCTATTGATAACTAGCCTGTAACTAGGAGTTGTCCAACTGCTGGGCAAAAGCCTCCCCCTTTTTCTTCCATTCGTCTCTATCGCAAGTTGTGGCCACTCAGGTAAGAAGTAGTCTATATCGTCCCGCCATCTTCTAGGTCTACCTCGTCCTCTGCGGCCGTCCGGTAACCAGAAGGTAGCCTATCTCCTTTCTGGCTAAACACAACAACTTTTAGCAAATAAAAAACTTATAATAATTCTGTTTTTTTGTCCAGAACATGCATCTCCCACCTTCCCGCACGAGCGAGGAATGCCGTCCAGGCTGCCAGTGCAAGAAAGGCTTCGTACTTGACACGTCTTCAAAACAATGTGTACTGGCCAGCCAGTGTCCGTGTCACCACGGCGGACGGAGTTACCCTGATGGACACAAGATGCAGGAGGAATGTAACACTTGGTAAGTTTAATGATGCTGTAGGAAAATACACTCTAATTCCTAAATAAGAAAGACTTATGTAAAAATATGGTCTTCTAAACAATGTGTACTGGCCAGCCAGTGTCCGTGTCACCACGGCGGACGGAGTTACCCTGACGGACACAAGATGCAGGAGGAATGTAATACTTGGTGAGTTTAATGATGCTGTAGGAAAATACACTCTAATTCCTAAATAAGAAAGACTTATGTAAAAATATGGTCTTCTAAATAATGTGTGTTGGAGGAAATGATGATCACATGATGGTAGAAAAATGTATGACTTGGTAAATGTTAATGGTGCTATAGGAAAATATACCCTAATTCCGAAGTAAGAAAATCTTGGTTCTCAAAACGTCTTCAAAACAGTGTGTTACGGTAAATTTTGTTTATGCAAGAAAGGCTTCGTGCTTTATACGCCTTGCAACAATATGTGATGTTAGATACGTTCATAAAATTCAAGAAGAATGTAAAACGTGATAAGATGTCCAAATACATAGACATAAAAAACGTTGTGAATAAATGATTTTTTTCTAACACTAGCTGTCGCCCGCGGCTTCGCCCGCGTGAGTTTCGCTTAGATGAAAAATCTCTCTTGGAGTTTTTCATCAGATGTTCCAGATCTTCAATTTTTATACGTGAGCAGAAAATGCTCATCAGGTTGAACGACTTTTACTAAGGCGCCATTTCCATATATATATATGTTATAGTGTAGCTGGTCTCTTGCAGTTCTTCATCAGATGTTCCAGATCTTCAATTTTTATACGTCATCAGAAAATGCTCATCAGGTTGAACGACTTTTGTTAAGGCACCATTTCCATATTTTTCATAGTTTAGCTGTTCTGTTAAGGTTCTTCATCAGGTGTTTCGGTTTTCAAAATAAATTATAGCCTAAATGTTGCCCAGGCTTAATAGCTATACAACAAAAAAAGTTTCATTCAAATCGGTTCGGTACTTTCGGAGATTAGCGTGATCATACATACAGACAGACACGACAGACAGACAGACAAGAAATTCCAAAAAATTTTTTTTGCGTTCTATTATTCTTTTTATGTGTCCCTCTATCCATTTCAGTCAAAAATACTAAATGTATAGACAAAATATTTTTACTGTTTTATTATATGTATTGATTATGCCCAAATATGAAAGTTCTATAGGTTGTAAAGGTTTCATATATTAAGGCTAGATCGGACGCATAGTGTATTGTTAAAATTATACAATTAGCTTTTTGCCAGGCAATGCTTATTACGTTTTGTTACAAACAGCCAGTGGTAGTCGGTCGGATAGATTAAGGAACCTTAAAAATAGCATCTAGTTTTCATCCTTTACGCACAGAACCCCAAAAATAGACCAATCCACTAAATATACAATTTGTCACCTTGCCAATACTACCGATGTCAACAACAGCCCATTGATAAATAAACTGGTTTTAAAGTTTGAACACGTTGGCCTTACACGAGTGAAAGTTGACTTTGAAGGCGAACTTACGCGTTACGCATACTTGATCCATTTCGACGAACTAGTTTACTGCAAGTGACGCCGTGATTTAGCCACTACACCATCGGGGGCGTAGCTCAGATGGTAGAGCGCTCGCTTAGCATGCGAGAGGTACCGGGATCGATACCCGGCGCCTCCAACTATCTTTTTATTGAACCATATCATTTTATAGTCGGCGCAAGAAAACTTGATACTTTGTTTTAACATGTATTGTACGGGGGGCGTAGCTCAGATGGTAGAGCGCTCGCTTAGCATGCGAGAGGTACCGGGATCGATACCAACTATCTTTTTATTAACCATATCATTTTATAGTCGGCGTAGCTTTATTTTAATATGTTTTGTACAGGGGGCGTAGCTCAGATGGTAGAGCGCTCGCTTAGCATGCGAGAGGTACCGGGATCGATACCCGGCGCCTCCAACTATCTTTTTATTGAACCATATCATTTTATAGTCGGAGCAAGAAAACTTGATGCTTTATTTTAATATGTTTTGTACAGGGGGCGTAGCTCAGATGGTAGAGCGCTCGCTTAGCATGCGAGAGGTACCGGGATCGATACCCGGCGCCTCCAGTAGGAATATTTTTATACTTTTATCTGTTTATGTTAAGCCGTTCAGGACTCATGGTGGAATAAATAAACTTACATACATACAAACATGAACCTTGAAAACTTAACACTCCTTTTATGGTCAGTTGGGTAAAATAATTATCAGAATTACTATTTTTTTTCTACGTCTATGGTTCAAAATATCAATGGATGTTTCATAGAGTTATTTACATCATATCCTGTCGAAGGCATGTATTTACTCACATCTATCTACTACTAATATTATAAATGCGAAAGTTTGGATGTGAGTTTGTGAATTTGTGAGGATGTTTGTTACTTAATCACGCAAAATCTACTGGACGGATTTCGATAAAATTTGGTATACGGGTAGAAAAATACCGGGAATAGCACATAGGATACTTTTCATCCCGAAATTCCTACGCGAGCGAAGCTCTGGGGCGCGGGTAGTAATATTATAATTGCGAAAGTTTGGATGTGAGTTTGTGAGGATGTTTGTTACTCAATCTAGGAAAATGTACTGGACGGATTTCGAAGAAATTTGGTATACGGTTAGAAAAATACCGGGAATAACACAGAGGGTACTTTTTATCCCGAAATTTCCACGGGAGCGTAGCCCCGGGGCCTAGCTAGTTTGAAATAATTGTAGCTTTTTTGTCCTTTTTTCATTTAAATTTAAGAACACTGTTCTTGTCGGTGCAGTTCCTTCCATCTCTCTCTGTCCTCAGTCATCGCCTTGACCTCGCTTTTGCCCTAAGTTTTTCTTAATTTAATTAGAACTTTCTTCTATCTATAAACTAATGGGCAAACATTTTTGCCAGCGAATGCAAGGCAGGCAACTGGTCGTGCAGTGAGCGGAAATGCGCGGGAGTTTGCACCGCGTGGGGAGACTCTCACGTCATCACCTTTGACGGGGCGGAATATGACTTTGAGGGCGTTTGTACCTATCTGCTGGCTAAGGGGTCTATGGATGCTGATGATGGCTTCGTGGTGGAGATTCAGGTATAGTTTTATCTATTTAATTATTTAAACTTTATTGTACACACATACAAAAGTACAGTACAAAAGGTGGACTTAATGCTAAAAGCATTGGTGTTGTAATTGTGTCCTACTACCTAGCCCTTGATTCTACAAGTTATAAACGTACTTTATCGTGCCTCAGTTGTGTCTCAAAAGCCAAAGAAATCGTAATAAAACATAGAACCTATATATATATCTTGTCACTTAACAAAATATACAACAAAGAAAAAAACAAATGCTGACAACACACATTTACATCTATAAATACTACCTATATAAAGTGATGTGAGCGTACATAGAAATGTTGTCAATGCAATGTTAAAATAAGTGCCAGTGTATTGCTTTTTCTAAATCTTTTTGAAATTTTGATATATTGATGTCTCCCACCCATTACACCATTCAGAAACAAAGACAGGAAAAACAACCACCTTCTCTGATTTTACTTTTTTCTCAGATCGTAGAAGATTTTTTTTTTATACCTAGTTAATTTAAAACATATGTATCTTTCATCAGAACGTGCCTTGTGGAACCACCGGCGCCACTTGTTCCAAGTCCGTGGTGCTCAAAGTGGGCACTCCCGGCAACGAGGAAGTAGTTTCGCTCACCAGAAACTCACCGTTGCCTGATACTTCTAAACTAAAAAGGTAAAGTTGCCACGAGATAAATTATTATTTACCAAAATTAGTAAACTCCGTTTTTTCTTACTTGTCCTATTATGTAAACAATCTTCACAGTACTTTTTGTTGAATTTTGTTGAAAATAAATCAAATATTAGTTCAAACCTAAACATTCTAAAATAAAACATGTATTAACCACAAAAGTAATTTCCTACAAAGTTTCCTATTTTAATTTATATTGTTGTAAATTCATAAAAAGAGATGGTATTGGTTTAACTTAGTAGTAAATATTTTTCAATCTATACTAATATTATTAATGCGACTATCTATCTGTTACGCTTTCAAGGCTAAACCGCAGGACCGTTTTGATGAAATTTGGTATGGATATAGTAAAATTCCTGCTAACAATCATAGGCTCAGTATCTTTTAAATCAACCCCCAAGTGGCTGCAACGGGGTTGAATCATCGGGTGCATCTTTGTATGAAAAACACGAGATACTTTTGCCGCGGGCAACAGCTAATCGTCTCTATTTATATTTTTTTTTTTTTGTGAATTGTCATTTCATAATTGTACTTATTTAGGGTCAAGCTGCGTCTAGCCGGCGCATACGTTTTCTTAGACGTACCATCGCTGGGAGTGAGTCTCCAGTGGGACAGAGAGCTTCGAGTTTACGTCAAGGTTGACTCACTGTGGCAAGGAAGGGTAAGTTGTTTATTTGGCTATTGTATCATTAGCTTTGATATTTTTTATTACAAATTCGCCCAGTATCAATTAAAATAATTTTCGCCTCATTTTCCGTCGCAGGCAAATTATAGTAATACTAGCTTTTGCCCGCGTGAATTTCCCACGGGAACCGTGCCTTTTCCCGGGATGAAAGGTACCCTATGTCCTTCTCCGTACTTTTATATAAAAATTCAGAAATTTCAGAAAGATTGGTTCTGTAGATAAAGCATGAAGAGGTAACAAACAAACAAACAAATAAACCAACAAACAAACTCACTTTCACTTTTATAATATTAGTTAAGATTCGTTTTGGTTAGTAATATTTTTAGAATCACATAACCAATATATATTTGCCCCTCTGCCCTTTGTGTTATTATATATATTTTTTCGTACCGGTTGACTGGAAGAGATCCCTTCATGGGATAAGTCCGCCGTTGCCATTTTCTGGATTTGTTATGTATTAGTATTGTATTTATGTTATTGTGCAATAAAGTTATTTCAAACAAACAAACATATATTAAATTCTTCCGTTACTGACTGAGTGACTGACAGACAACGCACAGCCAAAACTACTGAACGTAGGAAGCTGAAATTTGGCATGTAGATTCCTTAGGGAGTGCAGAGGAGCACTAAGAGAGGATTTTCAGGTAAGATTGTGGTCAAGAGCAAACCCATATTTAATAAAAATAAAAAAAACCCCGAAATTCCTACGAGAGTAAAGTCCCGGGCCCATTCTAGTTTTTGTATTAAAAGATAACTATGTACTTATCGAAGGGCTATTGAAAGTTAAAGACCTGATTTCATGAAATAAATATCATTAATTCGTTCAGGTGAAAGGTCTCTGCGGCAACTACAACGCAGACACTCGGGATGACTTTCAAACCCCATCTGGCGGTGGCATGGCAGAATCTTCTCCCCTAATCTTCGCAGACTCCTGGAAACTCAAGTCTACCTGCCCGAAACCACAGCCGGTTGGGGTAAGTATTTTATTTACTTAAACTTTATTGTACACACATACAAAAGTACAGTACAAAAGGTGGACTTAATGCTAAAAGCGTTGTCTGACAGTAAAACCTTATTTTGCGTAATACCAACGTTTAGATACTACATGTTGGAATGTAATATTATAATTAGTGGACTTAGGATTGAACCTTGTGTAACACCAAAAGAAGTTTCATTTCCAAATAACTTTGCGAATTGATGAAACCATAAAATGTTGTTTTTTACTATTTTACTATGTACAGTGTACTTCTTGACTGTACATTGTACAGTCAAGAAACATAACTGCAGTCATCTCGAAGACCTTATTATCTAGCCTTAAAGATCGTATTACCTTGTAGATTCTGACTGTACATTTGACTCTTGATTGTAGATTATACATTCAGAATATGTATGTAGTGAATTAAAACGAAGTGCCCGAGAAGCGACTAGGCTCACAAGAGGTCTTTTGACTTCCAAATTGGCGCTGATCAAAATATTTTCCAAAAATCAAACCAACAGTTTCCTCATCCCAGGGTCACTCCTTGGACTCGTTCTCCTCGGATGCGCATGTAGTCTAATGGGTTAAGAATTTATACATATATTAGGTTATAGCTACTACATAGTTAAATATTTGGCGCTTTGGAGGCGGTGGTAAACTTAGCTTTAAGTAATTTTATGACGTTAACTAACTAAAAAACAAGAATGTGTCGATTTATAAGTGCTATTTATAAGCCTATATGAATAAAAATAATTGACTTTGTCTTTATTATGTAAAGCGACTCTGGACACATTTGTCATACGACTAAATAAATCCCAGGATCACTGCAAACAGCGGCCAGAGCGCAACGAGTGGGCCACAACAACTTGCGGTGCCCTAAAGCGGTTCCCATTTTCCCTGTGCCACTCGGAAGTGCCGGCCGACAAGTGGCTACAGAGATGTGAGACGGACGCGTGCGCGTGCGACGCGGGCGGCGACTGCGCGTGCGCGTGCGCCGCACTCGCTGCGTACGCGCACGCGTGTTCCGTGCGCGGGGTCACGTTCAAGTGGAGGACGCCCGAACTGTGCCGTGAGTATACAGGGCCAGTAGGTGTTTGATGAACTATAATGAAAATAGAGCTTAGAAATAGTTTTATTGATAAATTAATTTATAACATATTTGCTCGTAAAGTGTCACTTATTTCACCAATTTCAATATTGTATTGTATCTCATTACGCACTTGTGCGTTATTGTAAAGTAAAACGCACGCTCCGTCTAAAAACGAACGATATTTTTTTTAAATCTTAGCAAAGAGTTTTTATGTTAGAAAAGTGGTCAACATTTTAAAATTATACCGCGCGCTTTTTCTTTGATATTGTCGTTTTTCGAGTTTTATTTAAATATTTCCTCGCAAATATGTTTTAAAACGTTGACATACGTGCGCTTTGAAAATTACAGCCTCTGCCTTTCTTGTAGCCCTCGCCTACGGCTCGGGCTAGCAATATCGCCTCGGCTGTAATTTTCAACTTACCGCACTTATATCACAATGTACTATTACACACGCATAGGATTACAACGTATGTTTTGTGATACTAACAAATAAATATAACATGACTTAAGACCCATTAGACGGTGCAAGTTTCTTGCCTGTTGTATACAATTAAATTGAAGCAAGTATATACTTGCTTGGTCTAAACAACAGTTGCTTGCAATTATTCATAGTCAATTGTTGCACTGCAATAATTGCTCTTGTTTGTACAAGAAACTTGCATCGTCTAAATGGGTCTTAAGTCATGTTATATTTATAAATGGGTCTTAAGTCATGTTATATTTGGTTATATTTATGCGTTGTATTCCTATGCGTGTGTGAATAAAGGGCCATTAATTTTTCAATAAAACTATTTCTAAGCTCTATTTTCATCATAGTTCATCAAATACCTACTGACTTCGGTGTGTGTGTGCTTCGAAGTACTTATTTCTCCTGCTTTAATTCGAATATTCCCAATTGTTCCATTAAACAATTATAATAATGGACCCAAATGCATTTTTTTTATCTGACTAATTCCATTTGGCTACCCAATTAAATTAGTTAGCTCTTCTTACTTACAGCAATGCAATGCGACGAGGAATGCTCCAACTACGATGCATGTGTTTCTCCATGTCCGCTGGAGACCTGCGACAATACTATAGGCTATGCGGATTTGAACACTCAGTGCGGACAAGACGCATGCGTTGAAGGTAACATTATATGAGTTGTAGTAAAATGTTTATGAATTTGTTTGTTAAACACATTATTTGAATCGCAAGAAAATGTCCTCAAGTTCATTTATTTTCGGAATAATGTATTTTTTTTTGTATCTACAGCAATATTCAATGTTTTTTTTTTTCAATTCAACATGGGCAATTTTTTTTATTTCTAACTAGATTTTGAATTACCGGGAACAGTGCTATTTCCCGGGATGAAATACCCTATGTCCTTCTTACTACTTCTAACTGGTATGTGAAATTTCAAGAAGACTGGTTTTCAGTAGATAAAGCGTGAAGGGTAACAAACTCACTTTCGCATTTATAATATTACTAGCTGCGCCCCGGGACTTCGCTCCCGTGGAAATTTCGGGGTAAAAAGTACCTGTGAGTGTAAATGTGCTATTTCCGGTATTTTTCTACCCGTGTACCAAGTTTCATCGAAATTCGTCTAGTAGATTTTGCGTGATTGAGTAACAAACATCCTCACAAACTCCCAAATTCACATCCAAAGTTTCGCATTTATAATTTTAGTAGGATTAGGTTAGTTTTGATAAGAGCCCGATTTATTACAATTTTATAACTGGCCATGTTTTGGTAATCGAAATCTTCTCACCCAGGTTGTAAGCCCAAGAAGTCATGCCCCGAAGGCTTAGTATACACCAACAGTTCGTTCGCGGAATGCGTTCCCCGCGCTAAATGCAAGCCAGTCTGTATGACCCTCGAGGATGGCACGGAGATCCCCGAGGGAGGGATCATAGAGGAGGACGCCTGTCACTCTTGTAGGTGTTCCAAGAAACATAGAGTGTGTACGGGGCAGCCTTGTTCTACAGTCGCGGTGAGTCTCTTTATACTAAAACTTCAACTAGCCAAAATTGACGCGCGATGTATTTTGCTCTTTCTGACTCAATTTATGTGAGCAGGAAGCTCAATGATCAGTGGTCTACGGAGCGAAATCTCACTACAGTTCATACGCTAGGCTGATTTTTTGTGGGTCGCATACGAGGGTCTTTTCTACACGAAAAAGACTATTTAAATGGTAAAGATGTAATGGCCTTTTATTCCTTTATATTTTTGTAGCCAACTGCACTACCAACTACAGCAACTTCCCCGAAGCCCCATGACGAGCCTCTGAAATGCGTGTCTGGTTGGACGCAGTGGGTCAGCAAGAACACGCCAGAAGTCAACGCCAAGGGACAATCAGTCGATTTGGAACCACTACCTGAACCTAAAGACTTGGTGAGTTAAACTGTCTATTTCTATAAAGCCTATAGATGAGCCTCTGAAATGCGTGTCTGGTTGGACGCAGTGGATCAGCAAGAACACGCCTGAAGTCAACGCCAAGGGACAATCAGTCGATTTGGAACCACTACCTGAACCTAAAGACTTGGTGAGTTAAACTGTCTATTTCTATAAAGCCTATAGATGAGCCCCTGAAATGCGTGTCTGGTTGGACAGTGTTTGTACATTTGATGTTTTTCGTAACTCTACCTAACTACTGTCTTACTAAAATGTATGTTTTCTGCAGCAAATCGGTTCCCCCATGTGCAAACCCAACATGATGACGAAGATCGAATGTAGGACCAAAGTGAACCATCAGACGCCAAAGGAGACAGGCCTAGACGTGGAGTGCAGCCTGGAGCGGGGACTAGTGTGTCGGGAGACCGGGGACACCTGCCCCGACTTCCAGATACGAGTGTACTGCGAGTGTGAAGGTGATGGCATGAGATAGCACGTCTCTTTCTAATGTTATTTTATCAAATGCATATATTTAGGTACCTAGTAAAAATGATGGTCCCATTCCATCATTATTAGTTTAGAAATAGGATGAACTATAATAACGTACATTTCATAGAACAAGTAGGACAATAAAGTAATTGTTCAGGTTTTCAGTAAATTGATCGTTTTCAGCAGAAGACGTGTTAAACTGTCTTACAAATCTGCGTTTCGTTAGAAAGAGATAGAAAACTTCAAATTCGAATCTACGAAATACGTTGCAATATTTTTTACAGAGGAGTTCCAATGCCTAAACGCGGACCACCCCAGCTACCCGCACCCTAAGAACTGTGCCCAGTTCTACGAATGCACCCCCGACCTGCTGAACCCTGACAAACCCCATACGGTGCTGAAGAATTGTGCTGAGGGCACGTTGTATAATCCGAAGACTATGGTTTGTGATTGGCCTTCCACGGTTTTCGATGTAAGGCCGGAGTGCAGAAATGTTATAGGTAAAGTATGGTTAATCTTAGTATTATACATAAATACTTAGATTCTTTTATGTGAAATCTGAATTGGAAAAAAAAATTGGCCAATTCAGTGGTTTATTACTTTTTTTTTACCATTTTTATAAATTTGCAGAACCCGGAACGACTCCTCAAACTTACCCCGATACTACTTTCAATATTATCGGTAAGCTATTATTTATTACAATTGAGTTTTATCAATTTGGCTGTATTATTAATTATTAATTCGATTACAAACTTGTTGCATGTACAATGTAGATGATTCTTAACTTCAATCAATGCTAATAACACAAACACTATTTTGTACTAGCTTTTGCCCACGGCCTCACCCGCATGAATTTCCCAAAGGAACAGTGCTTTTTCCCGGGATGAAACTTAACCTATAGCCATCTCAGTACTTCTAACTATATATGCGAAATTTCAGGAAGATTGGTTCAGTAGATAAGGCGTGGAGAAGTAATAAACAAACAAATAAATAAATAAAGAAACAAACAAATGAACAAACAAAATCACTTTCGCATTAATAATATTAGTAAGGATTAGGATAGGTTAATTCAATTACAACTTATTGCATGTACGAAGATTAATGCTAATAACAAAAACACATATTTTTTATTTTAAAGAGGCCCACGCCTGGACAAAAACATAATGTTGGAAAATTATTCAAATCAAATAATCTTAATTGTAGGTCACAGGTGAAAAAGGTCTTACAATAAACTCGTACAGCCATGTCCTGCCAAATTTGGACCTACAATAATATCAGTCATAAAAAATCATCTAATTGTTGAACAGAGACCTTCCCCCCAACGTCGTGGCCGAGCACAGCGGGGCCGTGCGGGCCGGGGCGCGTGTTCAAATCCTGCGCATACCCGTGCGACAGACTGTGCGACCATTTCCGCAAGACTCTCAACGATAAGGGGCTTTGTACACCGGGAGCGGTAAGTTAGGGTTAACTAATTAAAAGTCAAATAATCAGCTAAATGCAGTCACGTGTACGTCTGTTAGTCCATGCGACTATTTCCACAAAACTCAACGATATGCTTTGAAATGAAGTAAAATTGATTAATAAATTTATTAGTTTTTGTAGACTGAGAGAATGATTATTATTAAAACTGACAATTCATAATCAATAATCACTTTTGTAAAATACTTGCTGGACTTTAAATTGTGTCAATAAATATAAGTTTGTTTTATAAATATATTCATTTTTTTATCACCATGTAGAAATGCGCAGACGACTGCGTAGATGAATCTCTGAAGAACAAGGAATGCGGCGAAGGGCTGATGTGGAGAGATGAGGAGACCTGTGTGCCTGTCAAGGATTGCACCTGCTATTCTGAGGGCAAGGTCATAAAGGTGAGCTTGTTAGAATAAAATCATTTATTTGCATAGATTACATATTACACAGACCTTAAGTTGATCACAGATCTTTGTTTTTCTATTTGATGACACTAATGTTCACTAATCCTCAGACCTTGCCTTTTTCCATATCATTTGAAGCTAGTAATTTATATAAAGAAAATAATTCTGTTGTATTCTGAATGAGTTTTTATAAAGCACGTGTTTCTCTTAGCCCGGCGGCGTCATAACCAGCGACTGTCTGAAATGCCAATGTTTGAACAACGACCTCCACTGCGACACATCCGACTGCCTCTTCCCCACCACCCACGAACGACTCATCGAAGCTACCACTACCAGAGAAAGACTGATAGAGGTCGCGGAAACTACTACTACCGAAGCTACCACTACTGCGAAAGCTACCACGGTCAATGTGCCGGTGACCGCAACGCCACTGATTATTGTTAGTACGACCTCGCCGCCGCCTGAATGCTCTCCAGATAGGTAAGTTTAAAGAATATTTGTCTTTTCTTTCACTCGGTCACCATTTGCTAATGAGGCCAACGATAGGGTGGAAGTGGCCAAATACCGGTAACAATAATTTCTGCCATTTTAACTCGAGATGTCCAAAAGATACACCAAATATTCCTAATTCTTCGTAGGACCTACACATATTGTGGTCTAATTTTCTGCTATCATTGATTTATGATTTTACCATGGAATTAATACTTTTTTATATTACGAGTACTTTCATGGATTTAACACATCCGGTCAGTTGTCAAAATCAAATGACAACGTTGTACAGTGAGGTGCAGAGAAACCTTCCCCTATCTCACAGAATCCTATCTCAGATGGGTCAAGTTTCTTTGTATTTGACTGTACTATCAGACAGTATAGTGCTCCCGTTCCACTTTCGCATTATGGGGAGGAAAAAATCGGAAGAAATTTCTCTACACAGAAGATTTTTTTAATGGAAACATCTATTGGCGCGGCTTGGCAACTCGAATACTGTGCCGGAAAAAGGCATGATGCGTCGTGCCACGATGATCATTTGTTTTACATCTGCCAGGCGTAACATTCGAGGCACTTTATAGCTATATTTTCCTTTCAGCTACAAGACACTGTTGTGGGGCGACAAACCATTATCTGATTCGGCGTTCAGCGCCAGTTCTGTTTCCAATGACTTCTTCAAGCCTCAGAACGCTATATTAGATGGAAGCACTACTGATGTCAGCGGTAAATATATATTCTACTGTTATTTTGTACATTATTTATTCATATTTATTCACGTTATGCTCACACACACAAACACGCATTCTCTCATCTATACACATACACAAACATAAAATAGGTAATTAAAATAGGCTAATGCAATAGTTTTTAGTTATATAAGTACCTTAATATGTACATACTGTTGTTATTGAAGAGCGGGATCTCCTAACACAGGTAATTATTTACTTAAATGGAGATCCCAATCACAAATAAGATAATGTAAATGGTACAAAAATAAAGAATTTTTTTAATTTTTAATTTTTAATATTTTTTTATCGTAACCAGTATATTACAGGTCATTTACCTCGAACATCCCATTTTTTTTTATACAAGATGAGTTTGCTCTTGACCACAATGTTGCCCGAGGACAGAGATGAGGTCTACGGTGTAGCGAGCTTACCCAGAAGCAGCCTATTCACTCTGGTTTTGAAGAGAGTCTGGTTTTATATGCATTAACACAGACGCAGGCAGGGAATTCCACTCCTTCGCTGTGCGCATTATGATTGTGGACGAAAAGCGTTTGGTGCTTGGTTGGAGAATAGCTTAGAAGGAACTCCACTGACAAGAGCCTAGCTCTTAAATCTTATGATGATGATGGGGAATAGCACCCAAGCATAACTTTAACGTCCGCTAGATAGCAAAGGAAAGGAATATCCCAACACTAAATCTCTCATTGTTTCTCTTGTGTGACTTTCCTTCTTGTTTCTTCTTCTCATATTGTATACGCATCTCCAGGTTATAAATCCACCTTTGTCTTAGAAAAATAACGTGTTATTTTACCCATGTTAGCTGGCAGTTGGACCCCAGAGATCATGGACCAGCACCAGTACATCCAAGTGGAGTTCCCTCGTCCAGAACCAATCTACGGAGTAGTGCTCCAAGGAAGCCCGATCTTCGACCAGTACGTCACCAGCTACGAGCTCATGTATGGTGACGATGGGAATGTCTTCTCCAAGGTCAATGGCGCTGATGGCAAGCCCAAGGTTGGTAGATTGTGTTTATTTGGTCTAAGTAATTCAATAAATTGTCTAATTCATTCCGCCAGTCTTTCAGTCTACCTTTTTCCCTAAATACATCCACAGACATATTCTAAATTCATCAGCTCATTTTCAACAACTATTGTGCTACGTATTCTCTTATTACGTGTTTAAACCACGCCGCGCCGTCCTCTGACAAGAACCACTTTCTTCTTCCCATCTCGTATACTTAATATAGTATTATTATACACAAAGCACACCAAAGATATTGGAGCTACTTTGGCAGAAGAGAGGAGGATTCACTTAAAATTAATTCAGTCAGTTTTGTTTATTTATGTGCAATTTGGACAAATTATCTTTACTATCCATTTTATAAACCAAATAAGCACTTATAAAATCCACATAAAGGTATTCCGCGGGCCAGTGGACCACAAGAAGTCGATGAAGCAAATGATCGAGCCTCCAATCGAGGCCAAGTTCCTTCGTCTCCGGCCTCTGACTTGGCACAAAGACATCGCCGTGCGGTTCGAAGTTATTGGCTGCCAGGAACCGAAGACCACTGAGAAAGTCACCACCACTACTGTAAGTATAAATATCTATCGTAAACTATTTAGTTTTTTTTTTTATTTTTTTTTTATTTATTTATCAAATAAAAGTACATACATACTTATCTTATAAAATAACTTAATACTATATCAATACCTACTTAGGAACTAGATGAGTCTAAATTATTTAGGAAATAGGTAATTCTTTAATGTGATTTTGATATTTTTTGGATGTATTGTATTGCGCAACTCGGGAGGTAGTTTGTTTATAAAACGAGGTATTAAGTAAGTAGATGTCCGCTCCCCGTACGCGTTATTGGATCTAGTCGTTGCTAATGTATTGCGTGCGATAGCCCGCGTGTACACTGGGTGTTCAATTTTTTTCCAAAATCTTTCGTTAAAAAAGTGTTGTTTAAGAAATTGGTATTGGAACTGAGAGTGGACAGGTAAAATTTTGCAGTATTTGAATAATTCATCATCATTGTCGTGAAATTGAGTTTTAATTTTAGTAGGTACTATGATTTTTAAAATTCTAGTTTGCAGTTTAAGTATTTGTTTATTTGTATTTGTTTTTTTTATTTAGTTTTTTTAGTTATTTCATAGCCCAGTAGACCATAAGATGCCCAAGTAGTAGACGATTGAAGCCAAGTTCCTTCGTCTCCGTTGCCAGGAACCGAAGACCATTGAGCCAGTTACCACTATTGTAAATGTGATTATCTGCCTTAAACTTAAAAAACCATATTAAGATATTCCATAGCCCAGTATACCTTCAGGAGCCCATGTATTATACGATTTAGGCCAAAGCAAAGACATCGCCGCGCCGTGCGGTTCGAATTCATTAGCAGTGAGGAACCGAAGACCACTGCAAAAGTAGCTACATACCAATTGCCCTACTGGTATACTTCCCATTACGTAAAAAGGCCGCTGGTAGGGTGAGGAGGGGGTGAAACTTGCACATGGGTACGACTGACGAACCAATCGCGTGCGCCGAACTAGACCCGCCCGACTCCCGCTCACCGCATAGACCGATATATCGCCTACTGCGCAGCTTAACCGCCATCGGCCTTTTTACTTGACGGCAACTATAGTACAATCTTCGTATGAAGTTTGTTTGAGATTTAATATTGAAACGGTGGTGGAGAATGCCTTCTAATGAATTCCACCCATTCGTTCAACTTAGTACAATAAAGTTTAAATAAATTACAAATAGGACTATTTTAAATGTTGTTACAGCCTTCGCCAATCCAATGCACCGAGCCCTTAGGCTTGGCAGCAGACCTTCCGATAGAGAACATCGAAGTCAGCTCCAACAACGACGCCCGTCGGTACTTCCAGTTGGACGCTGAGCGAGGCTGGAGACCGGCTTACAGCACACCTGGAGAATGGATTATGGTATTTATAGTCACTATTTTATAAAACAAAGACCTGGGGGGCTAAAACGGCCACTTTGATGAATCGGAATATGATCAATTTCTCATTTCCTGAATATTTAAAAATGAATCTTACTCAACCATACATAAGGTGCATGTTTTAATATGTTGAAAATGAGAAATGGATCATATTCCGATTCATCAAAGTGGCCGTTTTAGCCCCCCTGATCATAAATGGAAGCAATAAACGATTTGATTTGAACATGGTACAGGGAAACAAAAACATGTTTACGAGAAGCGCGCGGAATTTTGCCGAACCCTGATGTATTCCTATTATGGACCTTGTCTGAAATAAATGTTTTTTTTTTTAATAATAGGCTAGAAAAAAAAAACAAAATTAAAAAAATAGTAAGGAACAATGCAACGACAGTTTCGGACTACGAAACTATAGTCAGCATTCCCGACATAATAGCACGCCCGTTTGTGTGTTGCCTTTCCGTATTTGACTTTGCTGCAATGCACCATTCGCAAATAATAATAGTACCTATAATGCCGTGACAGATATAGGTGTGTCAGATATCCTCGAAATCCTTACGTTTTCCCAGGTAACATAGGCCATGGTACGACTATGAAATGTTTTTTTACTTAGGTATGTATTTATTTTCTTTTGTTTTATTTTAATAATTTATCTGATTGCTTTCTATTCTTAGTTCGACTTCACGGCACCTCGCAACTTAACAGGCATCAAGACGAAGGGCGGACCTAAAGGATGGGTGACCGCCTACAACGTCATGTACACATCGGACCTCAGCACTTTCAACCCAGTCGTCGACAGTGATGGGAGTTATAAGGTACTTGCTGCACCCCGGGGCTTCGTTCCCATGGGAATTTTGGGATAAAAAGTACCCTATGTTCTTCTCAGTACTCCTAACTATGTTATGTGATTTCAGGAAGATTGGTTTAGTAGATAAAGCGTGAAGAGCAAACAAACAATAACTTATACAAACTTACTTTCACATCATCAATATCATATCATAAAACTGTTACTGGTCTGTGTCTATACATCTATATACATATAACTCAAAGGTGACTGACTGACTGATTGACTGACATAGTGGTCTATCAACGCACAGCCCAAACCACTGGACGGATCGTGCTGAAATTTGGCATGCAGGTAGATGTTATGACGTAGGCATCCGATAAGAAAGGATTAACGCGAGCGAAGCCGCGGGCGCCAGCTAGTAGAAGATATTTAAGAAAAAAAACTATGAGGGGTCTTCATAGGGCCAATGGAAGCCAAAACCATTTTTGTTGAATTTTTGTCTGTCTGAATGTTTGTACGCGCATCACGCAAAAACTACTGGACCAAACTTAATGCGGTTTTCACTGTTGTATCATAGAAGGTCTAACTTAAAATCTGGCGTAAATTTCCCTAGAGATCCCTTCATGGGATAAGTCCGCCATTGTATATTTACCTTCCTATTTATGTTACTATGAATTATGTGTCCTTAGTACAATAAAGATACTACAAACAAACAAACAAATTTCATCTTGATACGCCGCCGCTTAGAACAATACGGACGAAATCGCGAGCACAGTCTAGTTTATAATATTAATTGGGATGTCTTAAGTAAGAGATGTCTGGTTCAAAGACCTTATGGGATAGGTGCATTTGGTTTGATTGGGACATTTAAGGTCCAGTCTGCATCCTTTTTATATTTTGTTTAAATTTCAATCTGAAATTGCAAGATTTGGTTTGATAGTCTGCTGGTTGCGACTCAAAAAGTCATTGTAGTGTCTTGTCATATTAATTGCAACTATTTTGACCTAGGTGTTCCCTGCTAACTTCGACTCAGACACAGTTGTGACCAATGAGTTCCGGTTGCCCATACACGCACGGTATCTCAAAGTGTTGCCGCTCAAATGGAAGGACGCTATTGAGATGAGGATAGAGCCTATAGGCTGCTTCGAGCCCTACCGTAAGTAATATTAACTATTTTTTTTTTTTTTGAAAAACTGTCTAAAGTTGAATTTTCAAATCAAGTCAGTAGTGTTAATTTATCAACTAAATTAGTCCCTTAATCGACAGTTTTATAATTTTAATTTTGAAGATTAAATGACGTATCATAAACAAAAAGTAGCAAACCATGGCCTAATCTCGTATTAAAAATCGCTGCGACATTGTAGCGACTAGCAGTGTGTGAGCGGTGAGACACTATATACTGCTATACTACTGCATCGCTCACACACTGCAAGTCGCCGCGTTGTCGTAGCGACTTTTAATACGATAATAAGGCCAAATCGGTCAAAGTTCATTGCCAGTCTAGTTTCGCCTCTATGTGCATGCTTAATAAGATCTAAATTTAAGTGAGTCTAAATAGCGACTAAATAGCAAATAACTACATTCCCAGCGGTGCCAACAACGCTAGCCCCGGAGGTAACATCGCCAGCACCGTGCTCTCTGTGCCCCGGAGTGCCGGTCCCTGTGACGTCACAGTCGTGCGCGTGCGCAGCGCCGCAGTACTACGACGGGGAGAACTGTGTGTCGCGGGACCAGTGTCCGTGTGTGGAAGGGTTCATGTCGTGAGTATACAAACTGAGTGCATCAATAATAACTACATTCCCAGCGGTCCCAACAACGCTAGCCCCAGAAGTAACATCGCCAGCACCGTGCTCTCTGTGCCCCGGAGTGCCGGTCCCTGTGACGTCACAGTCGTGCGCGTGCGCAGCGCCGCAGTACTACGACGGGGAGAACTGTGTGTCGCGGGACCAGTGTCCGTGTGTGGAAGGGTTCATGTCGTGAGTATACAAACTGAGTGCATCAATAATAACTACATTCCCAGCGGTCCCAACAACGCTAGCCCCAGAAGTAACATCGCCAGCACCGTGCTCTCTGTGCCCCGGAGTGCCGGTCCCTGTGACGTCACAGTCGTGCGCGTGCGCAGCGCCGCAGTACTACGACGGGGAGAACTGTGTGTCGCGGGACCAGTGTCCGTGTGTGGAAGGGTTCATGTCGTGAGTATACAAACTGAGTGCATCAATAATAACTACATTCCCAGCGGTCCCAACAACGCTAGCCCCAGAAGTAACATCGCCAGCACCGTGCTCTCTGTGCCCCGGAGTGCCGGTCCCTGTGACGTCACAGTCGTGCGCGTGCGCAGCGCCGCAGTACTACGACGGGGAGAACTGTGTGTCGCGGGACCAGTGTCCGTGTGTGGAAGGGTTCATGTCGTGAGTAGACAAACTGAGTGCATCAATAATAACTACATTCCCAGCGGTCCCAACAACGCTAGCCCCAGAAGTAACATCGCCAGCACCGTGCTCTCTGTGCCCCGGAGTGCCGGTCCCTGTGACGTCACAGTCGTGCGCGTGCGCAGCGCCGCAGTACTACGACGGGGAGAACTGTGTGTCGCGGGACCAGTGTCCGTGTGTGGAAGGGTTCATGTCGTGAGTATACAAACTGAGTGCATCAATAATAACTACATTCCCAGCGGTCCCAACAACGCTAGCCCCAGAAGTAACATCGCCAGCACCGTGCTCTCTGTGCCCCGGAGTGCCGGTCCCTGTGACGTCACAGTCGTGCGCGTGCGCAGCGCCGCAGTACTACGACGGGGAGAACTGTGTGTCGCGGGACCAGTGTCCGTGTGTGGAAGGGTTCATGTCGTGAGTATACAAACTGAGTGCATCAATAATAACTACATTCCCAGCGGTCCCAACAACGCTAGCCCCAGAAGTAACATCGCCAGCACCGTGCTCTCTGTGCCCCGGAGTGCCGGTCCCTGTGACGTCACAGTCGTGCGCGTGCGCAGCGCCGCAGTACTACGACGGGGAGAACTGTGTGTCGCGGGACCAGTGTCCGTGTGTGGAAGGGTTCATGTCGTGAGTATACAAACTGAGTGCATCAATAATAACTACATTCCCAGCGGTCCCAACAACGCTAGCCCCAGAAGTAACATCGCCAGCACCGTGCTCTCTGTGCCCCGGAGTGCCGGTCCCTGTGACGTCACAGTCGTGCGCGTGCGCAGCGCCGCAGTACTACGACGGGGAGAACTGTGTGTCGCGGGACCAGTGTCCGTGTGTGGAAGGGTTCATGTCGTGAGTATACAAACTGAGTGCATCAATAATAACTACATTCCCAGCGGTCCCAACAACGCTAGCCCCAGAAGTAACATCGCCAGCACCGTGCTCTCTGTGCCCCGGAGTGCCGGTCCCTGTGACGTCACAGTCGTGCGCGTGCGCAGCGCCGCAGTACTACGACGGGGAGAACTGTGTGTCGCGGGACCAGTGTCCGTGTGTGGAAGGGTTCATGTCGTGAGTATACAAACTGAGTGCATCAATAATAACTACATTCCCAGCGGTCCCAACAACGCTAGCCCCAGAAGTAACATCGCCAGCACCGTGCTCTCTGTGCCCCGGAGTGCCGGTCCCTGTGACGTCACAGTCGTGCGCGTGCGCAGCGCCGCAGTACTACGACGGGGAGAACTGTGTGTCGCGGGACCAGTGTCCGTGTGTGGAAGGGTTCATGTCGTGAGTATACAAACTGAGTGCATCAATAATAACTACATTCCCAGCGGTCCCAACAACGCTAGCCCCAGAAGTAACATCGCCAGCACCGTGCTCTCTGTGCCCCGGAGTGCCGGTCCCTGTGACGTCACAGTCGTGCGCGTGCGCAGCGCCGCAGTACTACGACGGGGAGAACTGTGTGTCGCGGGACCAGTGTCCGTGTGTGGAAGGGTTCATGTCGTGAGTGGGCAAACTTGTTAAACATAACTAATAAATTAATAAATAATAGCAAGCCATAACAGTTCATGTAGCACATAACATATTTTGCTATTTTTTTACGTTGTAAAATGTCCTCAGATCAGAAAATGTCCCTTTCGGTAATTGGCCCTTTCGCAAAATGTCCTCTGGTCGGAAAATGCCCCTTTCGCAGAGGTTATTTTTCTAACAGGTGGACATTTTGCGAGCTAAGCCAAGCTTACTTTATACAATAAAATTTAGTTAAAGAGTCATTTTGTTAACAGGGGGATATTTTGCGAAACTAACATTCTGCGTAAACGCCATTCTGCAAATGAGACATTTTGCGAAAGGGCCATTTTGCGAAGTAGATAACTCTCCTATATGTACAGATACTCAGTGGGATCAACGTTCCGAGGCTCGAACTGCGACGAGTGCGTGTGCAAGTTGGGCGGCGTCACCGACTGCAAGCCGGTCAAGGAATGCCTTTGCGCACCGGTATGTGGGTTTTCCAATATATTTTTCAAGTCAAGTCAAGTCAAATCATTTATTTTGTGAACATAGGTTTACATAGAGAGGTGTTATACACTTAAAATGAGTTCCTCTAGGTCCCGCCATAAGGCATACAAAATTCAAAAAAGTCATTAATTTACAACGTAATAGATACAAATTACAATATTATTCAGAAATTATGTAATTAAATTAATTGAAATTATCATTTAGGTATTCACTAACAGAATAATATGCTTTTTTTTTATTTTTGTAATAAATGGAAAGATCTTATGCGAGTTTTACCACTATTTTTAGTTTTCTTTGCTCTAATTAAAAAATTATATAAAACTAGCTGAGCCGGGACTTTGTCCCTGTGGAAAGTCCCTAAGAAACCTGCACGCCTTTCAACTTCCTACGCCCAGCACTTTAAACTTGGCGTTGTCTGTCAGTAAGTTTGTAACGGAAGAATTTCATAGGTATATGTACAAGTATAACTTATTACGTTTTATTCCTTATACATTAATTTCTTCCATTTTACCTTTTAATTTTTAATCATTCCACAGAACTTAGTCCCGAAGCTGTCACAATCGACCTGCGAATGCCTCTGCTCCCCTTGCCCCAACACCACCAGGATCTGCCCCACTTCCAAACTCTGCCTACCACTGGGCAAGTGGTGCGATGGTCTACAAGACTGTCCTGATGATGAACTCGGCTGTACCACCACCACAACCACTACTGTTACTGTAGAACCTACTGTGGTGACCACTGTAGCGCCGAGTGTCGCTGCTATTGTCTCTACCACTGCTGCTGTCACTACTGTCACCACTTTCAAACGTAAGAGATGACCTATGATAGTCTAGTTACCCTGGGCATGTGGTGCGATGGTCTACAAGACTGTCCAGACGATGAACTCGGCTGTACCACCACCACAACCACTACTGTTACTGTAGAACCTACTGTGGTGACCACTGTAGCGCCGAGTGTTGCTGCTATTGTCTCTACCACTGCTGCTGTCACTACTGTCACCACTGTCAAACGTAAGAGATGAAATAGTATAGTCTTCTTATCGTGGAGAAATAGTGCGATGGTCTGCAGGACTGTCCTGATGATGAACTTTGCTTTGCTCCCGTGGGAATTTTGGGATTTTATATACCTTACTATCTTTTGCCCGCGGCTTCGCCCGCGTGAATTTTCCACGAGAATAGTGCTTTTTCCCGGGATGAAAGGCACCCTATGTCTTTCTCGGAACTTTGTGTATGCAAGATTTCTGTAAGATTGGTTCAGTCGATAGCGTGAAGAGGTAACAAACAAACACTTTCGCATTATAATATGTATAGTTAGGATTAGTATTGATTGCCTTCCTTATGAATGTGGTTATCATACATACATACATATTATCACGCCTTTTTCCCGTGGGGGTAGTCAGAGACTTAGGTTATGTGGTTATCGTACACAATTTTTTCAAATAAACGAATATATTTTGACTTTGACTTTCAAACACTTTCTTCTGTTTTTTGCATTAGGATAGTGTGGAGCAAACTGTTAAAACTTTGTAAATGATTGGTATTTAAATCATTCATTCATTTTATAATGCCTTATTCCCACAGCGGTAGAATGCCCGCCAGTGGAATGCCCCCCCGGCTACATGGTCCGGTACACGACAACACAGTCAGTATACACCAGCTCTGAGTTACCTCCGCCTCGGCCGAGGTACTCCTACCAGAGGTACTTCAAAGGGGGCGGCGGGGGGTACTCTAAGGGAGGGTACTCCAAAGGAGGTTATTCGAAGGGAGGATTCTCTAAAGGTGGATATGGTAAGAATTTTTCATATAAGTACCCTGCTTGTAGTAGCCTGCATTTATATTTTTGGTTGAACCTTTGTTCAATAACGTGTATTAATGTACAGTGTATAAATGACTTGTTGAATTTCTTCGTTCCTTTAAAAATACATACTCATGATTAAAAAAATAATTTATTATTCTATAAATTATGTATTCTGTAATTCCCAGGTCAACCCACAGCCATGCCCCAAACGAACAGCTTTACTCTAGTCAAACCCACTACAACTAACAGCAGCCAACAGGCCGTTTGCCCGCAATTCAAGTGCGTGCCCAATCTACCCCCACCACCGAAGCCCGGCCTCCCCCCACCAGTGCAAGTGTGCGCTACCCCTGTGTGTCCGCCGAGGTACTCGCTCAAGTTGGAGGGGATATCTGTTGACGAGTGTCCACAGTAAGTATATTATCATTACGAAGGTTAGTGTACAGAACACTGTCCTAACCAGGTCGCCCGTTATCCTGAAACGGATGATCGAGAAGAGTCCCGGTGCGTACGAGGCTAATCTAAGGCGTACCCAAGTTACCCCCACCACTGAAGCCCGGCCACCCTTCACCAGTGTAAGTGAGCGTTAGAGCGTTTTCACACTATCCGATCCGATATCGGTGTCAGACGCCGACACGATATCGGGGCAAGCAAAATGTATGAAATATGTACCTGTCTTTCATATTGTCCGGCCCGATATCGGATATCGGAGCCGACACCGATACGCTGGCGGCACCATCGGACGCCCGTGAGCCGTCGGACGATAATTTTTGTATGTGTGCTGTACGTGTATCTAAGTTGTCTCTGTGTGCGTAGAGTCTGATGCGCGGCGGCCATTTTGAGCTTCTTTACTAGTTTGGTTGTCATCATGGCGTCGTCATCATTTAAAATGCTCCCTCTGAATATCTAGCTTCCACAATGGGATGTATCCAATACTGTCTGTGGACAGATCTTTTTTTGCGTCTCAAATATAATAGATACAGCAAATAAAGTTTTCTATTATAGTCTGCCATGATGACCTGCCCGCACTAAGCTATGGAGCAAATGGCCGTATCGGAACGATTTTGTCGGAAATATGTGAAAATAGCACATGGTGTCGGCTATCGGATGTCGGCTTTCGTCGTCCGACACCGATATCGGATCGGATAATGTGAAAACGCTCTTACGCCTGGTGTTCGCTGTGATCGCATTTGAATTTCGTATTTACTAGCCACGCCCCGGGGCTTCACTCCCGTGGGAATTTCGGGATTAAAAATACCCTATCTGCTATTCCCGGTATTTTCTACCCGTATGCCAAATTTTATTGAGTAACAAACATACAAACTCTATGTGAGATTGTGAGGATGTTTGTTACTCACAAATTCACAAACTCACATCCAAACTTTTGCATTTATAATATTAGTAGGATAAGAACTAAGATAACCTTCTAACCCTAATCTACCCCTCCCAGGTACGTGTGCGTGCCCCCAGTGGAGCGGCCAGTGTGGTGCAACGTGACCGGTCGCACGTTCAACACGTTCGACGGCGCAGAGTACAAGTACGACGTCTGCTTCCACATCCTGGCCAGGGATAACAGGTTCGATGCCTGGTCCGTGCTCGGTGAGTGTCATCTTTTTTGTTTTTATATAAATAAATCGATTTTATTTCAGATTTGAGTCCATATAAAATGTTAGTAACAATTTGACTTTATAAATTAGTGTTAGTAACATACACAAAAACAAAATAAAAGATGATAGCAGCTGCCTAAGGATGCAAGCAGTCTATGAGATGACTGCGTGCATCCTTATCCAGCGAGCCAGTATCGGCGAGTCACACCTTTATAGGGTGGCAAACGAGCAAGTGGGTCGCCTGATAGTAAGCGATCACCGATTTGCTTCGATCCTTACAGAACTTCCTTATTATGTGATCTCTATGTTGTAAAATAATATGGACATTTGCCGGTCATTGCCAAATGGAATTTTCATGTGTCTTTCTCAGCTTTGACATTGGAAAAATCATCGTTTGGCTGAACGATATGGAGCCTACTAAAAATTGAAGTGAAATGTTATATTTTTGCCTGGTTGTGTGTATCACTGCTGTGCAAAGACCTAACCTTTCCTCTTCACTAAATACTCATCCGATCGTAGCAAAGTTCTATAATCGAGACTTTCTCAATGATTATTTTGATTTACCACAAAATTTTATTGAAACATTCTAAAATAAAATCGGTTCTCTCAAGTGTTATTGTAAAACTGTCTTGTGTAGTTCGCAAGAAATGCCGCGTGGAAGGCTGCCAGAACGAACTGATCGTCCACCAAGACGACCAACTGATCGTCGTGAAACCGAACCTCATGATAGAATACGACAACTACGAGTACACAGTGGAGCAGACCTCCAAGATCTGCTTCCAGAAGAACAGCTTCGATGTGGACAAGCTGGGCAACGGCTTGGCTATCAAGTCGAGGAAGTATAATTTCACTGTGCTCTACTCTACTGATGGTGACGTCAAAATTGGGGTGAGTATCTTCTTCTTTGACTTTGTGTGATTGTCATGAAGCCTAGCCTCATGCTGTCATAAAGCTGGCATGTCGTATCTATATACGACAACTACGAGTACACGGTGGAGCAGACCTCCAAGATCTGCTTCCAGAAGAACAGCTTCGATGTGGACAAGCTCGGCAACGGGTTGGCTATCAAGTCGAGGAAGTATAACTTCACTGTGCTGTACTCTACTGATGGTGACGTCAAAATTGGGGTGAGTATTTTCTTCTTTAACCATTGTCTTATCGTCGTAAAACTCAGCCTCATGATAGAATACGACAACTACGAGTACACAGTGGAGTAGACCTCTAAGATCTGCTTCCAGAAGAACAGCTTCGATGTGGACAAGCTCGGCAACGGGTTGGCTATCAAGTCGAGGAAGTATAACTTCACTGTGCTGTACTCTACTGATGGTGACGTCAAAATTGGGGTGAGTATCTTCTTCTTCTTTGACTTTGTCTGATTGTCATGAAGCCGAACCTCATGATAGAATACGACAACTACGAGTACACAGTGGAGCAGACCTCCAAGATCTGCTTCCAGAAGAACAGCTTCGATGTGGATAAGCTCGGCAACGGCTTGGCTATCAAGTCGAGGAAGTATAACTTCACTGTGCTGTACTCTACTGATGGTGACGTCAAAATTGGGGTGAGTATTACTACTTCTTCTACTCTGTTGTGTGTAGATTTAAAGCTCAAAAATGCGATAGTGACAAGGACAGCATTACACTGAGGGCGCGTGAAGAGAGGCGTGCTAGGAGCGGGGGAAGTGCCGGGAGCACTTTCCTTCCCTCTTCCCCTTCCCTCTTGACCTCAGGTTCTGATTCGCCATTTATCTATTCTTGATCTTTTTTACCTTTCAGGACTTCCCCATTTTCTCTGTTGTCATTGATGGGGTTTATAAGTTATGCTCTTAGCTAAGAGACTTGTTCATAAAGAGAGAAGTTCCAAGATTTGAGTCTTTTAAATGGATCTTCTTCGTCTTATGCAGCTTAATTAATCCACTGCAGGACATTAGCCTCTTCTAATGCACGCCAAGCTTCTCGGTCTTGTGAAATCCTTTTCCATAATGGACCTCCAACTTTAGCGATGTCGTCACTTCAACGGGTAGCTGGATTGCCTTGTTTTCTGCGTTCCATCCACGGTCTCCACTTTTCGGTTAAATGGATCACTTTTCTTGTATTTTATAACAGGTGCCAACGAAATACAAGGGTTCCGTAGACGGTATGTGCGGCGCGTACGACGGAGATATGCGCAATGATCGTCGAATGCCCGACGGGAGACTGGCCGCCAGCACGGACCAGTTCGGACGGGCCTGGGCCAGACCCGGTCTGCCGCCCAACGCCTGCCAGACCAGGGTCGTCACTGAGGAGAAGCAGAAGCGCGCTTGGAAGCTCTGCGACGTCATCACGTGAGTCTTGATCTAGATAGTTGGTAGATATTGCAATCACCGTGGCCAGGTTTAAAAATACCAAATTTTTACCAATTTTCAGACATGAACCGTTCTCAAAATGCGGCAAAGTGCTCAACCTGGACAAATGGCGCACCATCTGCCTGGAGAAGATTTGCGAGTGCGAGGAACTGGTCGTCAACGGCACCAAAAGGACTTCCGAGGAATGTCGGTGTATGCTGCTGGAGACGCTCGTAGGGGAATGTCTGGCTGCCGACAGGGATGTGAATCTAGAGGGGTGGAGGATGCAGATGGACTGTCGTGAGTTTGCCTTCAGATTTTATCAATTTTTCCACGTTTCTTGCTAGGAATCTAAAGTACCACGCAGAAGACTTCGGAAAAATATAGGTGCATGCTTCTGAAGACGCTGGTGGGGGAATCTCGTGATAGTTATCTAAGGAACTAAAAAACATCGGAAAGATAATGGTATGCTCCTGAAGATAATTGTAGGAAAATGTCTTGACTGCTGACAGGGATATGGGCTTCAAAGGGTGGAGGAGACTGCCGTGAGTTTGATGGTGTTATTTTCAAACCTCGATTTTTCCATTATATATAAATAAAATATAGATTTAATCGTATTTCTTCCTCAGCTGCCGACTGCCCCCCACCGCTGGTGCACTACGACTGCTACCGCAAGCGATGCGAGCCCACGTGTTCCACCCTCGGACCCAAGTCCTGTCCCACTGAGGACGGCCAGTGCTTCCCAGGGTGCTACTGTCCTGAAGGAACTCTGAGGAAGGGAGACCAGTGTATTGCACCTGCTGACTGCTTGGATTGTAAGTTTGTTTTTAAAGTAGCTCATGATAAGAGATGCCAGGGTTTTGGTTCAAAACTCGGAGCCAAGTCCTATCAAACAGAGGATAGCCAGTGCTTCCCAGGGAGCTACTGTCCTGAAGGAACTCTGAGGAAGGAAGACCAATGCATCGCTCCAGCAGACTGCTTAGACTGTAAGTTTGACTTAAAAGTAGCTCATGATAACATGATATAATAAAAGATGCCAGGGATTTTGTGCAAAACTCGGAGCCAATTCCTTTTAAACAGACGATGGTCAGTGTTTTCCAGGATGCTACTGTCCTGAAGGAACTCTCTGAGGAAGGGAGACCAGTGTATTGCTTGCACCTGCTGACTGCTTTGTTGATGGCAACTCCATCA
Organism: Ephestia elutella; assembly: GCA_018467065.1. NCBI lineage: Eukaryota > Metazoa > Arthropoda > Insecta > Lepidoptera > Pyralidae > Ephestia > Ephestia elutella. The sequence continues at coordinate 3,035,089 of CM031573.1, read as the reverse complement.
CATCAACCACAGACTACGGGCGCGGGCGCAGACCCCCCGCGCGCCTGTCACCTGTCATCAACGGAATGACGGTCGACACAACACTTCTGCATCGATAGCGAACGGAGCCGCGTCGAATTGCCGGGCTTCGCGATATTTATCTTAATATAATCATACAGTCCTCTAATTAACTTCGAAGTTTCCTTTATCATCGCGGTAGGGATTCCCAAGTAACTGGCACGGGCACCTATCGCAACATAATTGTCCTTCGAGCCGGACACACAGCTTGGACTGTAAGTTTAGTATAAACAAGCTGTGCTGCTATGGTAGATGTCAGAACAGTTGTTCAACCCTCGTGCAAAGTCTTGTTCTACACAAGACGAGCAATGAGAATAACAATTTAAATATCTAAGTTAGAAAAAAAAACAATCTGTGATCTACACAGAAACATTCACCATAATTAGCTATTTTACTGTCCCCACTTCACTGCTTGAAAGGATAGGCCACAGTGTGGCCCGTCCAGTATCCACAGAAAAAATATAGGAGAGTTTCGTACAACGCTATTTGTGGTTTAACTTTTTTTACAGGTTCATGCAAAGGCGTGGGTGCCCCGGCCAGCTATAACACATTTGAAGGAGACGAGTTCCCATTTCTAGGGAATTGCACTTACCTCGCCTCCCGGGATAGGAATGAAACTGGACAGCATAAGTATCAGGTAAATTACAAGATCTTGAATGAATGAATGATTTATTGACACATTTACATTTTACACTTAAAAATATAACAGTTGGCTCTACACTAGGCAACATGCCTGTCCTGTGATTTCACACACAACCTTGGTTTCACAGTTTATAAAACGCATAGTTTGTATCATCATTATCAATCACTTTTAATGTCCCTACTGCTGGGGCGGGCATTGGCCCTTCTTATGGATAGATAAAGAAGATGGGTCATGCACACACCATCGCAACAATTCAAACCATCCAAATTATGCACCCGATGCTTAAACGTACCTTTAAAACTACTGGTCTTTTTGCAACACACAATCAGTTAGATAATTTAGCCTAAAGTATCCTAATCAACCTGAAAATACAAGTAGTTTTACTAAGTGTCTCGTGACATTTAATTCAACGACCTCTAGTTGATAAACAGATGGACGTCTTTTGGCTGAGAGAGAGAGAGAGTTGATAAACCTAGACTACTTATGGAGACATTCATTTACTGACACAGTCATGCAAATAAGATCAATTCTTCAAGATTTGTTTTTCTTCCCATCAGGTATACGCTACCAACGGCCCGTGTGAAAGCAAAACCGATGTAACTTGCACCAAAGCTGTCCACGTCATCTACGAGAAGAACGTGGTTCATATCACTAAGGATCCTACCACGGAGAAGGTAACTTTTGAGCACTTTTTTGTGGATATTGAATGACACTGAGCCGTTACGCTTGGCTATGTAACGCTCGTTTAGGTAAAATCCTGTCGACAATTGTAGAGAGATATGAGACAGTTTTCACTTTTTATAAATTTATTTCAAAGTCAAAATGATTTATTGATACTTGGCCTTCACAGTCACGTCAACAACTCGAGTTAAAGAAATCTTTATTCTCATAAGAAAAAAATCACTTACATGAGAACTTAGAAACTAACTAATTATATTGCATTATAAATCTCAAAGCTACAAACTACTAGCATTTCGGAACATTACATAACATGTGTTCTTAAGGACACACCAATGTTTTTGCTATATTTTTCAGCTCCAAATGACAATGGGCGACACAGCCGTGTTCAAATTCCCGCTGACCACGGAGTGGATGACAGCTGACTTGCTGAACAAGCATGACGTTACTCTGATGCTGACTGATGTTCACGTGCAAGTGAGTCTATTCATTTTACCTTGTTTACATAGCTTTTGCCCGCGGCTTCGCCCGCGTTTCCCACGGGAACAGTGCTTTTTCCCGGGATGAAAGGTACCCTATGTCCTTCTCAATACTTCTAACTATGACAGATATATCGGCTGTCTTGATTCTCATATCTATCTACTAGCTGTTGCCCGCGGCTTCGCCCGCGTGATTTTCGCTTAGATGAAAAATCATTCTGTGTTCCAAACTGTAGTAACCTAAACTCCAGTACTCAAAGTTTCAGCCATTTGGTTATCCCGTGTCCCGCGGAAATATATTAGGTAGGTACTCGTAGTACAGTCGCGGTGTTCAGTATACGATCTTTGTCTGTTCGTTATCTACATATTTCCCGTGTACAACAACTCCGACCCCGAGTCCCTCTTTGTCCTATCCTGCGTCCTGTCTATTTATACGTCGTCAGTAGAAAATGCTCATCAGGTTGGACGACTTTTACTAAGGCCCCATTTCCATTTATTTTATAGAGTAGCTGGTCTCTTAGAGTTCTTCATCAGATGTTCCATAATCTTCAATTTTATACGTCAGCAGAAAATGCTCATCTGGTTGAACGACTTTTGCTAAGGCGCCATTTCCACATATGTAATAGTGTAGCTGGTCTCTTGGTATTCTTCATCACATGATCCTGATCTTCGATTTTTATACGTCAACAGAAAATGCTCGTCAGATTGATAAACTTTTGCAAAGGTACCATTTCCATATTTCTTATAGTTTAGCTGTTCTGTTGAGGTTCTTCATCAGGTGTTCCAGTTTTCAAAATCAATTATAGCCTATATGTTGCCCAGGCTTAATAGCTATACAACAAAAAAAGTTTCATTCAAATCCGTCCAGTAGTTTTTGCGTGAAACGCGTACATACATACAGACAGACAGACAAGAAATTCCAAAAAAATATTTTTGCTTTCTATTATTCTTTTTAGGCGTCCCTCTATCCATTTCAATCAAAAATACTAAATGTACAGACAAAATAATTTTACTGTTTTATTATATGTATAGAAAAGAAATATAGAAATATTTAATACGTATTACACCCGGGGCCCCCGAGGGAATTTTAGGACAAAAATACAACGGCTTGAGAAAATAGATAGAAAAAAGAAAGAAGACAGGTCTCAGAAAATGTAAATTTAACATTTGATTCCTTTCCTTACCTCGTTACTAGAACTAATATCAATGCCAAGAATACTATCTTGATAATACTAACTATATAATTATCTACTCTGTTATGCGTGCGTCAACACGAGATCGTACATAAAATATAATGTATATTTCAACACCTGATCCTTTTTTTGTCAATTATATTGTGATCAATATTGGTTGCCCAGCGACATTTTAAATCTATATCGTCGATGTAACGGTGCTTTCTTACATTTTAGTCCAAAATGATTTCATAAAAAAATTGCAACGATCTAACTATTATTAAGCATCTTCACTTTAGTTTACTCTATGTAAGTTTATTAATCAATTATTTATTTCGTCGCCTCTTGTCAATTTAATAAAGCACTTTTTGCTCGCGACTTCGTTCGCACAGAATTAACTATTGTTAAAATCCCGGGTTAAAACCGGTGCGGCATATCAAGGTAAAGTTGCGCCAGATTTTAAGCTTGACTTTCAGCAATACAACAGTGAAAACTGCATCAAATTTGATTTAGTACTTTTTTTTCTAATACAGTTTTGTTTTTATTAGGTGACAGTTCAACAATCGAAAATGGAGTTTAGCGTGCGTTTACCAACCCACTTATACAGCAACCGAACTGAAGGGTTGTGTGGCGTGTGCGGTGGGACTGAACCAGTGCTCATCACCAGGAACGGCAGCGTTACTGATAATGTTGATGAGGTGAGTTCATCATCAGTTTTCTAGAAGTAGAAGGGTAAAGTGAGGGAGAAATATCAATGACAGTTCAATCTATAGCATGCGGTAACCAACGCACTGCACACAGCAACCGAACTGAAGGGTTGTGTGGCGTGTGCGGTGGAACTGAACCAGTGCTTATCACCAGGAACGGCAGCGTTACTGATGATGTTGACGAGGTGAGTTCATCATCAGAGGTAGAAGGGTGAAGTTAGCGAGAAATATCAATGACAGTTCAATCTATAGCATGCGGTAACCAACCCACTGCACACAGCAACCGAACTGAAGGGTTGTGTGGCGTGTGCGGTGGAACTGAACCAGTGCTTATCACCAGGAACGGCAGCGTTACTGATGATGTTGACGAGGTGAGTTCATCATCAGAGGTAGAAGGGTGAAGTTAGCGAGAAATATCAATGACAGTTCAATCTATAGTATGCGGTAACCAACCCACTTGTAAAGCAACCGAACTGAAGGGCTGTGTGGATGATGTGGATGAGGTGAGTTCATCATCAGAGGTATGGCTAGTTAATAAGGGTAATATATAGACTTTGAAAAAAAACTGTTGAAGAAGAATTAACCGTGCCCTGGTAAATATAATAATACATGTTCATCAATAGTTTCATCAATTTTTTCTGAGACAATATTTGACCCCTGAACTCTGAACAGACTCTGACCGCTATAGTTCCCAAGTAGTTTAACTATATACTCTTTTTTATTCTGTAAGTTTACATGTCATTTTGAAATAAATATATAGGAAAACAGTATGAAATAGAGGTCTGAGAAGTTTTTTTAATATTTTTGATAATTCTATTAATAAAAAAATAGGTGGATAAAATGTTACATACAATTTCAGTTCGGCTCCAGCTGGCAGGCCAGCCCTACTGCCCTCACAACCCTCAACATCCCTCAGCAAGTGGAGTGCGGCGCCCCCCCGCCCCCACCCGCCTGCGTGCCGCCCCCGCCAGAATCCAACCCTTGCTACGCTCTGTTCAACCCTGATGTCTTTGGTGCTGTGAGTATCAATAGATAAATATGTGTCAAAATAGATAAATATGTGTCAATATACGTGAAAAGGTACCTTATGGTCGTTGGCACTTACGACATTATGCATATTATAAGCTTAGTAAACTCGTATGATTTGCTTTCGGAACGACTTGAGGTAACTTTTCCCGTAAATTGACCACTTATAAATCACACTAATTATATAATGGTCTGTGATGTGGCCCTAGAATAACACCAACCCATCTCTTCCCGTGGGTGTCGTAAGAGGCGACTAAGGGATTTAAAACTCCGGAGGATGGGCAGCAGCATCTTTCCGCGTACTATGACATCACACTGCGATCGCCAACCCGCCTGCCAAGCGTGGCGATTACGGCAAAACCCCCCATAGATAAAATCCTTGGGGGAGGCCTTTGTCCAGCAGTGGACGTCTTTAGGCTGAGAGAAGAAGAGAAGAAGAAATCACACTAATATTATAAAGAGTCAAAAAGTCAAATGTCTCAAGATTTGTATGGTCTGCTATTTGTGTATTGAACATAAGGTCCACCCACACATTTTTATTATTGCTTTTGGCCGTGACAACATTCAAAAAATCCCATTTCTTCCCATAGGAATTTCTTAGAATCCTCTCTTAGTGCTCCCCTACACCTTCCAAGGACTACATGCCAAATTTCAGTTATCTATGCCCAGTAATTTATAGACACCGTGTATTGATGATAATAAAAGTATATCTTTTTTTGGATACCTACACAGCACAAACTGACGCCATGCCAACATTTCCGTGTCATTTTGCAAAATACCTTTAGATGTAGATTTTGTCGGCATGTTTTTCACTCTTTGTTGTATTTTTTTGTTGTTATATTGTGTTTTTATCTAAGAAATAAACATATTCAATTCTCTAAAACCTCGTCAGTGCCACGCCCTAGTGGACCCTCAAAGCTACGTGGAGTCGTGTTCCTCAGAGCTGTGCACACTGAACAGTACAGACGCGTGCGACACTCAGCGTCGCTACGCGGCCGCGTGCGCCGCACTCGGTGTGTGCGTGCGCTGGCGCAACGGTGACAACTGTCCTTACTCGTGGTAAGTTGCTACTAAGTATATATGTACTGCCTCGTCAGTGCCATGCGCTAGTGGACCCTCAAAGCTACGTGGAGTCGTGTTCCTCAGAGCTGTGCACACTGAACAGTACAGACGCGTGTGTCGGGAGGTAAATGATACTAAGTTGGATGCCAATATACGACTGTTTATTCAATGATTGGGTACATGATTATATAAGATATAGCTCTACACTACACCTCAGGGGTGCAAAAATTAAAAATAAAAGTACACTTTTTATTTTTATAACCTTACACAATATAAATGTAAAAATAGTACATTTTACAAGGTAAAGAATATAAGTATCGTCGACGATAGTTAAATGTATAAATGTAAATATTTAATTATTAGTATGATTTAAACATATGTATATAAGTACTACTTTTAATACATTTTTTTTTCACTTTATGCCTTTAACTACACAACAAGATTACAAATAAAGATTTAACTTACACAATAAAATATTTAACTTACACAATAAATAGTTTTGTTCTGTTCTTATGAACAATGTCCACTTTTGCATTGGTTCCTAAATTTTCTTTAACAATCTTTACATTAGCCCCTAAATCTTCTAATACAATAAAAGGACCCTCAAATTGGCTATCTAATTTTCTAGCTGTTTCATTTTTAACTAATATTAATTGTCCTTTTTCATAAGTTATATTATTAATTTTCTTATCGTATACATATTTTCTTTTTTCTTTACTTAAAATTAAATTTTTACGAGCGTCTTCTAGTGCTACTTGTAGACGATATTTTAAATTTAATGGATAACTTTCTGGATTATACAAAGGGTCAATAATATTATTACTTACAGTTACTCTACATGGAAGTTTACCAGGTCTTCCAAACACAAGTTCGAAAGGCGTGTATTTAGTTTCTGTATGAACAGTATTATTAAAACTATAGCACCAAAAATTGAAGCCAGTGACTCCATGTATCTTTTTTTGACCATCACATTGGATACGCAAAAATGCACCTAAATTTTTATGTGAATTCTCTAATGCTCCTATTGACTCATGATGGTAGGCAGTAGATGTTAATTTTTCTATATCTAGTAATTTACAAACCTGTTCCATTGTAGAAGAGACAAACTCTGTTCCGCGATCTGTTGCGATAGTGTCTGGTATCCCGAACCTAAGAATGAAATTATTTACAAATGCATGTGCAACACTTACCGTCTCTTTATTTTTTTAATGGGTATGCTTCTACAAATTTGGTAAGCTCACATTGTATAGTTAAAATATAACAGTTACCTTCCTCATCTCTCTCAAGAGGACCAACAAGATCAAGATAGATTTTTTCAAAAGCGCTTGAAGCAGTTGTAGTTATCTCCATTGGCGCCTTGGTATATCTACAATGCTTCATTTTTTGACATATGCTACACTTACTAACAAAATCTTTTATATCCTTATCTAAGCCTGGCCAGAAAAAATTGTCTTTTTATATTATTTGTCATTCTCCGTATCCCAGCATGTCCACTGGTGGGTAACAAATGGAAATCCTCTAAAATGTATTTTTTCTCTTCATTACTATCTATTCTCCTTACATCTTTTAATATATAAAATCGTGGACCGGTCCAATCCTTTCTTAATTTCACTTCTTGTAATAAATCATTAATGAATGTTTCGATTTCTTTACGTTTTACTATGCATAGTTCTTTTACTTTAATTAAATTACAAAACTCCTTTAACTTAGTCACAAATTCGACTCGCGTAAAATGTGCCCTAAAGTCAAGGTTTATATAAATCGTATTTTTACTCTTACAATAAATGAAACATTCTTGTTCTAAATCGATTTGATTTTTATTCCTTAATTGAATTAAAACATTTTTTCCTACAAAAGTCAATTCCATGTAATTATTTGGTATTTTAAGTAACTCCACAATTCGAGGCTGATCAGACCTGTCATCAGAGGGATTACTTAAAATATCATTTTCCCTCTCTTTCTCCAAAAGTCTTTTCTGTTTTCTGGTCATAACCGCTATAATTTCTTCATTCATACTTTTTAATGTATCTGATGTTATGCTAATTCTAGATAATGCATCTGCAACGCTGTTTTCTTTTACCTTTTATGTATTTAATTTTAAAATCATACTCTTCTAATAATAATCTAAATTTTAGCAGTCTGCTAGATGGGTCTTTTCATTGAAAATAAATAAATTAATGGTTTATGATCCGTTATAATAGTAAAAGTTCTGTCAAATAAATATGGCCTAAAATATTTTATAGCCCAAACGATGGCAACTAATTATTTTTGAATAGTGGGATAATTTAATTCTGCTTTGTTCAAGGGTCTGCTAGCATAAGCTATTGGCTTCATATTTTTATTACATAAAACTGCTCCAACAGCTTTTCCAGAAGCATCGGTCTGTACTATAAACTCATTACTTTCAGAAAAATCAGGAAAATCTAGAACTGTGGGTGAACTTAATTTTTCTTTTAGCGTATCAAAAGCAATTTCGCACTCTTCAGACCAAACAAACGGTTCATTTTTCCTAGTCAGTTTATTTAAAGGTGCAGTAATTTCAGCAAATTTACTTATAAATTTCCTGTAGTAATTACAAAAAGCAACGAATCTTTTAATTTCATCGGTGTTTGAAGGTTTTGGATAATTTTTGACAATCTCAATTTTAGATGGATCAGGTAACACACCTTTTTCAGATACCACGTGCCCTAAATACAGTATTTCTTTTCTTAAGAACATACATTTCTCTGGATTCAATTTTAAATTAATTTTCCTAAGTCTTTCAAATACATCTGTCAAATTTCGGTTGTGAATTGTTAAATTTCGTCCAAATACTACTAAATCGTCCAAATAAATAAAGCATTTCTCATAATTTAACCCTGACATTGCTACTGACATTACACGACTAAAAGCACTTGGGCTGATCTTAAGTCCCATTGGTAATCTCTTCATCTGATATTGTCCTGAGCTAGTTGTGAAAGCCGTACAGCTTCTGCTGTCATTTTCTAAAGAAACTTGAAAATATCCTTGATATAAATCTAAATGTGAAAAGTAAATTGAACCTGCCAATGAATCTAAAATATCAGTAATATTCGGTAAAGGAAATTTATCATCAAGTATGCAGTTATTTAATTTACGATAATCTACTACTAAACGCCATTTTTTGTCTGAACTATCCGACTTCTTGGGAACTAGTAATATTGGGCTAGACCACTCACTCCTAGCTTCTTCTATTATATCATTTTCTAACATCTGTTTTATCTGTTTATCTATTTCTTTTTTTAATGACTGTGGTTGTCTGTATTGCTTAACATAGACTGGACTAGTATTAGGTTTCAATGTAATAGACTGTTCATAAATATTTGTACTTGTTAGTTTATCACCTGGCATAAAGAAAATATCTGCATATTTAGAACACAAAAGCCCTGAATTGAGTTTCGTTCCTCAGTATTCAAACTATCTAATTTTAATACATTTAATAAATCTTTCGCCCGTTTAGAATTCTTTGAACATGACTCAAATCGAAACATATCATAATCAGAAAGAGAAAATAATTCCGGTTGAAACGTAGGCAAAGTGACGTCGTATTCACTTGTGTTCAAAATTTTAATAGGTATTCTATTTTTTTCTAATCTCACTATGGAACCTGCCATAAATATATTTTTGCCTAACTGTTTTGGATAAATAACATAATCTTCCTTACTATTAGAATTGATATAAACGTGATGAAATGATTCACTTCGAGCTGGTATAAATAAAACTTCCTTTGAATAATCGATTGCATCATGCAATGGCATAGAACATTCCATTCCATTTTTGTACACTGTAACTAAATTTAAGGCTAAGTTGATATTTGATGCGTAGTTGCACAGAAAGTCCTAAACCTAGAATTCCATCTGCCTGTAATGGAATGTTGTCGAATACATAAAACTTATGATTGAATACGATTCTAGAATTATCGATATTATGCTCCAAATTAAGATAAACATATCCCGCTGAACGAATCGGTCCACCTATACCGTTAACAATAGTGTCATCTCTATTTATGGTAATATTTCTAGGCAATGAGTCTCTCTTCACAACAGATAAAGATGCACCGCTATCTACTAAGAAAAAATATAATTTCCTATTAATATAAAAAGATAAAAATTTAGTCTTACCGGGTAAAGTCAAAATATTATGCTTAAGATCGAAAAAACTGCATGTCGTTTGAAGTACTTGGTTCAGTTTGACAACCTTCATTTTGTTGTTCATTATAAAACACACGGTGATTAGTCGTATGATTCGAAGAATTACTTAAAGGAGCCCTACCACGGGTATTACGATAACTCACTCGATTCTCACTACTTCGGTAAAAACCACGACCTCGATTCATGTTGTTAAATGAACCACGCTGGTTTCCGCGATAATTATTCCCTTGGTTAAAATTCCTAACGTAGTTCTGTTGATATCCTGCCCGTTGATATCTGCCACGCTGCATACGAATATATTGTGGAAACTTACCTCTACCACGACGTGTGACGTGCATGATACCTGCACTGGATGTTGAAGGCATAGCAGCAACTTCTTCATCCTTGGCTGCCTGAATCGCGTCCTTGAGATGCTCGTAGTTTCTCGCAGTTATGATTGTACTCAGCCGGGAATCACGCAGACCATCTGAAAACCGTTTCACCGCCAACTTTTCATTCAATGGCTTAAGAACACTATAATTTCCTGAATTTCCCTCAGCTTGCGATATTGTTAATTGGGAAAATAATTTTTCGACTTCTGCCCCATACTGGTCAATAGTACGCCAACCCTGGCTTACATTTTGTAATCGTGAGTGAATTGACGTATAAGATTTTTTACTTATGAGCGTTATACGCAAGTCTTTGATAAGGTCACTTACCGAATTATATTCTCTTAACATACGTAGTTTAGCATTCTCTGAAAGCCTACTTTTGAGAACAAATTTAATCAACATTTCCGCATACATTTCAATAGAATCAATCATATTTTTGGTATTATTTTCATTATTGTTCATAACAGAAATAAATTCACAAGCCGTCTTTAAATCGAACTCCATTTTGCTATCTATGTATTCACTAGTTTCACTATAATTGCTATCACTACTTTCCTCTTCGGAACAACTTTTACATAAAGCTAATATTTCTTCATAAACATTCACAATTTTTTCTCTTACGGAATCAATCGTTTTTAAAATTTTAGTAGGTACTTTTTTCTGATTCTTCATACAACAATTTAGCAATACTATCACTTTTCTTTAAAATTAATTCTGCCTGTGATAACTTATTTTTTATAACATTACCTTTATATCTGGATTTTCCTTTTTTTATCAAATATTTCTTTATTACAATCAACTCATCTAAACAATCTAGTAACTTGCTATCCATTACATTTCATAGAGTAATAGTTGCAAAAAAATACGTACCATTTTAATTCTCGTGAGTTCCAGTAGTAGTAGCACAGAGACGTTTCATCTATAGATATCGCTATGTGTAAACAATAAGAACATGAAATTATTATTGTGTAAGTATTCATCTTAGCTTTTTAAATTTATAATGATTACATTCTTTTAAAGTACTAATTGCAAAGGCATTTGTTAATTGCACCTATAATAGTTTAAAAATAAACAACACACTTAAAAGTCCACTAGTAAATGATTTTATAAAGTTAGTTCGTTTTGCCGTTAATCGCACTCAGTCCCGTTGGATTTATTGTTACTTGTATATTTGAATAAACGCAACACTTTATTTTTACGATATTTATACGCCACTTTTGACATTTAACACTTTATTTCGCCTTTTATACGCAACTTTTGACACTAAAACCGAAAAATAGAATCTGGTAATGGATCAGGACTGGCTGTTGTCATGCAGACATCTCACGCTGGGGTCATCTCACGCAGGGGTCATCTTCCGCTAGACCTCAAATACGGGATCTCCTCTATCGTCTTTACGACCACGTTGTCGACGTAAAATACTGGAGTACCTCCTCAGTATTGTCTCTCGCACCTCTCGTTGTACAATCTGACCATGCCAATTTCTAAATATTTTATAAAGTAAAATTAGACCTCCAGCGGCCACCAAAACTGATAATAATATCAGTACGAAGTTGTTTGTACTGAGGTAGCGATCCACATAATCTAACTTATTATCTCCTCCAGATGTAGATCTCCTGGCAGGGTCGCCATGTCGGGAGGTAAATGATACTAAGTTGGATGCCAATATACGACTGTTTATTCAATGATTGGGTACATGATTATATAAGATATAGCTCTACACTACACGTGCGACACTCAGCGTCGCTACGCGGCCGCGTGCGCCGCGCTCGGTGTGTGCGTGCGCTGGCGCAACGGTGACAACTGTCCTTACTCGTGGTAAGTTGCTACTAAGTATATATGTACTGCCTCGTCAGTGCCACGCGATAGTGGACCCTCAAAGCTACGTGGAGTCGTGTTCCTCAGAGCTGTGCACACTGAACAGTACAGACGCGTGCGACACTCAGCGTCGCTACGCGGCCGCGTGCGCCGCACTCGGTGTGTGCGTGCGCTGGCGCAACGGTGACAACTGTCCTTACTCGTGGTAAGTTGCTACTAAGTATATATGTACTGCCTCGTCAGTGCCACGCGATAGTGGACCCTCAAAGCTACGTGGAGTCGTGTTCCTCAGAGCTGTGCACACTGAACAGTACAGACGCGTGCGACACTCAGCGTCGCTACGCGGCCGCGTGCGCCGCACTCGGTGTGTGCGTGCGCTGGCGCAACGGTGATAACTGTCTTTACTCGTGGTAAGTTGGTACTAAGTATATATGTACTGCCTCGTCAGTGCCATGCGATAGTGGACCCTCGAAGCTACGTGGAGTCGTGTTCCTCAGAGCTGTGCACACTGAACAGTACAGACGCGTGCGACACTCAGCGTCGCTACGCGGCCGCGTGCGCCGCACTCGGTGTGTGTGTGCGCTGGCGCAACGATGAAAACTGTCCTTACTCGTGGTAAGTTGCTACTAAGTATATATCACACTTCACACTAATCCCCTTACTAATATTATAAATGCGAAAATGAGTTTGTTACATCTTCACGCTTTATCTACTGAACTTCCTTAAATTTCGCATACACATAGTTAGAAGTACTGAGAAGGACATAGGGTACTTTTCATCTCGGGAACCGTTTCAGAGATATTTCACATTTTAGGTGTTTTTAGAAAAAAGTCACGGTAGGATTAAAAAAAAATGAAGTATAACAAGACAAAATCTACGTAAAAGTGTTTTTTTTCTAAAAACATCTAAAATGTGAAACGGTTAACTTTTGAATAAAGCAATAGGGGGCGAAAATAGTTTGTTTTGACCAATACTAATACCTCTCACCGGATGTAGGTCGACTAACAGTAACCCTGTATCTACCTATGTATGTTTCTTTGACGACCTCCTTGGCCCAATGTATTTGTTACAAAATTTAGTGCCGTTGAGTTAGTATCCCATAACACAAATCTCGAACTTACTTTGGGGCTAGCTCAATTTGTGTGATTTGTCCGTATATATTTATTTATTTACTATTTATGTTCAAAGTTCCTTTCTTATGGATTACAAACGCTATATAAGAACCTGTCTGGTTCCGCTTCGCTTTTTAATAGGTTGACGCAGCTCAATCTTCGGCCTTACCTGGAATTTATTTGATTAATGTCCACAGTTCTTCACCCCTGGTGTACGATCCGTGCGTAAAGTGCGAACGCACGTGTGAGAACTACGACGAACTGAAACGGAAGCCGGAGAAATGCGACCAACCTTTCGTGGAGGGCTGCTACTGCCCTGAAGGACAGGTGAGATTTCTTTACGCCATTTTGTTTATTTATACACTTCCATGCCGGTCTGGGAGCAAAGAAAATGTATAGAATGTGCTAGCTACTTCTCTTCCCTCGCAGATTATAAAAGTTAATCGAGAAAGGGCTTTAAACTTGGGGACTTGTTCAGCTAAGTGTGGCCTTCTTGTCTCACTACTCTTGGCTCTGTAAAGACCTGTGTCTGATAAAGAAGCGATTCCGTATCTGTATTTAATCCATCGAAGTACAACTACTACGTATAGAAGCGAAGACGTAAACAAAATGTTTGTGACATCAGTTAATGTCTCGAGTCAGAAACTCCTTCAGTCACTCGCCAACGCTCATTATGCTGGCGCTTCACATCGCTATTCGGTGTTCGCGTTTTTGTTCGGCTTTGTTCGCTGTATTTCGTGTCGAAGTCCGAATATAGCGAATACACCGTCTACACATCGTTCATGAATAGCGAATATGCCGAACATATACGAATATTTTTGCTATAGTAGAAACGCATCGAACGCAAAGATGGACGTATTGACTGCAGCAGCGGCTTATTATTTCCATTGGGCCATCTACCAGTATATGTTATGCGAACATAAAAACAAAGTCGTCAAAAGACCACGGAGAAGGCGCTGGTGGATGTTAACAATTCATTCATATTAAATATGCAGCCATCAAAGAATCTCGCTTTTTTTTAAGTTCATTTATAGTGCCTGTATATTCCAGGCTCTTCTTAATACTATTCCATGCGTCAATAACTTTACTTCTGTTTTTATGAGATGCATGTTGCGGGTCCCATATGCAGGGATGCATTTGATAATATTCTAAAAATCTCATGACCATGTCATTTGACCAATCCATCTTGGCGCGATCGAGCTGTAAATAAATCTATGAAATAAACTAAGTAAACAAACACGTCCGTCGTTGTCGCGCACAGCTTACTACTGGGCGAGCGATGTGTGGACGGCAAACGAACATATTCGGCATATTCGCAATCCTTTGATATGTGGCAAAAAACCGACAAGCGGCGGATCGGGGTGTTCGTGTATTCGCGTATTCGTCTTGTTCGTGAAGAATAGGCAAATATAGACGAATAGAGCCTCCTCACATCGTCGTATTTGGGCGAATAAGACAAATACGCGAACACGAATAGCGATGTGTGGTGCCAGCATTACTATTACATGCGATTTTGTGACTTGACAATAATTCGAAAATGACGTGTTGCGTTTTAAAAACTCAGTAAAAATCAATCGACTTTGCAGAAAAATATGATGGAATGATATATCATCTGTAAGTATCCAAAATATCAATGAAAACTAATTTTTATAATTATTTAATAAATTATTTTCTAATATTCAAAATATTCAATTGTTACTGCCATTTTATATGAAAATCACAGATTTAGAAAACTGGATGGTACAGATTAGATAAGTAGGCACTAAAGCCTTGGTGAAGGTGAACTATGTGAATTTTCACTCCCGACTCGTAGTCACACTAGATTGTCACACCAGTGTGAAAAACAGGAATTCTTTTCTTGTTTGTCACACTACCAATTTTTCTACACCATATATCAATTGTTATTCATAACTATCTCCTATGTACAGACACAGACCCACACAGACCTGTTACAGTTTTATTATATGTATAGATATTGATTGAATATATTGATATATGTATTGATATTGATGAGAGTAAAGAAACAAATAAATAAATCATTCACTTCCTTTTCTCTTCCAGTATATCCATTCTGTACTATATGATCTTGGTCAATAATTGTGACAGCGCTGCATCGAACATATTTGAATATACGAAATTGGAACAAAAATTTTGTTTGGGGTAGCTCCTCTAGTGCGTCAGTACATAATATCTCGATGATTTAATCAAATTATTTCGATAGATATCTCTTTTCGCATACCATCTTATACTACTTTTGTATCTTATTTCTTCTTTTGTATCTTTTAGGTGCGCGTAAACAACACTTGTATTGAAGCGAGTAAATGCTTCCCGTGCGATGCAAAGAAGGAACATTACGCCGGCGACGAGTGGCAGGTCAGTGTAAATCCTAATCCTAACTAATATTATAAATGCGAAAGTGAGTTTGTTTGTTTATTTGTTTGTTTGTTACCTCTTTACGCTTCATCTGCTGAACCTTTCATCCCGGGAGAAAGCACTGTTCCCGTGGAAAAATCACGCGGGCGAGGCCGTGGGCAAAAGCTAGTAATTTATATTTCCAAACTTTATAACAAACTTGATAAGAAGTAGAAAATTATTGTATGATGAAAAAATAACGAACAGTCTCTTTAGGACTGTTAAACATCACAAACGCTTACGCAACGCCTCATTTGATTTTGGATCGGAAATGCGACGTATGTATTTGTCGCAGTTTGGCTTGTTATCAGGCGTGTTAACACTCTAGGCGTATTTTCCTACAATTAGTGCGGCAAAATCTGAAATGTACTTTTTTATAATAGGATAGTATTTTCCCACATTTAGCGTTTCAAAATCTTAAACTTACCTTATTTATAGGAGGACGCGTGTACCAAATGCACTTGCAGCAAGCTATCAGGCGAGAACGCGGCGCACGTGTCGTGTACCACACAGACTTGCACCACGCCCGTATGTTCTAACGATGAAGATTTGGTCACCAAACACAGTGATGGAACCCAGTGCTGTAAGGAGTATATGTGTGGTGAGTGAACATTAAAATGTCTCTAGTATGCTGGATGACCATATAAACGGCAAAGATTGCGGTGCCCCTCCCCTGCACGTAACTGTACATCACAGCCAGTACTTACTGATGTTTCACCGTACTAACTAATCAACTGCAACACAGTTTGAAACTAAAGCAGTGTTGTTTACGATCCAAATCAATTTATAAGCTATATTTGATAATTTTGATAAATAAATAAATCTTTAATCTTTAAAATAATCACTGTCATAACGGATAAAAGTGGTAACAGTCCATACGCTTAGGCATCGGTCCGTACACCACGACGATACTGAATCAATTGAGCCAATGTCAGTACTAATGTATATAAACTTTGGCAATTTTGGAGAACATAGGCTATTTAATGAGCAGCTATATTTCAGGGTACAAAACCATTGCATCCTTCGTAAAATACAAATTACTGTAGGTGTAGGGCGCCCACCGCAGGGGGCGAGATGAGCGGGGGGTGTAACTCCTCCCCCCGCTATGACGTCCAGCTGACACCTAAAATTCAGTACTGCGACGCAACTTGTTGCATAACCGTCATTCTATTTTATCCTAACTAATAGTATAAATGCGAAACAGTGTTTGTTACCTCTTCCCGTTTTATATACTGAACCAATCTTTCTGAAATTTTGCATACATTTAGTTCGAAGGGCATACATATAGTTAGAAGGACCTTTCATCCCGGGAAAAAGTACTGTTCCTGTGTGAAATTCGCGCGGGAGAGGCCGCGGGCAAATCTAGTTCGGAATACAGCCAGACAGTTGTGTTAACTGCTAGTAGCCATAATGTTTTTTGCCTTATGTTAATCATCTTGATATCAAACTTCAGTGCCGAAGCCCAAAGACAACTCAGTGTGCGACGAGCCCAAGAAGATCGTGTGCGGAGCGGGCCAGGTGCTCAAACAGAAGGCCACGCCCAACGGCTGCCAGGAGTTTGCTTGCGGTAAGTGTTGTACCATTCACGTGGTTATCAACTGTCTAGTTAAAAGATTTGAAGTTTTATCGTTATTAATGCTTCAGAAATTAAAAACAATTCTTTATTTTGCAAGGAATTTTTCCGTCATAAAGCCATTCATTTTAATCACGACTTTTCAGTTTTAGGTACCGTGAGCCCAGAGCGGGCCCCAGCGGTCATTTGAACTTACCATTTGTGTTAATGTGAAAACCTCTAAAAAATAAATTGTAAATATTGTTTTTATTTGTTTCCATCTCATTATTGTTCTTTTTACATCCGTTACCTATGCTGTTGTAGATTCATTTGCCCATTCCATGATGAGCCAGTTGCACCATACTCTGATACATTTAACAACAAATCATTTAACCGACTGTTAAAGCTAGTTTCTGTTCCAGAATGCAAGCCGGCCAGCGAATGTGAGCGTCTCCCCAATGAAAACGAAGTGGAAATAATGGAGGCTGGCATGGAGCGCCTCATTGACCATAGTGGATGCTGTCCTACCGTTCTGATGGTCTGCCGCAAGGAAACTTGTCCGGAGAAACCTGACTGCCCCAAGTTCCACACTCTGAAGACCAATGATGTGGGGAAGTGCTGCCCGGAGTATAAGTGTGGTAAGTATCAAGGTCATTGACTGATGCTGTCCTGATAGCCAGATGGTCTGCCGCAAGGACACCTGTCTAGAGAAACCTGATTGCCCCAAGTTCCACACTCTGAAGACCAATGATGTGGGGAAGTGCTGCCCGGAGTATAAATGTGGTAAGTATCAAGGTCATTGACTGATGCTGTCCTGATAGCCAGATGGTCTGCCGCAAGGACACCTGTCTAGAGAAACCTGATTGCCCCAAGTTCCACACTCTGAAGACCAATGATGTGGGGAAGTGCTGCCCGGAGTATAAATGTGGTAAATATCAAGGTCATTGACTGATGCTGTCCTGATAGCCAGATGGTCTGCCGCAAGGACACCTGTCTAGAGAAACCTGATTGCCCCAAGTTCCACACTCTGAAGACCAATGATGTGGGGAAGTGCTGCCCGGAGTATAAATGTGGTAAATATCAAGGTCATTGACTGATGCTGTCCTGATAGCCAGATGGTCTGCCGCAAGGACACCTGTCTAGAGAAACCTGATTGCCCCAAGTTCCACACTCTGAAGACCAATGATGTGGGGAAGTGCTGCCCGGAGTATAAGTGTGGTAAGTACCAAGTTCATTGACCACTTTAAACGCTATCCTGCCGTCCAGATGGTCTGCTGCAAGGAAACTTGTCCGGAGAAACCTGACTGCCCCAAGTTCCACACTCTGAAGACCAATGATGTGGGGAAGTGCTGCCCGGAGCATGACTGATGCTGGTAATAAGTTTACCACTCTGAAAACGCTATCCTG
This sequence comes from Ephestia elutella, assembly GCA_018467065.1. Lineage (NCBI taxonomy): Eukaryota > Metazoa > Arthropoda > Insecta > Lepidoptera > Pyralidae > Ephestia > Ephestia elutella. The sequence continues at coordinate 3,016,424 of CM031573.1, read as the reverse complement.
CCGTCCAGATGGTCTGCTGCAAGGAAACTTGTCCAGAGAAACCTGACTGCCCCAAGTTCCACACTCTGAAGACCAATGATGTGGGGAAGTGCTGCCCGGAGTATACGTGTGGAAAGTATCAAGGTTCATAGACTGCAGTGGATGCGTGTTCTATGATTATGTTTTAATTCTGAACATATAGCTAGGGGGTGCTAACCCCCTAACTGTACGTATATATAGGATTTAGAAGCCCCTAGCTTTATGTCATGTATCTATAGCTTTATGCTTTCAAAATTTCATGTGCTTGGACATAAGACGTTTGAATATATTAAAATATTTCACAGAGATGCCTAAAGACAAATGCATCGTGAACTTGGAATGGGAAGCGGCGCCGAGGGGCGGCGAGAGAGCGAGAGATGTGCCTGAAGTGATGCTGAAAGACGTAAGTTAAAGTATACCTATTTTTTGTTCTTGTAGTCGAATAAAAAGATTATTTATGTGACAGATGGTCATTTAATGTTATCATTTTTAATTAGCAATTTGGGTTCCGAAGAATTAGAAAAAAGAAACGAAGGTATTAACTTAATTAAACTTTTTTAAAGTTGTGTAATTTATCAAACCTTTAGGCGATATTAGCCAATTTATTTTATAGACTAACTGGCTTTGTCCGCTGACTTTTTTTTTGGGAAATTCTCTCTTAGTACTGGCCACCCGGCCGCCCGATAGTTTCGGCTGTCAGTCGAACGTGAGAGTTTTATGCATATTAAGTAATTGATATAATTTACCCTAGATCGACTCGGTCTGGCTGGACGGTCCGTGCCGGTCGTGCCGCTGCGTCGCATCCCCCACACCGGCCCCGTCCTGCGCCGTGTCGGCGTGTCCGGCGCCGGAGCCGGACGCGCAGTTCGTGTGGGAGCCGCGCGCGGTGCCGTTCGCGTGCTGCGCGCGGCACGTGCACGTGGCGTGCCGGGCCGGGGACGACATCTACCGGGTAACTATATCAGTGTCGCGTGTCCGGCGCCGGAGCCGGACGCGCAGTTCGTGTGGGAGCCGCGCGCGGTGCCGTTCGCGTGCTGCGCGCGGCACGTGCACGTGGCGTGCCGGGCCGGGGACGACATCTACCGGGTAACTATATCAGTGTCGCGTGTCCGGCGCCGGAGCCGGACGCGCAGTTCGTGTGGGAGCCGCGCGCGGTGCCGTTCGCGTGCTGCGCGCGGCACGTGCACGTGGCGTGCCGGGCCGGGGACGACATCTACCGGGTAACTATATCAGTGTCGCGTGTCCGGCGCCGGAGCCGGACGCGCAGTTCGTGTGGGAGCCGCGCGCGGTGCCGTTCGCGTGCTGCGCGCGGCACGTGCACGTGGCGTGCCGGGCCGGGGACGACATCTACCGGGTAACTATATCAGTGTCGCGTGTCCGGCGCCGGAGCCGGACGCGCAGTTCGTGTGGGAGCCGCGCGCGGTGCCGTTCGCGTGCTGCGCGCGGCACGTGCACGTGGCGTGCCGGGCCGGGGACGACATCTACCGGGTAACTATATCAGTGTCGCGTGTCCGGCGCCGGAGCCGGACGCGCAGTTCGTGTGGGAGCCGCGCGCGGTGCCGTTCGCGTGCTGCGCGCGGCACGTGCACGTGGCGTGCCGGGCCGGGGACGACATCTACCGGGTAACTATATCAGTGTCGCGTGTCCGGCGCCGGAGCCGGACGCGCAGTTCGTGTGGGAGCCGCGCGCGGTGCCGTTCGCGTGCTGCGCGCGGCACGTGCACGTGGCGTGCCGGGCCGGGGACGACATCTACCGGGTAACTATATCAGTGTCGCGTGTCCGGCGCCGGAGCCGGACGCGCAGTTCGTGTGGGAGCCGCGCGCGGTGCCGTTCGCGTGCTGCGCGCGGCACGTGCACGTGGCGTGCCGGGCCGGGGACGACATCTACCGGGTAACTATATCAGTGTCGCGTGTCCGGCGCCGGAGCCGGACGCGCAGTTCGTGTGGGAGCCGCGCGCGGTGCCGTTCGCGTGCTGCGCGCGGCACGTGCACGTGGCGTGCCGGGCCGGGGACGACATCTACCGGGTAACTATATCAGTGTCGCGTGTCCGGCGCCGGAGCCGGACGCGCAGTTCGTGTGGGAGCCGCGCGCGGTGCCGTTCGCGTGCTGCGCGCGGCACGTGCACGTGGCGTGCCGGGCCGGGGACGACATCTACCGGGTAACTATATCAGTGTCGCGTGTCCGGCGCCGGAGCCGGACGCGCAGTTCGTGTGGGAGCCGCGCGCGGTGCCGTTCGCGTGCTGCGCGCGGCACGTGCACGTGGCGTGCCGGGCCGGGGACGACATCTACCGGGTAACTATATCAGTGTCGCGTGTCCGGCGCCGGAGCCGGACGCGCAGTTCGTGTGGGAGCCGCGCGCGGTGCCGTTCGCGTGCTGCGCGCGGCACGTGCACGTGGCGTGCCGGGCCGGGGACGACATCTACCGGGTAACTATATCAGTGTCGCGTGTCCGGCGCCGGAGCCGGACGCGCAGTTCGTGTGGGAGCCGCGCGCGGTGCCGTTCGCGTGCTGCGCGCGGCACGTGCACGTGGCGTGCCGGGCCGGGGACGACATCTACCGGGTAACTATATCAGTGTCGCGTGTCCGGCGCCGGAGCCGGACGCGCAGTTCGTGTGGGAGCCGCGCGCGGTGCCGTTCGCGTGCTGCGCGCGGCACGTGCACGTGGCGTGCCGGGCCGGGGACGACATCTACCGGGTAACTATATCAGTGTCGCGTGATATATAAGAGAAGAAAATAAATGGGGGCGTTGTGTTCACTTAGCTAGCAACACTGGGTGCTTATCAACCAATCACATAAATCGTGCAAAGATTTTTAACCAATCACGATCATTCGATTTGGTATTGCAATGATAGAAAAATTTTGTTCGTCCTAAACTAGTTTTCTTCTTTTTTGTGTCGCACTGTACATAATTCTCTACAATTCCCATAATGTAAAAAGGCCACTGGAAGACAGAGGAAGGGGTAAAACTTGCGCATGGATACGACTGACGAACCAATCGCGCGCGCCGGATGAGACCCGCCCGACCCCATCACCGTATAGACCGATATATTGCCTACTGCGCAGCTTAACCGCCAGCGGCCTTTTTACGTGACGAGAACTGTACCATACCTTGTCTCATTATTCGAAAGCGACGCTTCTTCGTAAGGCCTCGTTTAAAGAGTGGCGGGGCGACGGCGAAATCACACATATGCTGATGTGTATAGAGCCTTCAAGGAAAAGCGTTGTTTGAATTGTAACGTCGCATATGGCGGATGAAGCGATGTGCCGTCGTGACGGGTGTAGTGGCGGGTGACAGTTGACACAGATGGGAACGCTGTGGGTTTCGCGGCGATCGAAGCAGCGGGCAAAGCGTTTGTTCTTTGTTTCTCTTCGAACAAAACAAGACTGTTTAGGAACACACGGCTGCACCATGTGTATGCCGTTGCAGGTGACGCCAAGCCTCGCCACGTGACCTTGAACAAGACCTTGCACTTTCAGTCCCCTATATCCATTGACCCAGTCAAAGTTATTTATTCTGCTATCTTTTTCAGGTGGGCGAAAATTGGACATCTCCCTACAATCCGTGCGAGTCGTTCCGCTGTGAACAACTGGAGGACGGAAAACTTGACAAGGTCACCACGATCAGGCATTGTGATGAGGACTGCCAATTGGTTAGTAATTCGTTTCAAATACTTTCCTATAGGAACTTTTCGACCATATTTATTTTTAAATTAGCTGTTACCCGCAAAAAAATATTTTGGGTGTTTTTTTCCAGAATACAAACTTGCAGAAAGGTATTTTTTTTGACGATTTTCGAAATTTATGATTTTTTTAATTTTTACCTTTTCTTCACGTTAGGGTTCAAAGTACATCCCAGCAGAACCAAACAGCAATCAATGCTGCGGTAGATGCAAACCCGTAGCTTGCGTTGTAGACGGCAAGGAGAGACCTGTCGGGGACAAGTGGGTCTCTGACGACTTCTGTACCAACTATACTTGTGTGGACGTTGATGGCACTGTGAGTATATCTTTTCTTTATGTTTTTTCCTTCACTTTTTTTGCAATCTGTGGAAGTTTAATAAAACGTACGAAAATGTGTAACTGGAAAGCTGAAAGCGCGCTCAATTTGATAAGTTTCTACATGACTGACTAAAAAAGGAGTGTTATGTTTTCAGGGTTCATGTATGTATGTATGTATGTAATTTCTTTATTCCACCATAAGTCCTGAACGGCTCAACAGATTTTGATGTGAGAAGTATTGTTAGATTCCTTGCATAAACCCGAATGACATAGGCTATGTAAGTAGGCAGTCGTGTTTTTTTATTTTTAAATAATTAGCTTGTTACTATGTCGAGTCATACGGCTAAAGCCTCGTTTTATCATGGCAACGTTGGAAGTATATTTTAGCAGATGCTATGGTGATGTTGATACAATCCTGCGGTGGAGGTCTTGACGATGAAGAGATTTAGGGACAAGTGGGTCTCCGATGTTTGTGTGTAGTCAGCTGCCCCTGAGATAGGATTTGGTGAATAGGGGGGGGGGGGGGGGGGATTTTCAAATAATTCAGTTTTACTGTAATTATCGTATTTGTAGATGACAAATTATTTGTTTTCTCTTTCTATTTCCAAGCTGCAAGTCCAATCAAGCGACGAGACCTGTCCAGAGATATCGGACGCGGTTCGCAAACAGTTCGTTCTGAAGGAAGAGAAGATCCCCGGGAAATGTTGCCCCGACAGCGAACCAGTGGCTTGTCGAGTTGGCAATAAGATATATCAGGTACGAAGGAAATAGGTTGGCGGTTCTTAACTAAATGCTCGCCACGAGGCCATAGAAAATAAGTACATGTTTTTCATACATGATGTAATAGTACATTACTGCAGAGGCCGGGAAGTAAGAATTTGCTGGACGAGTAGGTTTATAAATTACGAGTTGTATATATCCGAGCAGCGGCCAGGAATGCTGGATGCCAGGATGAATTTTAATACAAATTTCCCGGCCTACGTCAGGAAAGTAATGCATGAGCCAGGAATCACAAACTTCCTGTCAACTTTTTACTAGAATAATGTCTACAATTCCGAGCATTTTTGAGAAAAAGTTTATACATCCAAGGGACTTCGTATCTCTCTTTCTTGGTACCTACACACATCCTATCTACCTAAAGTAGACGCCAGGAATGCGTAGAAAAGATCATGATGTACTTATATTCTACGATCTCGTGGCGGAGCCTATAACCCGTCTCGGCAGTGCACGCAGGTGCTCGCGGGGGGCGGGGTGCGACGGGGGGGGACTCCTCCCCGCGATGTAGCGCCCCGCTGACACCTTAAATTCGCTACGTGAAGTGACTTGTGATTGTTAAATTCAGAACCATGAAGCGAAGTATGCTAGGGACTAAATTATCCGACCACATAAGAAATTCCACAATTCGCTCCAAAACTGGAGTAGTTGATGTGGGGAGGAAGGCAACAAAGCTCAAGTGGGATTGGGCAGGCATGTTTGCAGGATACCGCAGAACAGGTGGGCTAAAATAGCTACACAATTCACTGCTGGCTGGTGCCGGAAAAGGGGTAGTAAAAATAAAAGCCAGGCATACAGTGTTTACATATCTAGTATTGTGTAATTAAGAATGTCTTCATTTATGTTTGTTGCCAGGAGGGTCAATCCTACCCCACATCAGACCCATGCAAGAACATCACCTGCTCTCGCGACGAGTCTAACAAACTGTCTCATGTTGGTAACGTGCAGTCGTGCGACAAGCACTGTGGCAGGGGGTGGGTGTACCGGGGGCCGGGGGCGGGGGAGTGTTGCGGGCGGTGTGTGCAGGACAAGTGTGTCGTTGAGGACGAGTTGAAGACGCCAGGTTAGTATCAAGTTACAAGTGAATTGGAATAGGATGGCGGCTCTGAACTTAGTTGCTTACTTCCAGGGGTTCCTGCGGGGGGCAGGGTGTTAACGGGGGGTGTGTGACTCCTCCCCGCGGTGTAATGCCCCGCTGTTACTAAAAATTCCTACTACGATGAAACTTGTAACTAAATTCAGAACCGCTATTCAAGTTTCACAAATGTATATTTATGCTTTTTCTGAGCTCTCAAAGTTAAATATAGAGATTTGGTTCCTTGTCTTATCTGCCAATTCTTTAATTTCCTTGTAAGACCTAACATGTAGTTTTTCTTTCATTTGTGAAGAAAATAATTTCACTTCATTTTTTCTCTCTTTATTCCTAATTTTATTACGCCATTAATTTATAAAATTACTTTATTCTTATTGTCCCTTCCATATCCAGGCGACATCTGGTACTCACCCGACAACTGCACCACATACACCTGCGAGAGGTCCGGACAAGAGGTCCAAGTGAGTGCGTCCCGGCAGTCCTGCCCGGACACCAGCACTTGTGACCCGGCGGATATCGTCAACGGCAGCTGCTGCCCCGTCTGTGTGGAGAGGCCCCGGGCCTTGAGTGAGTCCTTCTTATCAAATATTTTATAATACCTTCCTATAGAAATCTGATATACAATACACGGTGATTTTTTATTGGTTATAAAGCCTGACTTCATAAGAATCGTTAATAAGACCCAATTAGCTAGTCAAAATAAAAATTTTGAAACAAAAAATGTTGACTAAAACTCAAATGCAAGAATGTGAGATAGTAGCGCATACTACTACTTGTCATCGAGTTCATCGGGTTCACGCGGCACAATGATAACTACGTCTTCGTAGTATCTAACGTTAAAATATACTTTATACATTAGTATAAAGCCTTTTTTATTTTATCATTAGAGAATTATGAGGCTGTTGAATTTGATTTATTAATTGTTTCCTGTAGGCACATGCGTCGCAGAGCCGATCAGGACCTCCGAGACCGTGCATCTGATCCGAGCGCACCTCGGGCCGCGCGGGCTCTGCGTCAACAAGGAGCCGGTCAAGGGACTTTACGAATGCAAGGGGTATTGCGACTCTGGGACTACCTTCAGTAACGGTAAATAAAAAAATATGTTTTTTATTTTTTGTACAATGTCTTGTTCTTGATTGTTTTTTGTGGTGTAAAAATTAACCTTATTCTACCAAGCATAAGATTCATTTCTAAATATTTAGAAAATGAGAAATGGTCATATTCCGATTCATCAAAGCGGTGGTTTTAACCCCCCAGTGTTCCTAGACAACAAACAAAAAAATTTTTAGTTGGTGTATAATTTTTTTTTTTTTTAGTTTTACATTAACTTTCATGCAGTTCATATCTATTGCAATAATTGTTTGCGAAATTAAGTAATAAATTTAATTATGTCTGATTCCAGCAACATCCAGCCACACATCATCGTGCTCGTGCTGCCGAGCCGTCAGATACGCGCCTCTCACCGTAGACCTCACGTGCGAAGATGGAACGAGACAGCAACACCGACTGGCGGTACCTGACAAGTGTAGCTGCAAAGGCTGTGGAGAATCTGATATGTTGCCCGGGACTAAGACAGGTAACTGCCGGTAGATGGCGTTAGAAGAGTTTTACAACGCGCTATGAGAATTTGGTACCTTATAAGTACAGTCACGAGCAAATTGACATGTCTAACCAGAAATGTTGAATTTCGTGAAATTCATGGAATCATAATTTACGGAAATTAACATTCTCGAATTCTACTTAATGGTCTGGAAGGACAATTTTAGATCTTATCATTTTGTCTTAAGGATTGATGTGTTAACATAAATAAATAAATAATGCTCGTGACAGTACATAATTATATACCTACCTATATCTTAAAGTTCAAAAAAAAAACATTCTCAATTTCTTGTACGTATATGCGTTGCCTCTAATTGTACACTTCACCTATAAAAAGAAAAAGTAAAAATATAACATCGAGACTGGGGCATCGTTATCGTCGAAAATAAAAATGCGCTTTCGTCCTAAATAAGTCTGTTCTGAAAGACCTCACTTGGTCAATTATTAATTAACAACACTGTACCCAGGTCCAGAGTTCACCAAAACCGGTTACCACCCGCGGCCCGGGGGTGACATCTACGACGAGATCCCGGAGATCTACCAACGATTTGGCAGCCCTAAACCTCCCAGAAGGTAGAAACGTATTGATCCCTTCACGGGAAGGAGTATCATAGAAGTAGAAGAGAGAAACTGATCATCAAGGACCAATTAATGCTTTAAAATTAAATTTAAGATCATAATGTATAAAAAAATAAAATTGCAAAAAATATAGTATTTGAAAAATTTGGTTGTTATTATTTCTCAAATATAGTGAAAATAGCAAAAGTATAAGTATTGTTTTAATCAACTTTTTATACTTAAGCTATATTTAAGAACTTACTTTGGGGCTAATTCAATTTGTGTGATTTGTCCGTATATATTTATAGTATAGGTAGAAAAGAAAGAAATAAGTGGATGTAATGAAAATCCGCTTGTAAATATAAAACTATAATCTCATTTATTTTACAAATAAGTATAAATATTAAGGTAAATGACTTCATTTTCAATGACATCAATACAATCTTAAATACTTCACCAATATGAATTTACAAAATGGTTGATATCGCAATGTTGTTATTAATTTTAATTTTCATAACAATGCTCATATAGTTAGTCTTATATCCTTAAGAACCCTAAAACTTTTCTTTTTGTAAAAAAAAAATGTCAAATATACATGTGATGTTGGTCGTCAAATCATAAAGAATGGCATTTTACAAATTAAGCTAGCATACTATAGACACTTAAATAATTACAATAAAATATTCTACACCTGTACAAAATGGATGGATAATAAGCATCCACTCATCAAAAATCTATAATCTTATATAGAGACTGCTTAAATATATAAAAATCTGTTCTTTGTATTTTTTTCAAATCAAGTAATTTTACAAAAATCAAAGATTTTCTACGAGGTACTTTTCAGAAAATTGGTAGGTATACAAAAATATTTTTTTATGAAAATCAAGAAAAAAGGATCTCCTATTATGGCACGTTAAAAGTAAAAAATAACGATGGCATTTTAGTTTTTTTTTACAATTTTCTTTAGTGTTTTCAGGCCACAACTTTTTTAGCTTCTTAAATAAATATATTTAAGTATGGATATAGATTCTCGGAATGAACATAGTAAGTAAGTAGTTTGTGTTTTGTTGTTTAGGAATTTATTCGTTATTATTTTTATTAAAGACCCAGGGCACACCTATACTTTTTTACCTTATTAAATAAATATATTTAAGTATGGATAATCTATAGGATATAGATTTTTGGAATGAACTTAATAAATACTTTCGCTTTAATTCTAAAAAAATCTTATATAGATTGACTGATTGTCTAAATGTAAAAACTTAAAATTTTGCAAACAGGTTCTCCATAAATGGAATTTAATATGGAAACAATAAGACACCTTTTATCCCAAAATTCCCACAGCAGCTAATATATAAATAAATATTACTCATGAAAGAATGCCCTGACCTAGTAAAATCTGAATCAATTTATCATTGGCGTGTATCTAGATTGGGGGCCCAACTTAGTTTATCTATAACAGGCTTAATTCACCTCTTAGAAATGTCTTTGCTTTAATTTTTTTACTTTTTTTAACTAATTGTTCTAAGAATCTTATTTCATTTCGGAAAATTTTAATTTTGGGCCCTCGATCTAGATAAAAACTTATCATTGGCTTATCAAACAAATCTATATGGTCTGGAGGCTAGATGGGGATCTAGCACCTACTTCCCCGGCGCCAGCCTGAATAATCTCCCAGGCGTGACGTATCTAGCGAGCTCGTCGTCCTCAGCCGCCTCCAGGTTCTCGTCGAAGCAGCGACAGCGATCGCGCGGACACTTCGGAGGGTACACTATGCATTGGTCCATGCAGTACACGTCAGCGCCCTCGCGACCTTCTAGCTCGCCGATGGCTTCGCAGGTTTGACTGGAATCACACATTGACAGTGTTAATTCTTTCACGCAATCTCGATTTCTGCATAACTTATTTTCTCTTTTTGGCAATTTTTAAATTTGTGGAGAAAAATAAATTTGATTTTTTTTATTAAATTTTAATTTCATAAAGGTACTTGGCAACTGCCAAACTTAGAATATTTTGCTGTTATTTTTTAAATCATATCTTTAATTAGCATTCACTTGCTTTCGACGAAGGAAAACTGCTATGACAGGTAGTGCGTGAAATAGAGAAGGCAAAACACTCCAAGACTCCAACATTGTCAAGAAAGTAGGTACGTGTGTTTCATTCTAATGAACGACTCTCAGCCATGAGGAATACATCTTATAATACACTTTATTATAAAGAAAGTTTATACTCACGGGCACTGGCACAACGCAGGCGGACAGTTGGGCGGGTAGGAGAGACAGTTGGTCTGGCACCAGCTCAGCATGCCAGGGATCACGCGGTACGCACTCGTCATACACTTGCTCTCTGCAATGTTATGTATGTACTCACGGGCACTGGCACAACGCAGGCGGACAGTTGGGCGGGTAGGAGAGACAGTTGGTCTGGCACCAGCTCAGCATGCCAGGGATCACGCGGTACGCACTCGTCATACACTTGCTCTCTGCAATGTTATGTATGTACTCACGGGCACTGGCACAACGCAGGCGGACAGTTGGGCGGGTAGGAGAGACAGTTGGTCTGGCACCAGCTCAGCATGCCAGGGATCACGCGGTACGCACTCGTCATACACTTGCTCTCTGCAATGTTATGTATGTACTCACGGGCACTGGCACAACGCAGGCGGACAGTTGGGCGGGTAGGAGAGACAGTTGGTCTGGCACCAGCTCAGCATGCCAGGGATCACGCGGTACGCACTCGTCATACACTTGCTCTCTGCAATGTTATGTATGTACTCACGGGCACTGGCACAACGCAGGCGGACAGTTGGGCGGGTAGGAGAGACAGTTGGTCTGGCACCAGCTCAGCATGCCAGGGATCACGCGGTACGCACTCGTCATACACTTGCTCTCTGCAATGTTATGTATGTACTCACGGGCACTGGCACAACGCAGGCGGACAGTTGGGCGGGTAGGAGAGACAGTTGGTCTGGCACCAGCTCAGCATGCCAGGGATCACGCGGTACGCACTCGTCATACACTTGCTCTCTGCAATGTTATGTATGTACTCACGGGCACTGGCACAACGCAGGCGGACAGTTGGGCGGGTAGGAGAGACAGTTGGTCTGGCACCAGCTCAGCATGCCAGGGATCACGCGGTACGCACTCGTCATACACTTGCTCTCTGCAATGTTATGTATGTACTCACGGGCACTGGCACAACGCAGGCGGACAGTTGGGCGGGTAGGAGAGACAGTTGGTCTGGCACCAGCTCAGCATGCCAGGGATCACGCGGTACGCACTCGTCATACACTTGCTCTCTGCAATGTTATGTATGTACTCACGGGCACTGGCACAACGCAGGCGGACAGTTGGGCGGGTAGGAGAGACAGTTGGTCTGGCACCAGCTCAGCATGCCAGGGATCACGCGGTACGCATTCGTCGGCATGCACACTTGATCTCTGCAATGTTATATTTCCTTGTTATCATTTTTGTAGGATTTGGCTGGACGATACCTATTGGTCGACTCTTTTGACAATGTAGTCGGTAGAGCACAGAAAACTACGTGCTAAAGGCGGCAAAACTGTGTGTTGTAGTATTAATTTCAAAATAATTAGGGAATATTCGCGAAGCTAGGCACAGATGACGGCACGATCACATGCAGAAAATGAATCACCCGTTGCCATGGGGCATAAATCTATGTCATTTGCGTCATTTGCCATGCTTTGAAAGAATGTCAAAATACTGTTTACTCCTTATGATAATCTGGCGTGATCTCGGTTTCTTATTATTTGGTCTCTCGTCTTTTTATTGGAACAAAGTTATGAGTTAAATAAAATTAATAACAATTATTTACACTAATAATTTAGGTATAAATAATTACAATATTACTAGGTGTGTTAACTCTACGTAAGTCAGATAATACGGGGTACAAAATTAACCTGTAAAAAAATAAAAGGGTAAGTGACGACGTTTCTGTACAACCAAAACACAGACTGTAAAAAGTATCAAATCTACAAAACATATCACAAAATACGGTTAATCACAAACTGTACAATACAATGCCAAGTTAAACACAGTTTACAAGTTGCAGAACCACAATAAATAACTTCAAAATGGGTTAGTCACACGACACATCTCAACAAAAGATTTCTAAACTACTAAGTTACCAATTTACATAATGTGCAGAACAACTACGGTCTGCTACCAGAAAATGTGGCAGAGAGAATCCGGACAAACGAAGCGGCGGGAAGAATTCTGTACCGGAACTTCACCGGGAAAAAACCACCGGTAAAAATAAGTACCGGGAAAAAATCTCCACGCGGCACCACGTTTGCCCGATTAAAACCTAACTAACTTAACGCAGTCTGCTACCACCGTAGCTTATGAAGGGAGCTACAGGGCCCTATATAATAACCTAACCTATAAATTAACTACAATTGAAAACCACTTACCAAACTAAATCTTCTTTCTCTTCGGATCCAAACTTGAATGTCTTCGGGAAGGGGGAATTCCTAATCACCCTACCTAACCCATGAGATCTCAATTCCCCAGAACAAATAAATAGATTTCTTCCCGAAATCGGCTCGGCAACAGATAGATGTGAGCGAGCAGCCACGCGTCACATCCCACAGGAGAAATTCACAATGACGGGTACACAAACACAAAGTTCAATAGTTATTTAACAAACAGGAAATTCACAAATACAACTCAAGCTAATTAGCAATCAAAGAACGCGGGACCTCTCGCGTATTAAAAATCAAACCGATATCGCATAGGACAATGGCGACCGTCCACGACCCATTTTACACGCGAGCAATGTGAGAACCCCAAAACGCCTGGCGGCGATAACAGGAAACGCCTGCGTTTAGTTTTACCCAATATATTACAAACATCCCCCCGTCCCGGTCTGAGAAGCAGACCGCTAGCTTACTCTACGGGAAGGCGGGCGAGAGAGGTCACACCTCTCCTTAAAATCGAACCGTCGACCAACACCTCAGCCACACGCGGAGTGCCATCTCCGCCAAGAATCAAACGTAATATGCGAGCTCGTCGCCAAAGCAATGAGGGCAAATTTGCCTCTTTTAACAACACTAAATCACCCTCCCTGGGAGGCTCAGTCCTGTCTGTCCACTTCACTCTTTGCTGCAGCAAATGCAAATATTCAAGCGACCAGCGACGCCAAAAGTCCTGGCTCATTTGCTGCAACATTTGAAAACGCGACAACCGATATACGCGTTCGTCCTTCCACGGGTATTCGGGCAGGGCATTCAAAGGCCCTCCCACCAAAAAATTACCAGGGGTGAGAGCTTCCAAGTCATTTGGATCTGGAGAGAGCGGACAGAGAGGACGAGAGTTGAGGACCGCCTCAACTTTACAAAACACTGTGGCCAGCTCTTCAAAAGTTAGAGCCGTTTCTCCGATAATGCGGCGGAGGTGGGTCTTTGCGGATTTCACAGCCGCTTCAAAAATCCCTCCCCAATGGGGGCAACTTGGGGGACTAAACTTCCAGGTTATTCCCCTTTGGGCAGCAATTTGACTTAAACTAGTACAATTTTTATCAATAAACACAGAAACATCCTTAAGATAATTTACAGTTCCCTTATAGTTTGTGCCATTATCAGACCTAATAAGGGAAGGTAGACCTCGACGCGAAACAAAGCGATCCAACGCGGCGACGAAGGCCCCCGTAGTCAGAGCCGATACCACCTCCAAATGGACAGCCTTGGTGGCCAAACAAACAAATACACACAAATAGCCCTTCACAATACGGGCATTACGAAAGGGAGAAGCCTTGATCGAAAAGGGACCGGCAAAATCGGTTCCAACGCCGTCAAACGGTCTCGAAGGTCGGATTCGATCAGCGGGCAAATCACCCATCTGTGGTTGCATCGTGGATGCCTTCAACCTATAACATGCAATACATCGAAACAGGACACTACGGATTGCTCTTCGGGCTGACAAAATCCAAAACTCGCGTTGCAAAATAGCCAACAAAGCATTGCACCCAGCATGGGCGTTACGAATGTGTCGATCAGACACCAAAAGCTGCACCAAGGGTCCGCCCTTGGGCAACAACAGAGGATGGCGAGTCTCATAGGGAAGATCCGCCTTCCGGAGCCTGCCTCCAACCCGAAGAAGCCCATCCGAGTCGATGTACGGGTTCAAACGAGCGACCGCGCCCTTCAACTTAGCGCGTGCTTCGCGCAAAATATGAAGCTCTGACTCAAACCGTCCGGTCTGCACGACACGGACCCAATGCAACAATGCGCTCCGGCGCTCTTCTGCACCTGCAATCGGCTCCAACCGCTTTGCCTGTGGGTTTCTACAATTATGTATGAAACGCTTAATCCAACTGGTGACACCCAGAAGCTTATCCAAGCTGCTATACCGAGCAAGTAGCCAATCCGGCTCCGACGTCGTCTCAGCGACTACAGCATGTACACGGAGCCCAGTCAAACTCAAAGAAGTAACATCTGTCTGACAGACAGGCCAAGAAGTTTCTGATCCCATCAGCCACTCTGGACCCCACCAGAGCGGGTGTGACACCAATTCTGGTGCCGTACAACCTCGGGAGGCACAGTCCGCTGGGTTAAGCTCTCCCGGCACATGTCTCCATGTTATATCAATTCCGATATTCTGGATTTGGGAAACCCTGTTTCCAACAAAAACCTCCAAGGTATGTGGGGCCGCGCGCAACCATGCAAGCGCGACCTGGCTATCCGACCAGGCGAAGATGTCTCGTATCTCGACCGTGGCCGCCAGCTCACTGGCAACGTGATGCAACAATTTAGAGAGAAGGTGAGCTCCACTCAACTCAAGCTTGGGAATAGTCAGCCTAGTCCTGATGGGGGCGACCTTGCTCTTCCCTAACAAAAGCGAGACATTGACCCGGCCATCGGCGTCAACTGTCCGCATATAGACTGACGCGGCGTAGCCTCGCTCCGACGCGTCACAAAAGCCATGCAGGCTGGCTCGATATTTCCCGGGTGGCAATATTCGACGAGGCAAGGCAATCCGATTGACTTCCTTAATCGATGAAAACAACTCGAGCCAATCATCCAATGGAGGACCAAACAGCGGCTCGTCCCACGAGACGCCCAAAGTCCAAAGTCTCTGAAGAAGACACTTCGCAGAGAATATCACTGGACTGATCCAACCGCTTGGATCAAACATACGAGCTATTACGGACAACACCGTTCTCTTAGTCCAGACTTTTGGTATTTCCAAGTCAACTTGGAATGTGAAAATATCGGTTAGCGGCTGGTACTGCATGCCCAGCACCGCTATCCTGTTGGGATCATCCACATCCTCAAACAGGTGAGGGTTCTGTTGGTGATCCTCCGGGATCCCTTCTAGAACTTTAGGCTCATTGGACAACCACTTACGTAGCTCATAGCCACCCGTTTTCAATATTTCAATCAATTCGTCCCGCAGTAGGAGGGCCTCCTCAATACTTTGGGCTCCGGTGCACACGTCATCAACATACAAGTCACGTGACAGCACGGAAGCCCCACGGGGAAAGCGGATCCGTTCCCGCTCTGCCAATTCAAGCAATGATCTGATGGCGATATAGGGACTAGATTTCAAACCATACGTGTTTGTGTTGAGTTCATACACCGTCACAGGATCCTCAGGGCGCTCACGCCAGAGTATCAACTGGAATCGCCTGTCCTCAGGATGTATGACTGTCTGGCGGAACATCATCCGGATGTCCGCACCAAAAACCACTTGATGTCTTCTAAAGTTCAAGATGATGTCAATTATATCCCTATGCAATTTGGGACCTGAATGCAAACATAGATTCAACGAAACTCCGTTCGAAGTGGGTGCGGACCCATCAAAGACAGTCCGCAACTTGCCCGTTGAGGCCTTCACCACCGCGTGGTGGGGCAAAAAATAATGCTCAGTTGAGCTCCAATCAACTCGAGCCGGAGACATGTGACCCAAATCCTCGTACTCGCGCATAAATTCAATATATTTATCGCGAAGTACGTGGTCACGCTGCATACGTCGCTCCATGGACAGCAGTCGTTTCTCCGCAAGCGCCCTACTTTGCCCTAGGCTAGGACGAGAGGCAACAAAGGGTAACCTAGTTACAAACCGACCGGAGGGCAACCTCTCCGTGGTCGATCGAAAGAAGGCTTCGCACTCAGCGTGTTCCGGATCCATCCTGGAACTCATAGGTGGCTCCTCCACCTCCCAAAACCTTTGCATGGTCTTGGCCAAGGACGCAGATGCGACAACCGGTGGCTCCTCCGCGGTGCCATTATCAAACACAGGGCCCATCAGGGCAAAACCAAAAATCGTAGACACTGCCATCAGTGAAGACGAACCCAGAGCCTTCTGTGTACCCAACAAAATCCAACCCAATACGTCCGAGCCCAGGAGCAAGTCCACTGGGCCGGGATGAAAGACAAAGGGGTCGGCCAAATCCAGACCCGAAACCAAAGACAACACACCCGGCGGTATGTCTGTCGAGGGGTGCCAACCCGCAATGGTATCCATTACCATAGCCGAAGTCGTGATCCTCATTGTGGAGGACTTCAGCGAAGAAAAGGTGACAAGTGTCTGGCCCGTCAGACACTTCACTTGTATGCCACCAACTCCAAGAAGTGGCACAGGCGAGTCTTCCACGACTAAACCTAACTGGCGTGCCACTCGAGTGGTAACCAAACTGCTTTGAGCCCCTGAGTCCAACAGAGCTCTCAAATTAATGGCTTCCCCCACGACCCCATACGCGGACCACCGCGGTAGGGAGCAGAACCGTCCGCGGCTCTGTCCCAGCAAGGGAGCAAGCTAGTTACGGGCTCCCCACTCTCTCCAAACCAGGGGGCGCCACTGA
Source organism: Ephestia elutella (assembly GCA_018467065.1). Lineage (NCBI taxonomy): Eukaryota > Metazoa > Arthropoda > Insecta > Lepidoptera > Pyralidae > Ephestia > Ephestia elutella. The sequence goes on along the minus strand of CM031573.1, from coordinate 2,999,561 downwards.
CCCGGATAATATGTCGGGCGAGTGCACATCCCCATCTGAGGGGGGCATAACCCGCGGCCCGGCCATACCTATGGTACGGCGGGTGGTACTCCAGCCGTGGGTACTCGTGCAGCGGTGGAGAAAACCGCTGCGGCTGCATGTGTTGGGCATTGGTAACCCGCGTGGAGGGGGGTGTCCCCACTCTCACGTCCGATCTAGGGCCCCCGCCCATGGGGGCCCTATCGGGGGCCTGGCCAGTCACATACTGGCCACGACCTTGGGGCGCGTGGTCCCGGTCCGCCAAGACCCGCGCCGGTACGCGACCCCCTCCCGAGGGGGGTGCGACGAGCGAAGCCGCGTCCTCCGTCCGATGGTGGAGGGCTTCGCGCAGGAGCGCCCCCGCCCATAGGGGACCCCTGCCTCAACAACCGGGGGCCATCCCCGTTCCGGTTCATGCAGAGCATCACGTGGTGCAGCCCACGGCATGCACTGCATGGTATGGCCCTGGGACAGTCACGTGCATAGTGACTGCCCAAACAGTAGAAGCAAAGTTCATGCCGCCTTGCCATGCGGCGCCGATCTTGTACTGGCAGCCTCTGCCAGTCCCTGCATTGCAGCAGGCTGTGACCCATCCGGCCACATTGCAGGCAGTCCGCGTCCCCCGCGACTGCTGCCGTGTGTGCAACCCGCACACCAGCTCCGCGCGGTGGCGGTTGCCGTCCCTGTTGGGGCTTACCTCTCCATGAGGGTTCCAAGGGCCTACGTTCAGGCGCTCTGGATGGCGCTGAGTCCGTCATGGTATTCTCAGCGGCCCGTGCCTCAAACTCCAAAAACTTCACCAAGTCAGTGAATGTTGGTAGGGTGGTGCTATCCCGTTCCGCATTCTCGCGCTCAAATCGCGAGCGGATGTCATTGGGTAATTTGCCCAATACAATGTGCACCAGCAAAAAGGACCATTGGTCCACCGGCAGCCCCAGTGTGCGGAGCGCGTTACAGGCCACTGTAACGGGCGTGAGCAACTGCAGGCGCAACTGTGCCCTGTTGGCCACCTTGGGCAGGGCCATCAACTGTGCGGCGTGCGCATCCGCTAACAAACGTAAGTTTTGGTAGCGGGAGTTCAATAACTCCCAGGCCGTGTCGTACTGGTCGTCCTCCACCCGGAGGTGCTGGATGAGCGACCGCGCTTCACCCTCAAGAGTGGAGAGGAGGTAGGCCATCTTCTGGGCCTTCGACAAATCCTGTCGTGCTACGACCAGGGACTCAAACATATTTTTATATGCCACCCACTCCTCCATCCTACCCCCAAAGTGGGACAGCTGAAGGGTGGGGAGCCGACCAGTAACCGCTGGTCCTTCCTGTCTAACAGGTGTGCGAGGGGCTGGTCCGCCAGCCTGTCTCGCCCTTATTGCGGCCGCCGCCTCCACGATGTCATCGTGCAGACTCAGGATCTGGTCCAGGTCCGCCACGTGACCTGCGTAGACCTCCGGGGTAAGGTCGGCTTCGGTAAGCGCCGCCATGGCCGCTTCCGCGTTGTTTAATCGTGAGCGGAGCTGATCCGCTCTTTCCAGTATAGCGGCCTCCCTGTCCTTCCGGGACAGGAGTCCACCGGCCGTCACAAACCATCTCAATTCGTTGGCGAGTGTCGCCCTAGCATTGGAGGCCTTCGCCATCGCGTCAAGTCACAAACAAACAAACAAATAAGAAAAGATAAAAAGGTAAATAAAGAACAAGATCAAGCAACAACACGAAAAACCGCGGTAGGTATGAGAATGGCACAAACCCGGAACGCACGGTACAAACCGCAAACAAATACAAAAAGGTTACAAATATTCTTATACAAACAAACTAAGAAAAATCTAATAATTTTTACAAACAATTAATTATTTTTTACAAACGAACAAATAGAGGGTAGATAAACTACGCTCTGCTACCAGAAAATGTGCAGAACAACTACGGTCTGCTACCAGAAAATGTGGCAGAGAGAATCCGGACAAACGAAGCGGCGGGAAGAATTCTGTACCGGAACTTCACCGGGAAAAAACCACCGGTAAAAATAAGTACCGGGAAAAAATCTCCACGCGGCACCACGTTTGCCCGATTAAAACCTAACTAACTTAACGCAGTCTGCTACCACCGTAGCTTATGAAGGGAGCTACAGGGCCCTATATAATAACCTAACCTATAAATTAACTACAATTGAAAACCACTTACCAAACTAAATCTTCTTTCTCTTCGGATCCAAACTTGAATGTCTTCGGGAAGGGGGAATTCCTAATCACCCTACCTAACCCATGAGATCTCAATTCCCCAGAACAAATAAATAGATTTCTTCCCGAAATCGGCTCGGCAACAGATAGATGTGAGCGAGCAGCCACGCGTCACATCCCACAGGAGAAATTCACAATGACGGGTACACAAACACAAAGTTCAATAGTTATTTAACAAACAGGAAATTCACAAATACAACTCAAGCTAATTAGCAATCAAAGAACGCGGGACCTCTCGCGTATTAAAAATCAAACCGATATCGCATAGGACAATGGCGACCGTCCACGACCCATTTTACACGCGAGCAATGTGAGAACCCCAAAACGCCTGGCGGCGATAACAGGAAACGCCTGCGTTTAGTTTTACCCAATATATTACAAACACATAAATATTTACAGATGTTGACTACGAGTGAGTAGAACTACTGCTAATTCGAAGCCTGAAACTCTCATTCGCACTGGTTTCTTCAAAATTTAACAAAAATGGATAGGTAGGTACCTAAGTCTTTTGAGTTAGGTAGGTAGTCATTAAAGCATTAATTTTTATTTAGAACCGTGTCATATCACTGACATTGAAATGAACTTTGTTGTCTCACAAATCTTCAGGATTGCATGGGGGCATGAGTCCGATACGTAAAGTGAGTGAAAGGAAAAAGTAGTTACTCCACTAATCCATATTCACACCTGTTTTCTGTTGCAGAGTATAGTTTTTAGTATTATTCTTATTACATTTTTAAGTCTGGATCTGGGTAAGATCACCGTTTTGAACTCAATGCGAATGAGAGCTCCAAAAATCAACTAAGAAATTTATTCACAAAAGAGTCCGCGCTGCCAGGTACCAGGGACCAGTCCAAAAAACAATCGTGCTGTACCTAATGACAAATGGGCGGGTTATTTCCTCCACGGAGTTCAATATATCGATATCATTGCTGAAAAAATCAACACAACATTACAGTGAGTTATTCACACAGACAATTTCACGTTGAAGAAGAAGAAGAAGACATACTTAGTACGCAAGGGTTCCTTCTCGACGACTTTAGGTATTATTGGTACTTTAGGTTCTTCTCTGAAATATTAAAGCATATTTGAGACTGGCTGCTATTTGAATTCTTGAAAATTCGAATTGTATCCACGCCTTCAGGTATTCATAAATCCTGTAGTTCAAGTAATATACTTAATTTACTAACAAAGGGCTTTCCATAATAAATCGAAAAATACCAATCAGTCTCTCGGAGTAGCATAGATAAGAAAAAGTAGAAATAAAAAGTTGCATTGTATAATACAATAAAACAGTGAATAGAAGTGAAATATATAATAATATAGATTTAGAAAAATAAACAAAGAAATTATGTTCCTGGAAAAATAATTTGGCTGCATTTGATTTAAAAGTGAAACTGAAATTTTTAATACTATTTTGATTTTAATAATTTTGACTCACATGGCGATGAAACAATGATCTTGGCTTCCTCTTACTTACACTTGCTTACACATAAATCTTCGTTAAAACATTGACATGTTAAATCCTCGGTAAGTTCTTCTTTTAATCAAAAGGAAATTATCCCTGCTGCTTTGAAAAGCTGATTTTATGACTGCTATCAATCATAACAATACCAACTTTTTTAATTTAACTAGATAATATTCGTTACAACGCTGCTTCGCAAACCATTCATCACTGGTGAAATAAAAACTCCTCATTTTTGAACATGATCAAACCATAGCCACACATACTCACCGAACAACCAGCGGATATATAGTCTGCGGCATGCCGTAGTCCCTGTAGTACAGCTGGAAGGGGTTGTCCAGGCGCAGGTCTCCGGCGAAGGCGGGGGGCACCCCCCCGGTGCTGGTGATCACGCTCACGTCTGCGCAGTTTCGGAATGTCTCCGAACGTCCGCAGCCGACCGCCTCTGTGCCGTTGGCGCAGATGCCCCACATGTTACCTGATGGAAATTATTATCATGACTTCGACCTTCGTGGCGTAGTCATCGAGAAGCCGTCCGCCATCTGAAGAAACCATGAGCCCAAATACTGAGGTTCCGCTTATATTAGTAGTACGATCGAACCACAAAGAATTTCTGTTCAACGTGATTCGATTGCTCGAACCATGAGCATTTAAAAACTATCTAAGGTTACCCTTAGTTCGCTTATACAATCGAACCACAAATATTTTTTGTTGGTTCGATCAATAGAACAGTGCGATCGAACCTCGCGACCGGAGGGATTTTAAATAGACAATTCGTTCCTGGGACAGTATTTAGTGGGGAAAGTAGTTCCCTGATTCTAATGGTAGAGTTACCTGTTACAAAGGCAAAATTTTACAGGACAAAAAACAACATACCAGTGTAGTAAGTCCACTGCAGCACACATTGTGTGCAGGTGACGTAGGGCGGCAGCCGGACCCGGTATCTGAAGATGTCCTTCTTCTTTGTATCCAGGGGGATCAGGAACCGGTCCTCTCTCGTGCCGGATATGAACAGCGGGTAGCTGGAATACGTTTGATTTATCAGATATTGAGTTTTGTGTCTTGGTGATAAAGGTTCTTTTAAGACGTCCCCTTAGATTTAGTGACTAAATCCATATATAGACACACAAAAATCCATACCGGTCAAAGCATTCCTGGCTGGCTTCTTGTTTAGGGTTGTTGTTTGGACACAGTTTTATCACGAACGTCCCGAGGTGATTCGCTGTCAGCTCCACCTCCACTTCGATTTCCTGAAATATGATAGTGAACATATGAATTTTATCATATTTCAATTTGAACATATATAGTAGGTTGGTGAATGAGACAACGCTCTAAATTTTTGAAAATGTATTTACCTGTCCAACACTGTAGTGCCGGGTGACGATGCCCTTGCCATACATCCCCCCTGCCTCGTGGGGTCGAGGTTCTGACAGATGGTCGGCGTCCCCGCACACCCCACACCGCCCGCTGTTCTGCTCCCACTGAACTACACAGAAAACGAAGTCGTGGGGATATTATCATTATTCTATTAGTCGTAGTCCTCATGGCTGACGGTCGAGGTCGTTGCGTGAAATGAAACACGCCTTTCTTTGCAATATTAATACCGAATATCATACCTATTCGTTATTGAAAGTTCTGTCCTCTCGTTTCCGCTATATTTTAATAAAACAGTATACCTAAGTACCTATATGTAGCTTATGAATAAAGTACCGCAATCAAAAGTATCACCCACCAGTGAAATGATAAATATCTCCGACTCATGATCATTGACATCTTAATCACATAAATTGATTTATTTACACATGTTTTTCACACGACATTATTATTTCAACGAATCGCTGAGCATATAGCCTGTGCAAAGGTCAATGACCCTGGTATATTACCGAACGTTGGCTTCGCTTCATTAGCTTAATCTATGCAGAACAAAAAAACGTTTGTCCAATTGTTCTGAATGCAAGGATAATGCCCTGAGGAATGTTGAAAACACGGATGTGATTTACTCATCGCCTTTATGAGGCAGTTTTTTCAAGTGATATCATAAAGTACGTACTATCTAGTAGTACCTACGTAGTATCTATAGACTCAAATTGATTTTACTTTCTTGATTAATAAAGCATGTCTTCAAAGAGCCGTCTCTATACTTTTTAATTTCATACTAAAAAACCCACAAAATAAATTATAAAGACTTTATCGTTCGTATCGGATCGTTCGCACCAGCATAGAGAAACATCGAAATTATTAGAGGTGAAGGACGACTCCTGCTAAGAAGCAGTGCACACGCTGAGCGTGTATTCCTATTGACCCATAATATCCCCATTACAGGGACAACGGAACCTATAGAAGTAATTTTAATCAGTTATTTTATTAAATTCCCTTTATCCACTTTAATGGGGAAAAAAATCGGAGGTCAACGAGAATACACGCGCACGAGCTGACGAGTATAACAGAGGTGAAGACTCCTAATGAGAAAAAGCAGCTAAAGCAGTATGTTAGAAGCAGTGACCGTACGCACCGGCATATCCTCCGCAGAAGAGCTCGTTGTCGTTATAGTTGACGGGGTTGGGGAAGCCGAACCTCCACATGGAGTTCCGTGCTGGAGGGTCCATCAGCCGCCCGTGGCCCTCAGCCCCGCGTCGCGCGCTGCCCAGCATCTTATCACATAGGGAATAATTTTAGTTAAGTAGTTTTTTCAATAATACCTAATAACTAATTTGAGGATAAAAAAGCATCTGATCACATAGGGAGAAATTTTAGTTAAGTAGTTTTTCCAATAATACCAAATAACTAATTTGAGGATAAAAAAGCATCTGATCACACAGGGAGACATTTAAGTTAAGTAGTTATTCCAATAATACCTAATAACTAATTTGAGGATTAAAAAAAATAAATTAAAGATTTTAAAAGTGCAATAATAAAACATACATTAAGCGCGTTGAAGTCTTTTGAATCTAATCGGGAGAATTATATTAAAAGACGTTGAATATGAAGGTGTATATTGTACACTTTCATATTCAACGTCTGACAAAAGATGGGAAAAGAGGATTGTTAGAATACAAATGTTAGGATAGGAGTGGATGTTAGTAAGAAAATAAACAAAGACTTTTGAGAAGAAGGCATATTGCTCCGACCCCAGATGATGGGACATGGAAAGGAATATAATGTTTGGTCTCCAGGTAATCTTTTTACTGAAATGGAAACTTTTTGAACCAAATGGTTTTATGCTATGACACCGACAAGAGCATATCTCTGAAAAATAACCTTTGAGTATTGCTGCAGCATTTAATATCTTTGAAATGATGTGTATAAGTGTGCATGCTAGCGAGTTCCTTTATTTGACAGACGAGAATATTGTTTTAACTGTCCCAAGACAAATTAACTTGTACAAACAACTCATCCTGAATAAACCTCAGTCCATAAATACCAGACACGTTAATAAACATTAAAACAGTTATGTTCATTTGGTCGGTTACAACTGTGCCCGCAAGTTATGGATGGAGTTACCTGCAGAAGCAATATCCAATACGTCAGGAAGGAGGTCCCGCCCGCTGTATATCGGCTCATTTCCATCTGCAACCAATAAAAATAAGAAATTATTACCGTTATTCCATAATACAGCGGTTTGCGGAGTCCGTAGATTTTATTTTTGAGATAGACTATTAGCCGTTGAAGGGAATATAAAGGTGGGGTTTTATCATAGATGAAAAACAGGACAATATAAAAAATATTTTGTGAGATACTCTTGCTTTGATATCACTTACGGTTCGCATCGCGAGACGTCGTCGATCAAATAATTAATGAAATGAATTTATTTTTATCATGTTTGATTCGATCGACGTCACCAGAATTCAAAATTCTAGAGCACTCATTAGCACTAAAGTAATATTTTTTCCACAAATGTCTTAATTGTTGAATCTTAAAGCTTTTAAGCTTTGATTAAAATATACGAGATAAAGTCCTTAATTCCTCTTATTGACAATCATAAAATTGCAATTCCATTAAGGCTTAATATACGAGCATCGAGCATTTTTGAGCTTCGACAAGAGTGGAATGCAAAGAAATTCGATAACCAGGTGCGTTCATCGTATTTCGCGCCCGTGGTCATAAATATTGATTTTATCCGTCGATCTGTAACATTATGGCCCATGACATGAGTTCCAGGCTGTATGGCAATTTATTTACTTTGGCCTGTGTTGGTATCAATTTGTTTGTTATTTGTTATTTTATTGTATTTGTTACTTTTGACCTGAAATAAGTATGATATGTTATTTTTATTCTCTTTTTTTATCTTCATTATCACGGGATTTATTGACTGAATTTTAATTCATAATTCATTTATTTTGTCAACATGAGTTACATATAGGTCTTAAAATAAAGTTTAGTTCTACATGTTGCGCCATTAGGCATACAAAATCAAAGTCAAATCAGAAAATTAAATTAAATTAAAAAAAAATAATATTTTTGAAAATTAAATAATTCAAATATATTGTAAATAAAATCAATCATTAAAGTCGGTCAGACTCAGACAGGTATTCCTCCACTGAATTGTATGCTTTGTCTACAAGAAATTCGAACATTATAGGCGTTTAAAATCGCTGATTTTGTTACAAGTTCTAACTTGTGACGGTAGTTTATTGTAAATTCAGAGTGTCATTGAGTAGATACTATTGTGTAGGAAAGAATGTCTCAATGAACTAAATTCTCGAAATCACGTCCAAAAATTTAAGTTGCAAGTTGGACAGATTTGCTACTTTTTATTCTAAATGTGATAGCAACCAGTGTCCAGCGTCTTCCTGAAATTTTGGTGATATCGTTGTAACGTGGACGTTTATGGGAGAGGAACTGCAGTGAACTCCTTGGGACTGAGATGATGATGAGGACCTCGGGACGGGATGCAAGTTGATGATGATTCGCAAGTAGTGTAAAATGAATACTTACCTACTACTAGTGTTGAAATGTGAATCAAAGCAAGCGTAAAGTTACGGGCGTTTGACAGTTGTAGGCGTGCGGTCAAAAGCCTCACGGCCTTGGCAAAGGTGTTACGTGCCATATGTGTATTTTATGTCATATATCCTAAAGTACTTGTTAGAGAGACTGTTCATTAGCTCTAAACAATTAGAAAACATTGAAAAATTATATGTAGTTAAAATTTTTATTGTGATTGTGAATAGACTACTGCTATGTATATAGGTATTAATTTATTTGAAGTCATAAAAAAAAACTTTTTTGCTTTTGTGACTAGTTTTATTGATCTAGATTCGTAACAGAGAGCTCGGCTAATTATTATGCAGGGAGACTACTAAATCAATACACACACTAACTAAACTGAACAAAGAAAAAAGTGAAAATAAGTAAAGTACCTACGAAAGTTTGCAAACTACATGTTATTTGGTTCTGCCGGCCGCCGTGACCTATTAAATGTTTATTGTTTATATATTTTAAAGAAGCCTCATTTATTTCTTCTCTGACCTCGCTTTATCTTTCAGACTGTATTGCCAATGAATTATACAAAAGAAGTAGGCAAGTAGAGCAGGCAAACTCTTCCAAAAGTAATTTCAAAAGAAAAATATTCATTACCCAAAAAAGACTACATTCATTAGAATGTAGTCTTTTTTGGGTTCTGTACCGCCGAATTAAAACAACGTCTTTATAACTAGGATTACTTGAGACTAGCATTATCTTTGCCAATTTGGTCTAAATGTATTCGATCAATTAATTTTAATATGACTCAAATATCGACGTATCGTGTAACGTATACCTAAATAAACAAATAAAAGGACTAGGTATTAAGAATTAAATTTTATAAATAAAATCTTATTTAATCTGTTGCAATGTGTTAACTACTAAACCATCAATCATCAAAATATCACGCCTATATACGGTCCACAATGAAAAGATCTGTCTTCTGAGACATCTCGACGCCCCAGGCCGTTACAAAAAGGACATGACGATTTACATTTCTTGTATGACCCAATAATAACTATAAAATGCCAATTAAAGTGTCTATAAAAAAGAAATACTTGGTCGGAATTACAAAGGGTTTTGAGATTTATTTTCGTTTGTGCAAAACCTCTTGCCCGAGGCGCGCTATTTACTTTTTGATCGCGAACGAAGGCGGTATGGATCGCTTCTCATTTACAATACCATAACAACCTCCCGTCCACGTTATTTGTTGACATATTGTTTTCTTACAAGCTATACTTACGCCCTGACTTAACAGGAGTACATATCGACTTAACAGAACTAGCGGTATTAATTTTAAACCTTGCTTGCTTCTTTATCTACATGAAGAGATTATTTATTATTTAATCTACGACAAGATAGCTCCTAAATGTTATATTACTGATTTAGATGTATAAGTAGAAGGTTATCAATACATATAAAAATAATAATGTTGTAAAATATACCGGGTAATATATAGTAATAAAAACAGTTAAATAATCATATTTTTGTTGTATGTTTTTGTTACAAAATGTGTGGTCTTGCAAAGTGTCGTGTCGTACGTATTTATGTTTTCTACGATTTCTTTGATGAATTTTGTCTGCCATCGCAAGACAGTTTAATAAAGAGTAGGATTGATTGTAAAAATGAAAATTTGCATTTCAAGCAGGTAAGTAAATTGCGCGCTTAAGGGAAGAGAAAATTTATACAACGAAAATTATCCAACTCAATTGCTGTATAATATCGGCATTATAATGCAATTATTGTAAAATTCATGATTTATTATATTTAATGAAGCCATTTTGATACCAAAACATAGTCAACTGCCGTTTTTATAAGGGGTTCTTTTTGTTTTAGATGCGATAATTTTGCATTAAATCGAGACATGAAAATGTCAAAAACCATAGAAGTAGGAAAGGCAGCGCGGCGCGCGCTTCCTTCTTTTATGTCAAAAACTACTAATATAAATAAATTGTTGAAACTTATTATTAAGTACATACATAGGCATATATATATGTATACAGGGTTATTTTGAAACCATTGGCCAAATTTTCGCAGCAGATTTGATTGATGAAATTGAGCAAGTTTCCAAAAAAATCTATGTTAAAAAATGAAATAGTAGATTGCTTTACAATCTATATCATACTAGGTGTTTAGACGACTATAATGCGAGTATGAATTGATGTCATTCACCCGTAGTAAGCACTCTACTTTTCATTTCGGATATAAGGAAAGTAAACAAAAAACACTATAAAATAGTGTATTGACAATAAAACCGAGATTTTGGATTCTGGTACAGCTTAGGAAATAAACATCCGTATACCTAGTCTTTTTTAAATTTTGAACATGGAATCACTATGCGGCCTGGAGCGAGCCATCGCTGCCGCTTCTACGTTCTAGGATTTTTTTTAATTCTCAATGGCAGATTAGACAATCACAATATCTCGATGTATTTCCCATGGAAGTAAAAAGTACTTATTACTTCCATGGTATTTCCTTTTTTTTACAATATCATAATTAAGTATATAAATATACTAATATTTTTAATTTACATAATTAAGAAAAATATGGATAAAAACAAGAAAATACAGCGGTAAGTCTAACTAAATACAGCAATTTTTTTCTTTTATAAAGAATGATTTTTTTCAATGGTACCATTGGCTAATACGTGTAGCAAATACTATATAAACTCTACGTGTAGTATCCAAGACATAGAAAAAAAGGAATGTTTTTCATCGAAGTTTTTCAGAGTTTTTTCAAACTCGGTATTTTGTCAGTGTAGAACCTAGAACTTAGCCAATAGACATAGAACAAAATTATAATTCCATAGATTTTTTTTTTCTAGATTTATGACAGTAGCCGATTCCTAAAGGAATTGATAATGTTCTATTTTTAAAAATTCACTCCCTCCCTAGGGTACAAATTAATTTGTATGAAACATTCTCTCCGGCGTGAGGGAAGTAGCATGTTCAACCCGATACTTGGATCAAATATACACTTCTTTCCGAGTATGAGAAATGAAAAAAAATTTTTTTGCTTCCCATACAAATTGGTCGATCAGCTGATAAGACTTAGTATGGAAAGTTGAAATTTTATGTTATTCTTTTACTATAAATTTCTTTCGGACGTAGTTGTATTCCAAGTACTGAGCATATTGTAAAAATTTGGCCATTAGTTACAAAATAACGTATATATCACGTTTTTTTCCTGATAACAAACAGTAACATCTAAGTATATTATGTACTTTCATTGAAAAGCATGTCTCAAAAAAGCTATATAAAAGTTACGAAATGTTACACAAAAGCTCACTATTGATATGAGAGATTTCTGATTTAATGAAAGGCACGTTTAACTTGTATTTTACAGGAAAAAGTTTAAATTATCGTTTACAAGCAGAAATAATTGCCGCGCGCGCGCATCGCCGCGTGGTGCAGTTAACGGTTATTTTCGTGTCAGAAACGGTTAAAATTAAAGTGCCATAACCTTATGACAACTAGAAATGTCTTCAATGAGAGAATGTGATATTTATTATATGTAACTTAATTCTGTATTCGTGCCTCTCTTTCTTTTAAATCCAACAGGTGGTATTTAAAAAATAAGTATCTATTTCTAAATAAAAATATTTGCTTCATAAGTATTCCTATGCCAAAATAATACCATGCGGTATAATTATACCGCATGGTATTATTTTGGCATAGGAACCCTAAGAAGCAAATCATTTAAGACGAAAATTAGATTTATTAATTAACAAAGTCTCATTTTTAAATTCCATCCTTATTATTATCCGAATTTGGCATTTTCCGACTTTGATGTTAAATGATGTACTTATCGATTTTTACTTTTTATTTTACTAATCTATGATTAAAACACAGAACATATAATGTTCCTACATTATATCTGTGGATTAAAACATAAAAGTACCTATTAGAACAGAGTTTAAATAGTATTTGATAAAAGTTAGCCGTTCCCATCGAGAAATGCCGTTCCAGTTATTTTACCCATGCATGTTGGTAGCCTTTCTGATACAATAAATCGATCGAAATGCAATATGCAATTTTAAGCACATCTTAAAGTGTAGACTTTTATAGCCGTTTACCCGGTAAGTAGATATTGATTCAGATTTCCGATAACCATATATGATTTTACGGATGCATGATGAATTAACCGAGTAGAGATTGTCCAGAACACGTCTTCATGGTTTTCGTCGTATCTTTTTCAATAACCCAGTAAATTAACTTTTAAACATGGCAAGTTATCAGCTAACAATCCTACTACACCTACCATTGAATGCCAAAGTCAAAGTCAAATTTTTTTATTGAAACTTGGCCTTCAAAGAAGGCTCTTTTTCACGTCGAAAAAGAAAGGTAAGGTTATTTTTTCACAATATCAAAAGAATGTAATCAAGTGTGGAGTGGCGAAGTTGTAGGGAGAGACCAAACTTTTTTATCGTTCAAATAATCACTTATTGTGTAATACGCTTTATTCATCAAAGTATTTTTAAGATATGTTGTAAATTTTTGCATCGGTAAATTTATAGCCTCGTCAGGGAGCTTGTTAAACATTTTTACACTTTGACCCACGAAAGACCGCCGAACCTTTTTAAGCCTAAAGCAGGGCGTATAAAGTTTATTCTTATTGCGGGTGTTTATACTATGTACAGTGGGCCACATAGACAAGTATACCACCTGAAATACGATTCACTATAAAAAGTGGTATACTTTTCTATGTGGGCCACTGTACATCGCAGATTTTTTTAAAGAGGTTTAAATTGGATCTAACAAAAATAAGTACATTGAAGATGTATTGATATGCAACAGTAAGAATTTTTATTGATTTAAAGAGCTCTCGTAGAGAATCGCGTCGTTTTAGCCCGTACATAAAACGAATTGCTCTTTTCTGTAATACAAATATTTTCCCTATCTCGGCTGCATTTCCCCATATCAATAATCCGTATGACATTATGCTATGAAAGTAGCTGAAATACACGAGTCTAGCTGTTTCAATGTTTGTGCACTGTCTTATCCTTCTCACTGCATAAGCCGCCGAGCTAAGTTTTTTGGCCGTGAGTTCAATGTGTTTATCCCACTTTAACTTACAGTCAACGGTAACGCCTAAGAATTTGACACTGTGTACCCACTCTAATACTTTGAAATGCGTGATTTCCTATCGGATTATAGAGAATAGTAACACGCTTTCCAGTGAAGGAAAACATCGTGAGGAAACTAGCATGATTTATCATTGATTGATGATTTATCAGCTAGTGTGAAATGGAGAAGGCAATGGCACACACTCCATTAAAATTGCCAAGATAGTCGTTGTGTGTTTCATTCCATATATAGACCTCGACCCCTTATTCATTATGGAATAGGATTAAAAAGAAGAACACGCTTTATACCGTTGATATAGATTTTTTTTTTTCTCTTGTAACTTTATTACTACAACTTTATACTTATAATATAACACCTGATTACACCACATTCGGAGTACCTAATAAAAAAAAACAGGAAACAAAAAATTACCTAGACGAGGTCCAACCTGAGCTGCAAAAAACAAAATTCATATGCGCTTAACCGCGGCGTGCGTGTGCGATAAGATAGTTTTTTGCACAACACAATGCCGAAAATATGTATTTTTATTAAAAAGTACACGATTGAAACCTTAATAGAGATCATAATCTATATCCTGTATTATTTTTCCACTTCGTAATTAAACTCTAATTAGGAAAATTTCTTCATGAAAAATTACAATTTTTTCGAATGTGTGCTACGACATGGCCTTTGATGCTGACAATTCTCTCACCTGCATTCTGTTCTTTGTTTTACATTATTGTTTTTTTTTTGCAACATATACATAGTGATTTATTTAATCGACCATAATTTGATCAGAATGTTTATCCAATGAACAACCCGCAAAATGCCGAACCCATTTCCATTTAAAACTTAACCATGTCCAAGTTTTCAATCACAATTACTCAAGAAACAGGCCCATTCACATCTGAATGTCGTAATTTGTAAGCAAATTAATATTTTAAATACAATATAGTCATCTGATTAATAAAATGAGTGGACAGTATCTGATTGCACAGATAATATATATAGAAATGTCATATTGTAATTAGTTTAAGTACTAAGTTATATTATGAACTTAATTGGATTTTAATGAGGGTGATTATTTAGATTGTGGCCCGAATTTGTATGTCTGTTGATTTGATATTTATGAAAGAAGTTGAAATACACGTTATATATAACGACTTGAATCAAAATTTATAGGTAAGTATATAAATATACTCGTACAAGAATCGGCGGTGGGCGTTAGGTCGAATCCCAAGCTCAAATGTGCCTTATGAATATGTACATCAATCTGACTCATGTAAGGTAGTTTTCATAGACCACCACTATCATCCGATGAATAAAAACATCGACATCTAGCTAGTGTGTGGCATGAAGAAGGCAATTGAAAACCACTTCAATAATTAAGATTGCCAAGAAAGTCATTGTTTGTGTTTTATTCCACAACATGAACACATTCCACATAATGTTACAAACAAAAAAAACACACTTTAACGAGAGGCACTTCTATGGTGCAAACAGAAACTTATTAACGGTTTCATAAATACATTATACTAATATTCCTCATAATTTATTTTGGGGCAAGTCATAACATCTCATACTAAAATGGCCCTTGAAGAAGAAGAACGATGATAACTTGTTGGTCACAATATTTAAAAACGAGAAGTTACTTTTTAATTTCTTTTTTGTTGATTCCTATATTATAGCAAGCGACGTATTGGAAACGCGGTTATTAAAAATTAATAATCTCAATAAGGAAAGGTCGTGTTTGATCGCACGTCACCAGTCTGACAGAAATCCACCTATTTTGTAATATTATGTGTGTCATCAGAAAGAGACATTTTGTGCATGAGCCCATTCTACTAATATATACAGAAATACATAAAGTGCGAAAGTATGATTATGTAAGTACCTATGTCATCATAATTGATCCAGTACATTTGTACCAAACATATTTACAAACTCACATCCCAACTTTCGCATAATAATATGAGTAGGTTGTAACTAACTATGCATGCGGGTTGCCTTATTTAACTTACTATACTTACCATACTATATTAACCAAAAGAGGTTGTCCTGTTGATCTTTCCCTCGATTCCGCGTAAAACTGATAAATATTCATCATTCCATTAAAAATTTGTTGAAAGGTGTTGACTTAAAGTAAAATATGGAAATTGGATAATTTGCTGGTACAATATGATCACTTTAGATCATTATGTCAGGGTACAAGTTTAATGAATGGCTTGCGACCGCTGCCTTTTGGCTGATACTAAGTAATTAACAATTTATGTTGCACTTCAACGTGACCATAAATACAAAAATGTCTTTAAGACTTGCCAAGTGCGAATAAACCTCTTATACCAAAGGTTTCCTTTACTCTTTTTCTGTAGAAGATGTGCTTTGCTGAAAAGATAGCTTTTGAAATTGATGGAATGTTTATATAATAGGTAATAATGTAGATAAGTAATAAAAATAGTATATTTCAAAAAATCGGGAAAAGTAGGTAATAGTAATTTGTGGCAATGAACTAATTTTAAGGGGTTTCTTGACACAGTATGTATCGAAAACTACGCTAGCGAAGTATGAAAATAAAAAAACGATTTCATGAATCGTCTACCTATAACTCTTACAATATTTTTTTTTGAGAATTTTTCAGTAACTCTTCGCCTATTTGAAACGGATCTTTATGTCGAAGTACAAACCCAATATAGATGTTTTCTTTCGGGTCCCTAAAATGTCATTTTACATGTAACTCTAAAAAACACAAATCGCCGAGGGTGGTGTTAATATGCGGGACATGTTGCGTTGTAAACATGCCCCAGTATGGTGTAATTGGCCCTTATAGGGCAGGTCATAAACAATCGGGAACGAGGCAGACTAGGACGTTTAATGCCTATTGGAATCGACTACAATGTAAGAAATCTATTGAGAAATATTGAGGTGTAATTCCTCAATATTTCTCTATTATAGTTTTGTTTGATTTTAGCAAAGCATTTGTTTGTTCAACTGACTGGAAAAAAGTTTTGATAAATCCCGAGAAATACAGAGTGAGGAAAAACATGGTTTTTTTCTAACTTGTGGCACCTCTCTAAATGGATAGAAAAAGAATACATACAATTGAATCAAATAAGCAACAAGATATCGGTGCCCAAAGAATTAAGTTAAAAGTTAAACCTAAGGACCTCTGCCTGTGCATGACAAGCGTGAGACATCTGACGAATGCCAAGGGTGAATCGTAACCTGAGAAGAGGAAATAATTTTATTTTGGATCAAGTTACGCAGTAAATGAACGGAAAAATTTACTTGAGGGTAAAATCTAAAAGGATTTTGAACAATATTTTTTTTTTATTTTTGAACTTTTTTATGACAGAAAATGAAATTATTTAACTATTAGGTACTTACTTACACAAATACACGAATAGAGCAAAATCTGGAATAAACAAAAAACAAAAGAAATAGTTACTTACCATTAAATATATTTATTTTTTATTTACAGGTATAATAATTATGATTTATTCTATGTTATTATAATAAATTAAAAACTAAAATACAAGCTAAATTAAAATACCTACTAAAATTAAAAACTAAAGAATACAAAAAAAAATTATAATTACAAGTTGTAAAGCCCCTCAAGAGCGTAGCCCCGCGGCAACGTGCCCAAAAGGCTGGCTGCATTGCCAAGTTGTATGGCAATGCTTAGCCTTTGGCCAAAGAAGCTGCCAGCCCGTTGGTCACGGGATACCTCGACCAGCCTTTTTGAAATAAAAATAAAAAGCTGGTGAGCTGATGGACCCCATGGACCCAACGTTTCCACCCCAAAAGGCTCAAAAATGTAGTTATTGCCAATAACCACATATTTGCGCCTTTTGAGGCTCTCTGCTTCCGTTGCTGCTGCACCGGCCTTGGATTTGGTGGCCTGGAGATGAGATGGCGCCAGTGTGTCAACGCAGGTAGCGTCCCACACAAGCGGCCGCCCCAACCTCCAAGGCACCAAAGTCATACCATCCGGTCTCTTGCCATCATCCCGCGCCAACCCATTAGGTTCTAAAATAGCCGGCACGTTAATGGTGGCAAGAGCGCGGTGGATAATATTGTTTAGGGCAGCATGACGCCCTAAACGTCCGGCGCTTTTACAACAGGAAAGTCCATGGTGACCATAGCTGTCGACGGTATCCCCGCAGGCACACCGATGAGGGACTACACAACTTGCTCCTAAACGTAGAGCTGTTGCCAAACGGAAAGCATTATTATGCAGCAGCGTTCCGAGATTGGCCGATGGCAGGGCCTGCAACCAAAGTCCAGATTCCCATTGCATAACAGCTAAAAGACGGGCACGCTCTACAGAGTTGCTAGATGTTTCTATTAAATTATCTTGCACAACTCTACAAAGCGGCCCATCCCACTGTCTCTGCGAAGATGAATAATCAGGAAATTTAGAATTTGGGAGATTGGCTGCCCAAGCATTTCTGGCTTCTGCTAAATTATCAATTATGTTGAAGTTATTTTTACATATTTTTTTATAAAGGTCTTCTACGCTGTGTGCAGAAGATAGAAAAGCTGGGAGAGCTACACTTGAAATTTTGCGGATTCCAAGACCTCCATACCTGATAGGTAAAGAGGCTTGATCCCAAACACGGCCAGAAAAGTCAATATTTAAAACAGACGAAAGGGAATTTTTTATTAATGCATCTAATTTGTGGAGCAGATCAGGAAATTTCCAGAAAGGACTGCATCGCAAATTGTATGTAAAATTTGGAACGAACAGGCAGTGTTTAATTATTACATAAGCGAAATGAGTTTGTATATCCGAAAGGCGGTCGGATGCGTTCTGAAACTTTATAATTTTGTTATCTATGAAATGGGAAAATGATTCATCAAAAATAGGGGAACCTAGGAGGTGAAGTGAAGTTTTGTCAACAATTTGGATTTCTGGAGAAATTGACCTAAAGTCTTCAATGATAGTATCTTTTTGAATATTTGTTTCCGAGATAAAGAGCTCACATTTTTTAAAATTTAAATCTAGACCAATCTGTTGAAGTTTATTTATAAGAATTTTGAAATCAGTTAAAATGGATTGGGCATCACCTCCTAAGGTTCCGTCATCCAAATACCACACATTCAATTTAGAATTTAATTTTTTTATGATAGGATGAATAGCGAGACTGAACACTGCCGGGCCGAGTGGGTCGCCTTGCTGACATCCTACACAAGAAAGTAAAACATTGTCCTTATACATTAATTTCGAATTTTTGCCATAACATTGCCAAAGAAATTTGTATATAAAGGGAATTTTGTCTTTTACTTCAGCCAGCAAAACACCCCTGTCCACAGACTTAAATGCGTTTTTAATATCCACCTTCAACAATACGTCACCTCCCTGATTATTTAAAAAAGTTCGGACTGAGTGGACGGCAGCTTCACAACCACCCTTTGAACCAAAACCAACTTGTAAAGGTTGGAAATAGTCAGTGAGGGTGGTTGTGATGGCTCTACAGCAGATTTTTGAAGTGAGCCGACGATACGTCGACAACAGCTATAGGCCTAATGCCGCCGTCTTTTTTTTTAAGGGCGCACAAATTAGCACCATAAATAATATCAGTGATCGTGGAAATGACTTCTCCAGAAAGCATCAAGTTTACCAAAGCAGTAATATCTTTCAGAAGTTCACAGCCGGCATTGCCACAGTCGCCTCCCAATAAATCCTTCAAGTGTTGGGGAGACAGACCGTCAAGACCACCAGCTGATCCGCTTCTGAAAGACATCACCGCCCTGAAGACATCTTCTGGAGAAGCCATTAACTGTGTTGGAAAATTATTACCGTCATCAGGAAGATTAAGACCGTTTGAGGGTGGATGTTTCTCTAGCAGGGCTGCAAGGGTCTCCGGAGTATTCGGTGCTATAGGATGCTATAGATCAGACAGATCAGACGATGGTGTGAAAACAAAATTCTAGCTGCCCCTTTAATATCACCTTCCCCTATCTTGGCTTCCACATATTGAGCCAAAGATTTATTTCTTTTAGAATTTTGATTCGTAAGGTCATTATGAAAAGAAAGAGGGTCATTACAATTTTGTTTAATTTTAGCCGCTAAAGATGTTTTACCAACATTTTCGTTAGATTCAATATGTAGAATCCTATAAGGGAAGGTGAGTAATTGCTCCCAAGCGTCCTGCGTATTATTTTGTATAACAGTTTTAATAGAAGTTGATAAAATTTCAGCTACTCGAATTCGGGCGCTTTTAGGAATGCGTTTAACTAATGGTTTAGAATTTTTTAAAATCGAAAGGTATTGGTAGAAAGGTACGTCAGGTTGTTGGCATTGTGAAACTGTTGCTGGAGTTAATGCTTGTTGAGGACAAAGAGGTGTGTTTTTATGCGCCCTTGCCAAATGAATTTTCAAACCTCTTTGTCCCTTGAAAAAACGGGGCTGGGAGCACTGGCTACATTGAATTATGTTTTCCGACGATGTACTCGGAACCGATCTGCTGCTGGATGCATTATTGTTTGGCAGCATTAAATATAGCTAAATTTTTACAAAATTTTATTTAAAAAAGTATAAAAAAGACACCCAAACACTTATAAATTTCACTATTGATTTGTATTGGCCTTCATGCCTCGGGACTCTTGGCTCTGTCCACCTCGTAAGGGATAAAGACGTGATTCTATGTACGTATGTATGCTTCGTATTTTATTATTTCCATAGGTTAAACAGGTGCACACCACAATAACATGGACATCTGAGATCGATTACCTTCGCATTATAGATTTTTTTCCGACTTTCATTAGCCTTTAGCGGTAATATAATAAGTACCTGTAAATTACATTTTAAACACTCGAATTACACGAAAGCGTGTGTGGCCCGAGACGCGAGAGCATAATTGCCAGGTGTAAATATCAATTTAACCACAATACAGGATAAACCCAAGAAGAGTTGGCTTGATGTCGTGAAGGATGATATCCGTGCCAATGGTCTCAAAACTAAGGATGCCGAAGACCGTGCGAAGTGGAGAAGGAAAAGTAGGAAAGCGGACCACTGGGCTTCGACGCGTATGCTGAGGATGCAGCCGAGAGAGAGAGAGAGAGAGACAGGATGAACCAACATGAACTCTCTGCTCAACCATAAAGTTTGACTGTCATACATTAAGTCCATCTTTTGTACTGTACATTTGTATGTGTGTACAAGTTTAAATTAAATAAAATAAAATACAGGAAAATAATGTGTTCAAGACAAGACCATGCATTTTTTAGGTTTGTAAAATGTTAAGTTAAATCTGTTACTTACTAGTACCATTTCAAAAACGGGACATCAAAATTTAGAGGAAGGTACTTGTTAATATTGTAACGCTATTTGTGTCCTGCGAGAATTTCGGGATTATGTGTCCTACCTCATCAAAGTATACAGAGAAATATTTTTTAAATTCTGGTTCTTCCGGAGATTAGCACGTTCAAACCAATAAAATCAAACTCTTCAAAGTCAAAAATACTTTATTGATTCTTGGCCTTCACAGGTACTTTTTCACGTCAGAACTAATTAAATAATAGCTTTTGCCCGCGGCTTCGCTCCCGTGAATTTCCCGCGAGAACAGTTTTTTTCCCGGTATGAAAGGTACCCTATGTCCTTCTCAGTACTTCGAACTGTGTATGCAAAATTTCATGAAGATTGTTTCAGTAGATAAAGCGTGAAGATGTAACAAACAAATAAACAAACAAACTCACTTTAGCATTTATAATATTAGTTAGGATTATATATCTCAAAGCTAAAACTGACAGACTGAGGAGAATTTCCGAAAGAAACGCTTGTCTTGGAAACCTTATTTATTTATATTGTGATATTGCATACTACTTATTGATTAAGAACTCTCGGCTTCAGTAATATCTACTTCTGTCTAAGTCTTCGAGCAACAAGGACTTCCGCGCGCAGGAGTCCGTGTTGCTCTATGGTCTAAGTAAACGAAAAAATTACTGCGCAGATAGTTTTTTAAAGTCCACACATGTTTGTCCTATTATCGTTTATTATTTAAAATAAAATAAATTAAAATCACTAAAGCGCGTTTTAGCAGCCGCACAGCAAGTTTGATTTTTCCAGAATTTTTTTTATAATGTACCAATTTCCGAGCGTGTTCAAGTCAAAACTGGTAGTTGTCCAATTTACCACTTATAAAATTAAACGTTACCCTACTTATCCTGCGGGCTGCTGAGATCAAAGATAAGACTGCTTTTTTGGACGTGTCATTACTGTCGCTCCAAGTAATATATGGCCAAGTTCAGGAATTAAATTTCTTTTACAAAATATTCTGAGAGACTTTAAAGCAGTATGTAAACTAAAGGGATTTATTTAAGTAGTCAAAGCATAGATTAGTTAATAAGTCAACGTCATTGAGAAATAAAATTCTTCTTTAACCACATTGTTTGATTACATGTGGCATGTATTATTCGAAAATGTAGACTCAAGATGTTACTGATCTTCATTTGTCTCATGCTAAGTTTTTTTTATATCTGAGCTGGATGGAGCTCTAAATAAGTATATATTTACCGGTTGGTATAAAAAAATATGACGAATACATTTTCATTTCCTATACCCAGAAAGTATACCTTTGTTTTTTGTATTCGAGTAGCGCGTCGAAGATGCTTCATCCGAGTCCTTTGTGCTCAATACAGACTCTAGAGAAAATAATAAAGACATAGGTACAATGTAACAATTATCAGACTATGTAAGGATTAAGTTAGGTTTATGTCACACTGTCGCTCGACGTCAATGCACTACCCTTGACATTCAGCGACGGTATTGAGACCGGGGGCTCGTCCCGCGGTGGGCGACGACCACAGACCTCAGTCTCTCGCAGAACTGGCACCAATATCTTTACTTATTAGTATATTTACTTATGAGCTGAAGTATTTGTTTGTTTGAACGCGCTAATCTCTGAAACTACGCCCGCCGAACCGATTTTTTTTCTGTGTATAATAGCCACAGTGATGAGGAAGGCTATAAAGAATCCCGGAAAACTCACGGAAGCGAAGCCGCGGGTACGGCTAGTTACGGGCTATGGGTTTATGTGAAAAATAACTTTACTGAAAATTGTTCAATCGAATGACAGTCAATAAAGACTTCATGACGACCCAGCATTCGATTTAAATGTGAAATCAGTGTTTTTTTATAATACTAGTTTTGTTTGACAGCTACCTATTGTGATCGATATTAAACTAATTATTACAGATCTAGTAACTAGATTGGAAGGAAAAATTACAACTAAATGGTGAGTTGATGATAAGTATTATATAAATAATGCAATTTGCATTATAATAATCATACCGTTATACTACTATTATATCGCCTCCTAAGGACTGCACTGTGAATTTAAATTAGGTATAAAGTAATATTAAGTAGGTATAAGGTACACTATACATGGCAATGTTGGTCAGACGCTGATTGTATGGAAATCACTTGAAAAAAAAAAAATTTTTTTTCAACTGTTAATTGACAGGTGATGAATCCAAGACAGTTAGCTGTTACTTAAATGGGAAACATTTGTAATCTTTAAGTGACATCTGTGATATTAAAAACTAAAGCAACTGACTTATTTGGATTTGTTTTGCAGGCCGTTGCTTAATTTTATTTTATTTTAATGTTAATAAGCAGAATAATTTAATTTATTTTTTCCCCGACAATTTTATTTATTTATTTTTATTTATTTATTAATTTTTGTACACAACAAATACTGTAGCGTTACACCGCTACAAAGTCAAGTCTTTTTTAGTTTGTGATTCTATTTCTACGCAAACTTTTTTCTTTGTTCTTTCTTTATGATAAGGTTTTTGAAATAAAAATTCTGGTGGTTCGATTTTTTGACTTACTGTCAATTGGGTAAAAAAATGGAGATTTTTTAGAGAGTTGATTTTTCTTTTTATTCTTCTTGTTGTTTTGTGCTTTTATTATTCTTCACATACAAGTATCGATCTCTAGCAATGAAGTTTATGGTAAAAAACTTCAGGGTGGGGAATGCACAATAGAGGCTTTCCCAACGACATCTATTTTGGATATCAAACGACAGATTTCTTCACATCTGAAGATTCCAATTGAAGATCAAAAGTTGACGATCAGACCGTTCAGGGGTATCCTATTAAAAATGGGATGAAGTTGAATCTAGTTGTCAAAAAAAACCAAGGATTATATGAAGTGACACTGAAATATTTCATGTATGTATTGTTTATTAGACGAGAGTGGGCAACGTCGGCCTGCACCTGGATATTCGTCAGCGTGTTGTAAATCAGGTTGTGGACCAAGATGTGGGACTCAGCCGGGTTGAACGCGCTCCGAAATCTTCAGTCGCGGCAAAGTCGGCCTGCACATGAGAATGAGTCACAGAGCGACGAAATGTTTAGTTTGTAACCGTGGCGCCTGTGGTTCTTTTAAGATAGACTTTTTTAAACATATTGTGATAACTTTTTCCTCTAAATTCTAAAGGCCCCCCTTTTGGTCGGGATAATTTTTGTTTCGGTTTTGATTTGGAATTTTTATACATCATTTCATCCATTTCTTTCACTCATTTAATTTTCTTTTTAAAATAACAAGCAAATTCATGTATTTCTTATTTTACCTGTTAATATTCCTTTCCTGTTGTTAACTTTCCTTTCTTTTATTTTTATTTCTTTAGTGTGTCCGGATAATTTTTTGTTAAAGGACATTGGTCAAATTTTTTTAGTTCAAAAATTATACTCGTGTTTTAAGCAGTGATTCTTTTATTTTGAAACCCAAGTTTCACTGAAAAAATGGCGCCCGATTTGCGGAAAGAATCCTGGTTTTTACCTTTTATTACTTTTCTTGAATAATTTTTTTTTTTTTTTTTTTTGTTTTTGTGGGACGGTGACCGTTTACCGGTCGCGGTTTTCCATCCTGTGATTTTCTGTTTTAGCCTGCCGAAGCTGCCCGACGATTCTCCTTACTGTGGATTATTCACATTTAATTGATGGCTTTAGAGTCGGAGGTTATATTGCGGTACGGTGTTGCATCGGGTTGCTCTGGTTCTTACATTAAATTGGCTACTGCTTACACCCCGAATTTCTTAATGTACGGTCGCGAGTTGTCGATGATTCTGCAGCGTGTTGAAAATCAGACTGTGGACCAAGATGTGGGACTCAGTCGGGTTGAACGCGCTTCTAATCTTTTGACGCTTCGTGCTCCACGCTTTGTTCAGTGCCGCGTGTTTAGACGAGTATCCCCGCAGGCTTTCGTGTTGGCGGATACGGGTTCGGAGCACGTCGGTACTTATCATATTAAGGACATTCTCAAATAATTTTTTGCTTAATCGTTTTCTTATCTTTTTTTCAAAATTCTAAAATATTCACATTATTTACCTGGCTATGACAACCTGGATATTCGACAGCGTGTTGAAAATCAGGTCGTGGACCAAGATGTGGGACTCAGCCGGGTTGAACGCGCTTCGAATTTTCAGACGCTTCGTTAGGTATACTCGTATGACCAAGTCTCTGATTCATAGGGATAGCAATAAGGTTTAGTATTTCGTTTAGTTTTTAGGTTAGCATTTGGTTGCGTTTTGCTGTTTGTTGGTTTTGTGTAGGTATCTTGTCCGGATTTTGTTTTAGTTGTTCGGTTGTTATGTTTTATTGGTTGTTTGTTGTGGTTTGTTTGTTTGTTTTGTTGGTTTGTTTGTTTGTTTGTTTGTTTTGCTTTGTTGTTTTTTTTGTTTGGTAGGGAGATGCTGTAGCGTTACACCGCTACAAAGTCAAGTCTTTTTTAGTTTGTGATTCTATTTCTACGCAAACTTTTTTCTTTGTTCTTTCTTTATGATAAGGTTTTTGAAATAAAAATTCTGGTGGTTCGATTTTTTGACTTACTGTCAATTGGGTAAAAAAATGGAGATTTTTTAGAGAGTTGATTTTTCTTTTTATTCTTCTTGTTGTTTTGTGCTTTTATTATTCTTCACATACAAGTATCGATCTCTAGCAATGAAGTTTATGGTAAAAAACTTCAGGGTGGGGAATGCACAATAGAGGCTTTCCCAACGACATCTATTTTGGATATCAAACGACAGATTTCTTCACATCTGAAGATTCCAATTGAAGATCAAAAGTTGACGATCAGACCGTTCAGGGGTATCCTATTAAAAATGGGATGAAGTTGAATCTAGTTGTCAAAAAAAACCAAGGATTATATGAAGTGACACTGAAATATTTCATGTATGTATTGTTTATTAGACGAGAGTGGGCAACGTCGGCCTGCACCTGGATATTCGTCAGCGTGTTGTAAATCAGGTTGTGGACCAAGATGTGGGACTCAGCCGGGTTGAACGCGCTCCGAAATCTTCAGTCGCGGCAAAGTCGGCCTGCACATGAGAATGAGTCACAGAGCGACGAAATGTTTAGTTTGTAACCGTGGCGCCTGTGGTTCTTTTAAGATAGACTTTTTTAAACATATTGTGATAACTTTTTCCTCTAAATTCTAAAGGCCCCCCTTTTGGTCGGGATAATTTTTGTTTCGGTTTTGATTTGGAATTTTTATACATCATTTCATCCATTTCTTTCACTCATTTAATTTTCTTTTTAAAATAACAAGCAAATTCATGTATTTCTTATTTTACCTGTTAATATTCCTTTCCTGTTGTTAACTTTCCTTTCTTTTATTTTTATTTCTTTAGTGTGTCCGGATAATTTTTTGTTAAAGGACATTGGTCAAATTTTTTTTAGTTCAAAAATTATACTCGTGTTTTAAGCAGTGATTCTTTTATTTTGAAACCCAAGTTTCACTGCAATACATACAAAGGAAACATAAAACATAGGAAAACTAAGTATGTACAAAGGTTCTACTTATTTCTATAGAAATTTTATTTTTTAAATACAGATATATTTAAGTGAATGAGGGATTTTCCGTGACACAAATTAAAAAAAGAAATAGTTCCAGATGACTTCATAGATGGCGCTTAGTAAAAGGCGAGAGAAAAAGTTCCATACAAAAAGCAAAAAATTCACGGGATTGGCATTTAAAAAAAATAAAACTTAGTAAAAAAAAACAACTAAAAAGTATCTATATTGTGATTTGTGCAACTGTCAAACTGTTATGTGATTTTTTTTTCTGCATCTGGTTGACAAGAAAAAGCGCATCATACAGGTTCAGCCATTATTACGACTCGGCTTTCATAAAACGCCATCTGTTGTGACTTTTTTATACTGATTTTTTTTTCTTAATTAGCTGTCAGAAAAATCGCTCATTCCACCGTCATTTTTTAATATCAATTTTTATTCGTATTCACTTGGAGGGGCGTGAATATCCTTTCTAATCAAACACTTCTAAACACCACACAGCTCTACACAAAAACAAACTGGAGCACGATGTAAAAATATAATCGCGTCAGGTTTTTTAATAACTGGATTATTTACGTGTACCTACATCGGCTGCCTTCCGTATTTAGTTATCTTTTTAACACATTATTTAACTTGATTAACGATTGTGAGGAGATGGAACCAGCTCCTCGGGGGGTGGGGGGCGTCAACCACCCGTGGTGTTATTTGTTGGGTTCTGAGTGAAAAGTTATTAATATAAATTACAAAATTCAATTTTGCGTCTTTTATGCAAGTGGGTTACCATTATATCAATAAAATTAATAGATGTCAGAAATATCCCGGTGCCTGTGCCAGTTCGTATCCGATTGAGATGAAATTTTGCATATAAATAGGATGACAATTTGAATTCCTTGTTGTTATGATAAAATGTACCTGTGTATCTGTATGAGATTCAGGTAGATTATCAAGTTGTAGTGAAATTGTTTAAGTAGTCTTATTATTTAGAATTATTTCCTTACTTTCATCATGCTCGATGGATCAAGTGTTAGAAGACAAGAAAATGTCACGATAGGTCCTTAAAAAGACTCGGGGTGGATGAAAATTTACCATAAGTATTTTCTGAGAATCGTGCGTAACTTACTTTTTCTATCACAAGCCCTTATCTTGCCGTGTTTCAAGTCCAAAATGTTGTTGGTAAATTCTTTTATATATTTTAATAAGTTAAAGATGTGCGATAAGATCATCTTCATAACGAGTTTTTAAGCTAAGATGATTCAGAGGGCGGCATTAGCATACGAGATTTATTTAAATTGCTTTCGTGACAATATGGTGACAATGAACCTGACAAAATGCGTGTTTTAACTGTCATCAATCAGAGATGAAAATATTTTTAATCTGTAATAAAATTTGAATATTTGATTCGATTTTGTAAATATTGCCGATGGGTGTATGAAATTACAATAAATCATTATTGAAATTAACGCTATGAATTGAATATTCTGTTACTTTTTTATATTTTATTGTTATTATGTTCCTCACATAATTAATTTCCTAAATCAGAGGTCCTTTCGCCCAGATTAGTTAAAATGTGGTACTGGTACGGTTGTGTTGTCGGTCAACCGGACTAAGGAAAAAACATATTTTCCATGATGCAGAGTGTAAGTACCATGAAAAGCTTTTTAGATAGAACTACTAGGAACAATACTGTTCCACCACATCATAAATATGGTAGTTCAACTCTCGTTCTGTCATCGTTTCTTCAGCTTCGTTCTATCGTTTCGTCTTCTTCTCAGAAAAGGTTATGAGGGCTACTTTCCAAATTAACATACAATCATTTATTCAAATTACCTATTATACTTAATATGTATTATATGTGGAAGTATAATACCTATGAAGAGGGAAATGGAATTCGGGAACAACAACACATGATGTTTCTAAGTATATATGTAAGCAAAGATATTGAAGTAAATTAAAGGGAAAACCGATATAACTATTTATTTAAGCTGGTATGACTTAAATATGAGCTCTGCCATATTAAAAAATAATCGCCAATAATAATGACACCACAGATGTTATCGCATTAAACAGTATGCGATATTGTGATTTATATCGATAAAAAAATCATCGAATATAATCGAGTCGAGTCATTGAACCGACTTAACAATGGCGAGTCATGTTGAGATGACATGAATGGCTTTCACAATCGATTTAATTACAATATCTTATAATCGGGTTCACTTAATATATCATCATTGTAAAATACCTTTTGAAAACTTTTGCTAAACGACTATGTAGGTATTATTTTGTAGGGACACACTAGGTCAGCAGTTTTGGCTTCGCGTTCCTACCGCGTGTCGACACAATTCAGTCGTCACCTCACCGCGGTCTATATCGCTAGTAGTACCTGTATTAATAAATCCTAAGCCGTGCGCGTCATATTATTTTATCTGTGTTAGTGATATTTTGGATTCTAATTAGTGAAAATTATGTAAGACATTGTTCATACTAAATTGACAATAAATTAACAGTTATCAGTGAAGTGTGTCGTGTATCCATTACGCTCCTTTAGTTAGTTTAGGCCCTCACACGTAACAGACATTCACACAAGAACTTATACTCATTATCAATACTATAAAGAGGCCTACAGTGGTGACCCCGACGTGATTACCGGAACATTTTAGAAAAACGGCATTTGAGGCTGTTCACAATTTAAGTCATCCCGGTATTAGAACAACGAGGAAATTAGTTACACAAAAATATTTTTGGCCTTGTATGAATCGAGACATCAGTTTATGGTCAAAATCTTGTATTCAATGTCAAAAAGCAAAGGTCAATAGACATAATTTTTCAGAATTTCAAGAATTTTCAGATGTCAATCGTTTCGAACATATACATTGTGATATTATAGGACCTTTGACAACCACATCCGATGGTTATAGATATTGTGTAACTATAATAGATAGAAAAACACGTTGGCCCGAAGCTTTTCCAGTTAAAGAAATTACTGCTGAGTGTGTAGCTAAAGTTATGTATGAAGGATGGATTGTTCGTTACGGTTGTCCTGTGAAAATAACTACGGATCAAGGAAGGCAATTCGAAAGTAATTTGTTCGCAAGTTTATTAAAATGTTTAGGTATTCAAAGATACAGAACTTCGGCATTTCATCCCCAAAGTAACGGTAGGGTTGAAAGATGGCATCGTTCTTTAAAAACAGCGTTGACGGCTAGGCTAGGTAACAACACCTCTTCCCCCCCGAACGGGTTCCCATCTTGTAGCGATGGGGGGGCTCAGTACCAGCGGTTGCCTCGGCCGCAGGGAAGCTAAGAGGAACCCATGGCCCGGGAGTGACGACCCCGGGCCGGGAGGAGGCCGCTTTGAGTGGCCTGGCTGTGAGAGTAGGGGGCACGGCTCTCACAGCCGTGGTAGGGGTCGCGGGGGAAGAGGAGTGCCGGTATTGCGGTGCGCCGTTCTCCCTATCCTCCGCGACCGAGCGTGGCCGTGGCGCTGGGCACGGTGTCGGTGGGGCCGCAGGGGAAGAGGCGTGTCGGTATTGCGGTGCGCCGCTCTCCCTGTCCTCTGCGGCCGACGCGTGGTGGGCCTGTCTCGGTCGCAGGGGATAGGGACAACCTGTCCTCTGCGGCTGAGATGTGGTAGGGCCTGACTTGGTCGGGTCCCAAAAAGTTGAGGGCTGGTTGGGTGACGGAAACGGGATTCCGTCGCTCGGCTTAACGGCCCTCGGGTGGAAAGGCGCACCCGGGTCAAGTGTGCCTTTACCCTAGCGGGAATTTTGGTGCTTATCCCGCTGGCCGCTCCGACCCTCTCGCTGGAGAGGTGCTTCGGGAGCGAGCCGTGCTGGGGCCGCCGTGGTAGCGGCCGCCGCGCCAGGGCTGTGGAGCGAGAGTAGCACACGGTCCTGGCATATATGCGGCAGGGGTTGACTCCGTGTGGTTTTAGTGGGTTCAAGTCCCACATACCCGTCCGGCTTCCCGTGGCTGGATGGACGAGACGAAGGTCTTTAAAAAAAGGTAACAACACCTCTTGGATTGAGGAGATACATACAGTTATGTTAGGTCTTAGAGCAGCTCTGAGAAGCGACAATGGCGTCAGTGCTGCCGAAATGACATTTGGTCGTACCCTTAGGTTACCAGGTGATTTCTACGATAGTGCAGGTACAAGCATAAGCGATGATACGCTAGTAGATAGGATACGTCATAAGATAGAAGCTTTAAAGCCTAGTTTCAAGTCACATGGTAGTTCAAGATCATTTTTTGTACATCCAGATTTAAAGACGTGCACTCATGTTTTTGTTAGAGATGACACTGTGAGAAAACCTTTACGCCCTCCGTATGACGGACCTTATCCCGTCCTTAAACGGTTCGATAAAGTTTTTCAGGTACAGTTACCTAATCGTAAGGCTAATATTTCGATAGACAGGTTAAAACCGGCTTATTTGTTCAACGAGGGCACAAATAGCATGTCCGGCTCCTTGCCTAAGAGTAACGATGTCGTAGAGCCTACTACTAATAAGGAAAATGATAGTTTTGTACAGTCAAGTCCAGTTGCCCCTAAAGAAAAAGAACGTGTTACTTTTAAGACAAGTCGCGGTCGTATAGTTAAACCGCCAGTTCGTTTTAATTTATAGAGTTAAATATGTTTTTACTTGTAGTGTTCCCGCAGGCCGCGATGTTCAACAGTTTTATTCTTAAAGCTGTTGGGATGCCAAGGGTTCTACTAACAGAAAAGTTTTTAATGTTTGTTGGCAACTGCTATTATATTGAATATTTCATTTTATGAATACATTTTTTAGTCATTGCGAATGATAGTTAATTGCATAGAACATGGTAATTTTTGCATACAAGTACTATTTAAGTTACAAGTGTTATGTGTTTAAAAAATAAATGCAGTATTCAGTATAGGTAGTTATTTGACATTATAAATTGTATGAATTTAACTTAGATAAACCCTATTAATTAGGTATCCAAATTGAGTTAAAGATATGAAAACAAAATAATGTCAATTTGAATCTTATTACTGTAATAAAAAACCTAAATATATAATCATATGTAAGGCATTCATTTAAAGTTATTTCAGAATTTAAAGATACATAGTGTATCAGAAAATGTTGTTATACTGGCACATTGGAATCTCGGTCAATTGAAAAGTATGTACTTAGTCATATAAAATATAGCATTTTTGCAAAAAAAAAAACGTTACTTAGAATACGTACTACATACTTATTTTTTTTTGTGAAAGTGTGTGAAAAGTGATTAGTTTGAAATTCTTGTTTAGTTAAAAGTAATTACAATCGTTGAATTTGTTCATTCTTCTACAGTTTTTTATTTGGCAAGAAAGTCACAATGGGCGTTGGTCAAAGCAAACAACAAGAAAATATTGCGATCGCCCAGGCCCAATCGCTTAGTACAGTAGAGTCGAGATTGGATTATCTGTCCATTATGGTAATAGTGACTGTTGCCTTGCTGATTTGTGTGATGGTGTGTTTTGTGCGCCGACATTGTATCAAGAAAACTAAAAACTGGTTGAGACGAGAGGTCCACAGCGCCAGCCTACCAACTCCTACCACAAGAGTCCAGGCTGTGCCCGTACAACCTGCTCAACCAACAACAGTGGTGTACTAGTTGTCGTCAATTCAAAAGTGCATTTGGATAAGAAAACGCTTTTCACATACTTACTACACTAGGAGTATACTTAGTTTTTAAGTCTGATTTTTTTTTCACTGGTACAGTATATTTTAATACCTACCTATTGTATAATGTAATTAGGTAAAAATTAAAAAACCAATGCATTCCAAATTTACCTTTATTCTGGTATTCTGTATTCAAGTTTAGCATAAAAGTTAGATATATTTTTTTATTTTTTTTTGCACATGTAATGTTTTTCAAAATTTACAAACCTACTAATCAATTAATTTTATACTGTAAATGACATTCTGTTCAAAATTTCTATTTTCAATCACGGCTTAAGGATATTTTGTTATGTATTCATGTGTTTCATTCCACTTCACTTAAATTCAAAATTCAATTATGTTTTGTATTGTATTCAGTGTTTCAAATTATCGTCGTCTATTGCATCATACAAGCTTGTAGTTCCAAGTACTTAGTTGTTTACGAATCGACCGCCGAGGCCAGGCCATTTTTGCTTACGCGGCGCATTGCAACGCGTAGCCTGTGCCAGTTGTATGATGTTTTAGATTTTTCGTTTTAAAACTTTGTTAAAATTTTTGTTCCTGTTCCTGTTGTATCCAAAAATTTAGGAAGGGTGTATTGTAGGGACACACTAGGTCAGCAGTTTTGGCTTCGCGTTCCTACCGCGTGTCGACACAATTCAGTCGTCACCTCACCGCGGTCTATATCGCTA
Organism: Ephestia elutella; assembly: GCA_018467065.1. NCBI lineage: Eukaryota > Metazoa > Arthropoda > Insecta > Lepidoptera > Pyralidae > Ephestia > Ephestia elutella. The sequence goes on along the minus strand of CM031573.1, from coordinate 2,966,676 downwards.
GTAGTACCTGTATTAATAAATCCTAAGCCGTGCGCGTCATATTATTTTATCTGTGTTAGTGATATTTTGGATTCTAATTAGTGAAAATTATGTAAGACATTGTTCATACTAAATTGACAATAAATTAACAGTTATCAGTGAAGTGTGTCGTGTATCCATTACGCTCCTTTAGTTAGTTTAGGCCCTCACACGTAACAGACATTCACACAAGAACTTATACTCATTATCAATACTATAAAGAGGCCTACAATTTAATTAAAAACTGCACTTTTGCAGGACATTCGTATGAAAAAACATAACCCTACTTTTGCAGTCGGGTAAAAGAGACAGCTTTCAAGTTATAGGAAGTTAAGCAACGATCCAAGGAAATATGACACCAAACTATTTCTTCACATTTTCAATTTTATGATACTTTATTGTTCGCATTAACAGTAGGTTAAAATTATATACGCCGATTATGTTTGTTCACCGCCGAACGTATTTAACCTGTCTACAGAAAACCAGCCATTCTATTTTACTAGTTACTAGCTTTCGCCCGCGACTACGCCCGCGCTAATCTCCCACGGGAACAGTGCTTTTTTTCGGGATAAAAGGTACCCTATGTCCTTCTCCGTACTTCCAGCTATGTGTATGCGAAATTTCAGGAAGATTGGTTCAGTAGATAAAGCGTGAAGAGATAACAAACAAACCAGCAAACAAACTAACTCACTTTCGCATTTATAAATTAGTTAGGATTAGGATTATCCCGCGGATTTTCTTGTATGAATTGTATGTACAGTCAGCTGCAGCGAATCCTATCTGCTATCTCAGGGGGTCAGGTTTTTCTACTGACAGTACTTTCCTCATGAGGCACTTCGTCGGTAATTTTTGAATGACATACAAACATATACGTTAGAAGAACTTTTGTATTACTGAACAACTGATTGTTCAAACAAAAATACGCAAGAAGAAGGGATTTCTTTGGGGCTTATAAATCCGCAATTTACATGTTTTTGTAAATAAGTTAAATAAATAAGTAAATTGCCCATGGAGAAAGCTTTGGACAAAAGCAAGTCAATGTCAAATATTTTTAACTTAATTAACTTTCGATTGACAATCCATTCATCAAAATCAGCACAGTAATTGACGGAATAAGACAAGTCAACTCATTACTTTTCCGTAATGGGGACTCATATAATAAATCCTTATATATATTATTATATAACAAGCTTTTCTTACGTCTTCTCTCGTGTAAATTATACGCTTTGGTCTTACTCGTAAGTTCAGATTTTAAGTGTTCTAAAAAAAGGTGAACTTTAGTATACATTAAACTAAATATTTGAAAAAAAAAATAGTAATATATGTATCTATCTCGTATGCAAGTATCGTTTAATGGTAAATCTATAAAAACACAAAGATATATTTGAATTTAAATGCCATTTTGTAAAGTTTAATAGCCAAAGCTTGATAAAAAGTCGACATGACAAATAAGTTTTGAAATAAAGTCCGGCGCGTGTATATGACTTAATTAACCGTGTGATTAATTGCACTAAGTATACACACATTTGTATAAACTTGAAATAATTGAGAAATATTTAGTCAAATTATATTTGAATGGTAAATTTACACAAACAGAATTTTATCCCAACTAAATATTAGTAATGCAAAAGTGAGTTTGTTTGGTACCTCTTCACACTTTATCTTCTGAACCAATCTTCCTGAAATTTGGCAAACACATAGTTAGAAGTACTGAGAAGGACATAGGGCATTTTTATTCCAAAATTCCCATGAAAGCGAAGCCCCGGGGCACAGATAGTTTAAAATATTAAATACTGAATATTTTTAGCAGGCAAGGCACGCGTTGATGTCTTTTGTTCGTTCAGATCTTATTTTGTAATATTTCAGTTCATATTTTGTAACTTCGACTAATTCATTTTCCTATTGTCACTAATTTTCAACAACTATACAGAGTAACATTTCAAAGTAAGTATTTAGCATTTTACACTGAACAAAACTTCTTAAGACGAGGTATGACCTTAGCTGCAAAAACCAAAAATCATATACGCTTAACCGCGGCGTGTGCGCGTTGCAATAAGAGAGAAGAAAAAAATCTGCTATTCCATACATACAATACCTACTCGCCCAAAATGTATGGAACAGCTGAATTTTTTTTTTGAGATTTCAGAGTCGGTCCCATATAAAAAGTTGCTCATATTCATAAGTGCTCTCACCCCTAGGAAGGTTGTTAGTTAATTAAAAATAACCCTGTATATTAACTAATTACATAAAACAATATATATATGTTACCGCTGAAAATTTTAAGAATTGAAAGCTGTAATTTTTTCTAAATTTTCGGTGCCTTTATGAATAAAACCGAAAATATGTATTTTTGTCAAAAAGTACATGGTCGAAAACTTAATAAAGATCATAATCTATATCCTGTAATATTTTTCTTTTTCGTACCTAATTAAACTCTAATTAGGTAAATTTCTTCATGAAAAATTATTATTTTTGCGAATGTGGGTTACGACATGGCCTTAATTTGTAAATAACAAATAACGGATATTTTTTTCATTTTATCCGCAAATTCGTGGACATATTTTTGAATTCATCCAAAAATATGTCCATAATCAGTGCGCATACTGTGCGAAGCGACATATAAAAATGTCACGAAGTGAACATTATGCACTTATAATGCAAATTATATACAGTTAGTCCCGATTTTAAAGCCGGTTATCAATTTCAGAGTTATTTTATTTCAAAAAAACTGCAGAAAGGCGTCCCAAATTGTCGATTTAAGGCGTTGTCCTAAAACCTGATTCAGAATTTTAATTTGGAGTTAATTTTACAAGTCTCGATTCGAATCGAAAAGTACAAACCCATAATAAGTATCAAAACCCAATTTCAAAAAGAAATGTCGAAACGAACCGAATGGCTGGCATGCCAACTGTAAATTGAAACACTTATCAGTTAAAATTAGCCAAGTGTGAGTCGTACTCTGTGTCTTATATGTCTGGCTGAAATCAATCTGAAAATTGGTACCTAGGATATTCTTATAATTACCAACTTATAATTTAGCAATATTATTTTAAAAACATCATGGTTTTTTTACAAGGATAACTGAAACTTGTAAGGGTTCTGTGATATTTATTTATGAAACTATAAATTGACATGACTGTCGATACGCGTATTTAATTACCTTACATTGACCGCTTCAACTCTTAAATTAAGTATCATGTTTCTTCAAGAACGCAATGAATTGAACCCAATGAAATCACTGTTTGTTTTTTGCGAAGCCATCGAAGTTTATCATACAGTAGTCGGCATGTTCGGATTATCTTGAATTTTAAATCGAAGACGAGATGTCAACTGCCATTTATATATTTTCGAAATGAGATAAGTGTGGACTTTTTTTGGCTCTTACCTGTATGAAAGGTGCCCACTGTGCCTATTTTGGGCTGTGGTCTCGATAAAGTGTGGGGAGATGATTTATGAAATAAAGTAACTATAAAATTTATTGTCTTAACAGTCGATCCACAGTAATGTGTTCACACAGGGCTGAGAGAACAGCCCAATTAAATTTTGGCTGTAATTAATCTTAACTAATATTATAAATGCGAAAGTGAGTTTGTTTGTTTGTTACCTCTTCACGCTTTTATCTACCAAACCAATCTTCCAGAAATTTCGCAAACACATAGTTAAAAGTACTGAGAAGGACATAGGATACCTTTCATCCCGGAAATTGGACTGTTCCCTTGGGAAATTGACGCGGGCGACGCCGAGGGCAAAGGCTAGTTGTTATTAAAATCACGAGAATCTCGATCGAACTTTTCGAAAAAAGCGAAAAAATCTGTTGAGACCATCGAGATATTATGTACGATGGACGACACAATAATCCTCGAATTGAAAATATTTGAAAAAAAACTTATTTAGTTAATATTTGGGACTACTTTAATTTCGGCGAAAATCCCAATTAATAAGTCTTTTTTAATATAATGTGTAATTAGGTACCTACTATATGGAAGGACAAGTATTATTTAAAAAAAAAAAATTATAATCAAAAACTAAGAAAAATTACAAGTTGTAAAGCCCCGCGGTCGCGCCAAAAAGGCTGGCTGCATTGCCAAGCTATAATACTTAGCCTTTGGCCGAAGAAGCTGCCAGCCCTTTGGCCCGGGATACCTCGACCAGCTTTTTCGAAATAAAAAACCGGCCAAGTGAGAGTCAAGCTCGCCCACCGAGGGTTCCGTACACGCAAAGCATCTCACAATATAGCTCTAACTAAAAGACTTTCAAAAACAAAATTAACTTTGCAGTTCGATCCCTGGGATTCATAGGTACTGCGTCGAGCGCAAAAATAAGTTTCTAACACTTTTTTTAGACTTCCAACAACATATTTACAACTTTCAGATTTATTCCTGTACAAGTACTGTTAGACCTTGCTTTTTACTAAATTTCGAATAATTTTTGGTCAACGGGAAGGTCAACGAGAAGTACCCCATAAGTTTTGACTGCTGTCTGACATCGCAAAATATGCGAAAATCCGAAACATTTACGGTAATATCTCCTGATCGCGTTGATGTATAATTTTGATTATTTTTTTACTGAAAGTGACCATGGATCCGAGTATTCGATATTAATTTCAACTTGATACGTACAAGCATTTCTGAGAAGAAAAAAAGTTTGACAGACAGAGATCTTATAAGGGTTCCGTTTTTGAGGTACGGAACCCTAAAAACAAGCTTCACTATGAATTCAATCACAACGCAACGTACAAGGAAAAACTATGCCAATTGAATGTAGAATGCAGTGAGTAAGAGTTCGGGGAATTGTTACACCCACCCACAGCCTAATATTTATGTAGCCTAATATTTATGTAACCTAATAGTTAGTAAAAAATCTGAATTATTTTTAACGTCGCGGTGGCGTAGCTATTCGCTATTGGTTCAAAATTATGTCCTGTTGATTAAAAATCTGATTTCCTAGCATTCATTTAGTGATTTGACCATGAAGACTTCTTCATGGTTAAACCTAAACTTGTTATTTTTAAATCTTGGATAACTTTTAAATGAAGATGTAGGTACCTAAAATTGTTTCTTGGAAATCTAATTAAAACATATGTTTATTTACATACAATTTTAACTCTAAAAGAATGCATGCATGGATGTCATCAACCAGTCAACAAACACGAAGGACCAACCCATCTCACGCGGCACTTCGTTATTCTAATTAGCATATGAAATAGAAAGAAGCACGAATTTAATGTCATTCTTGCCTTGTAAATTAGAGACATGAGAATTTCTTTATTTCGTACGTGTGAATGACTAATACCTATTAGTGTCCGATATGTTAAGCTACCTTGGAATTTACTGACTTAAGTAAGCTCTAATGCCAACCAGTATAGATTGAAATTTAATTTTTTTTAGAGTCATTTATTTACATGATCTTGTGTAACTAATTTTAAAATTGTTAAATTTGTAAATATATTTTATACTTAAGTACACTGAAATAAGTATCTTACAGTACACTGTAAGATTAGTTATAAAAGATTCAAAATTGTATTTATAGCATATAGGATGAAGCATGTATTTCTAATAGTGAATCCGTCCGTAGGTACCATTAGAAATTATATTTAAAAGACTGAAAGATGTCATTAATGAGACGTGTATAAGTGTATACTTATTACATTTGGGAGAATCGAAAACAGGTAAGCAGTACCGGCTTTAGGGGGGGGGCGCGTTTGGGCGACGGCCCAGGGCGCCGGACGTCAAGGGGCGCCGCAGGCGCCTCTTGTTGTCCGGCGAGGGGCGCCACAGGCGCCCCCTGTTGTCCAGTGAGGGGCGCTGCAGGCGCCACCTTGTTGTCGGTGAGGGGCGAGAAGTGGGAGAGGCGCCTCAAAGGGTTGTCATAAAGGGCCGCCGCAGGCGCCTCTTAATTCATTACTCGCTAGCTTTTGCCCGCGGCTCGCTCGCGTGCTTTTTCCCGGGATGATAAGTACCCTATGGGAGTTCTCAGTACTTTCAACTATGTGTATGCGAAAGATGGAAGATTGGTTCAGTAGATAAAGCGTGAAGAGGCAACTAACAAATAAACAAACCATCAAATTCACTTTTGATTAGTTAGGATTATTTTGAGTTGGCACATTGGTCGTAAGAGAAATCCAAAAGCGCTTACGCTTAGGCCCTTTGTGCCAACTCCGCCATTTTAAAAAATTATTTTAAAAAAAATCCTTGACTATCGATTTTTATATGTTTATTGAACCTGCTCTCAAAATTTCGCGGGAATCAGTTGTGAAATGCGACCTCTAGAGGAGAACACAAAATACACAGACATACCAAAGCATTCTAGGCAAAGCTTAATTACTTTATATCCTCGACATTACACCTGTGAACAAACAAATTGCAAAATTTCCACACGCGTATCGAAGTTCTGACACTTTGACTCTTTTCAAAAAGGTTAGGCTACAGGGAAAACTCTTAAAAATATCGAACGCAAAAATAAAAAATTCGGAAAAAATTGTTTTTTTTTTCCGCTATTTCGCACTTTTTTAGTTTTTGACTTTCTCGAATAATTCTTTTTGCACCTTATAGCTCTCGTTAGTCCAGTGCTAAGTAATAAAAACTTGTGTTACAGGTACTTCATTCTTGTAAATCTTAAATAAAATATATAAAAAAAACAAACACTCAATGTGCTCGATAGTCGTCCGAGGCACGAAATTTTATACTATATTTTTTTCCCTTTGCCTTTTTTCGTATGGGTTTGAATAGTATTTAGGGGGCGCCATAGAAATCTCGCCCAGGGCGCTGGTAGTGCTAAAGCCGGCTCTGCAGGTAAGTATATATTTTATCGTTACATTTTTATAATAATAAATATTCTATGTTTAGTGCAGGACGCGCCGGACGTCGATGGACCTATCAAGTTTCCGAGGTTTCCGTCAACAAACCACCAAACAGCCATACCAGTTTAACGGCCACATTTTCGACCAGTTTCGTAGAGCGACTGTGCTGCGTCTATATCTGTCTTACGTTAATACATTCAGAAACATCAAGGTCGTTTCCTAAAGTCTTTGAACTTGACTTGCCTTATCCATTCGGTTAAATGTAAGCAGCTGAGAAAAAATATGCAAATTTCTGCATTTTTTGTTAAATTTATTTAGCGACTTAGAATACTGTCCACTTACGGACACATTCCGACCCTTTAAATTTAGAATTCAGCGCCGCCATTTTTATATATAGCAAATATATTTGCAATAGTCCAAAGTGATTATTCCCCCTTTTCCTCCAAGCATTTACCCGTGTACTGTACACTCACTCTTTTGTATTTTCGAATAGAAAAAATTGTAGATTTTCTAAAATAGTTATTGAGAATAAAACCGAGATTTCAGTTTACGGTACAACTTAGGTACAAAGTTAGTACCTATCCCAATAAAATACATTAGTAATCATCGACTTTTCAGCCATTCTGGACACACGGTTGTTGATTGACAAATGTGAATGAGTCCACGCATGTTAAATCAATCGTATTCTGTTTTCTTGGAAAGGGTTTAAACCACCTAATTTCTCCTTTTTTTCGCGGTGAAAATGCCGTTACTCATTGCCACCCTGCCGCTGATACAGCAGGGTGAGTATGTGGGGCTCGAACCCACTAAAAACACCCCAATGTTCCTCTCTGCACTAATCTGAGACTGCAGGTACGACGGGGGAACGAAATGCCCCATCACTCTTCTGCAGGACACCTAATTCTTCCAACTCCAACCCAACGTTTTAGTGTATTTTTTCTTTGCCAACGTCAAAGAACAAATACACTACGCCAACGTGGTGATTCTTTTTTTTTTCAATTATTATTTTTGGTCCAGCCAGCCAGTGCCAAAAACATGACAGCCATTTATCAGCCAAATTGAAATTCGAAGCCCGTTTAGTTTTTTGTTTCAATCCATCAGAGAGATTTATTCGAGTAACAAGGTTTCGGTTACTTTATTTCGATGCAAATATTTTTTTGTTGACGTCTCATTATGTCGATGGTGATGAGCATTGGTTTTCGGCTTCTTTACAAGTCAAACTATCTTGTCTTGTTAATTAGTTTCTGTCATTATTTTTTTTCTTTTATTTTACATTTTTAAATATAAAATATAAAAAAAATTAACCATCAAGAGACGCCTGGCAAAAGTAAAACAAATAACCGTGGGCGGCGCCAATAGAGTTACATCAAATAAGTTATACTTTTGAAAAACATATAAAATGTTATTAGATTAAATTATTATTACAGAAATTTTGTATGTGATAAGTACCTAGCTATTTGTTTTAAATACCTCTATAAATATCCTTAAAGACAATATTTTTCTTTAATTTTTGATATTTTAATATGTCAAAAGAAGCAACGATTATTTTATTTATTTTATTTATTGAGGTACACCAACAGTATTTACATACATCGTTTGATCTTACACACTTAAAAATTTTGTTCTAATGCAAATACCAATTACAGGTATACACAAGGTATTATGTTAATAAACTAATTATAAAGTAATTTGTTTCAAGCCCTTGACCACGTGATATGAAACGCTCCGCCATTTTCAATGACGTAATTTAGGTGGTCAAATCAGAATAATCAAAAATATATATATCGTTAGTTTTCTGATAACGTAATGAACAATTTTAGAGAGGTTTTCAAAAACAGTCAAATACCCTATTGTAATTGTTGTAATTATACTCTATGCTTTTTTTATTTAAAATCTAAGATTTTTTAGTTAAAAGTAGAGTCTACTTTTAACAAAATAAAAAGCATACTCTACTACGTGAAGAAAAGGTGTTTTAAGCAAGTAGAGTCAGCAGGTTACAAGCAATAAAATGTGAAATAGGTATAAAATAATGGGTTGTTGGACTCTTAGCAGGTAATGGCCATAGCTCGCGATCCTCTTCACTAATTGCTTCCCGATCACAGAGATAGTATTGTAGCAGTATACAGACGTGACATTTGTATTGTATTAATACACAAAAATTTGAAAAAATATATAGATGGGACAAAAACGCGCAACTTTGCCGTCATATTCTGCATAAGACCAAGGAAAAAAAACTAATGGTTCCTTCGCTCACACACACTCAATCAAATGGAATTTCCGTTCAAATTTGAATTTTCAATTACTTCACTTACGTATCTGCATAGACTATTTTTTTGTGAGCAAGCGAATGTGATACTGAATTCAGATTTATACCAATCCAATACCACGAACGAATACCACTGGTATTACTTTGAATTTTTGATTATTTTCTATTCCAAACGGATACCACTGTTTAAACCAATAACAAAATAAGTTCAAAGGTACAGTCAGTAAAAATGCTTTGTATGCAGTTACAACATTATTATTTGCAAAAAAATCTGTTAGATCAAAATAAACAATTTGATGACTGACTTGACTGTACCAAATTCAAGTTTTGGTATACGTTTGGACATAAAATTAAATAATTTAAAGAGTGGTATTGATTCGGAATAAAATAATTAAAAATTCAAAGTAATACCAGTGGTATTCGTTCGTGGTATTGGATTGGAATAAATCTGAATTCCGGAATAAAAAGTGCCCATGTCAATGTGTCATTCCCGGTATTCTTCTACCCGTATATCAAATTTCATCGAAATCCTTCCAGTAGATTTTGCGTGATTGTGTAACATTTGTTTAACTTTCCCCAAAAATTCACAAATCCACAAACTCCCATCCGGTAAGGTCGCGAATCGATTTTCATACCGTATCAATATTTTTGTTTTATTACGTCCGCACATGATCTATGAATTTACATGAACCAAATGAACCTTAAATAGGGACAGTCAGAAAAGTGCCGATGGACACATACTTATACCACAGATACTAAGAACTTTATAAAATTAGGTCAATGTAAAATAACACATCACACCTCACACACACACATTCACATCATTCTTTGTATGTTCTTTTCTGTAAATGGTGCAATAAAGAGTTGATCCTATCTATCACACGTATGTTAAGAAAAAGAAAAAAGTTTTGTGATTGTGGCGTTTGCCTCATCCTAACTAATATTATAAATGCGAAAGTGAGTTTTTTTATTTATTTGTTTGTTACCTCTTCACGCTTTATCTACTGAACTAATCTGAAGTTTCATATAAATGTTCGTTCTCTAAAAATGTCTAGTCTGTATCTTCGTAGATCTATGTTCCCTCACATTTCGGCTTCGATCTGAAGATCTAGTACCTACTCATATTACCAATTATTTTTTCTTCATAAGGTTTTACAGGTATATAAACAAGGCATTTTGTAGGATAATAAGTTTTAATTACTGCTAGGGTCGATAATGAACTGAACTTCATTTACAAGCTTATTTTTGAAAAAAATATTCGATACTTTAATTACGAAACATAGTTATATGTCTCTTACCTTTGTCCCTCGAAGGGAATAAAGCGAGATTGGAATGATTTTATTACATATATTTCCTTTATTTAGTTCCTTTATTAAATAAAACATGAGATAAATATTATATTTACATACCTAATTGATAGATTTTATATAATTGAAGATAAAAATTTATGTAGATAAACTCCATCAGAAGTTGATATCCATTATCATTAATGTTCAACATCACTACAATTTTGTATCGATCAACTCGTTGGAAGGTCAATTTTGCTAAATTGATTTCGCAGTAAACAACATATTATTTTAAAAATTACCAAATTTTTAGTAACGATATAATTTCATTGGGGCATCTAAGTAATTTCCAACCATTCCAACAATACATCAAAAGGACCAACAAAACTTATATTGATTTACATCGTTGGGGCTGCCTCTGCTACTAATATTATAAATGCGAAAATTTGGATGTAAGTTTGTGGATTTCTGAGTTTATAAGGAAGTTTGTTACTCGATCACACAAAATCTACTGCAGGCTTACCATAAACTCTTATAGCGATTCAGTTTAGGACCTAAAATGAACTGGGGCCCTATTTTTGAAAGCGTGACATACCAACGAAAACTAATAGACTATAACGTCGCGCATAATATGACCGGAAATGGTGTCTCGCATTATTTACATAGGTATCACTTCTAACAAAATTTTTAGACGAACTATTTCAAAAATATACAGAATAATTGATGTCTAATGAAAAATCATTCGATCAAATTATTCTGTATATTTTTGAAATTACTCTCACAATTTTGTTGGAAGTGATATGAAAATAATGCGAGACACAATTTTCGGTCTTATTATGCGCGACATTATAGTCTATTAGTTTTTGTTGGTATGTCACGCTTTCAAAAATAGAGCCCCAGTTCAATTTAGATCCTAAATTGGATCGCAATAAGAGTTCATGGTAGGCCTGCTGGAAGGATCTCGATGTTTGGTATACGGGTAGAACAAGGGTAGAAGAATACTGGGAATGGCACATAGACATGGGCACTTTTTATCCCGGAATTGGCACGGAAGCGAAGCCCCGGGGCGCTGCTAGTTAATTATAAATCTCTGATACTTTTATTAATTATCTACTCAGCTACTTTTAGCATTACCTAAGTAAGTTGAGACAAAAAGTCGTAAAAAGCATCCTCTGCTTCTGAATGAGAACTCACGCGCCGAATTTTCGCAGTCGCAGGCGCAGGGCTAAGAACGAGGGCCCAATATATTCTTTGTTTTGTTTAGCTTGCGGAACCAATACGAGTGATTGTAATGTCAGGGCCGCGAGCCAGTTCTAAGTGGACCCGTTTGACATTTTACGGGTTTCGTGGGTATTCGTCATGTATGAAAATAATAGAGCGACTAATTGTTAGAGCAGTGATGGTAGCTTTTGAGTTTTCCTGTTAGAGAGCCGTTAAGAAAAGCTCCGACTCCAATAACACCCAGCTATTTTACTCAGAGCACCCCACAGACATAAAATATTTTTTTTTTAAATTCTGTGGAGCACCCGCAATTTTTTCGTACATTTTTTTGTTTTTATATGAAAAGTAGAATAGCTAGGAGCTATATCGGTGTTCTGAGGGTAATACCTGTGTAAACAACAAAAAATTTTTTTAAGATAAATTTTCAGTTGAATATTTTTTTTTGACCGGAAATCTAGAGATGCCTCTGACATGAAAGGGACCAATTCCACGTAACATAAACGTAACATATTGGAAGGCGGCATTCTGATACAAGACAAGAATTATTTCCGTAGCTATCACTCCAATAAGTGCAAATGCATGTACCTTAATTACATTAAACACTGTTAAATTACGTTAAGATCCTTAATTTTCCACTAGGTACACACCTGTATATGGCCATTTAAAGCCACATTATTTTTAAAGGAGTGCAATTTCTCTTGGTCGAGTTATGGTTCTTTTTATTTCGTTTACCTCATTCACGTTATTGTGGCAAGAATAATGTGGCCAATATGAAAAAATCTTCATTTTAGATGAAACTATGTCGATCTTGACCTAACCAGAGATCTAACCCGGGACTTTCAGGTCTAGCATGTTAACAATTACACCACGGAGATCGTCATAAAATGGAGAGATAGGGAGAGAGTTTTAACTGATATGGACTCAACATTACTTTGACGTAATTAAAGATCACGCTCTGGGATTTAGCGCCCCAGGATTCTGTATTTATGTCAGAATGGGAGCTACCTTCCTTGACGCAGTGATTGACGAGCTGTGATATTTTGGACAATATATCAAATTAACTGACGTAGCCAGATAATGGTTATCATATTATAAGAATTTCACACAACGCATTCGTAGGTCGTTATTGTCAGTTACAGAAGTTTGAAAAAATTATTTCTTAATATTTTTTTTTAATTAATTCATTTTTAAAGAATAAGAAATAGACACGGCCTTATCCTGTTTCTGCTTCGGTCGAATTACCCACAGATTCCCAAATAAATCAGAATAAAAGGCTTTCACAAGCACATGTTACGAAGTTCTGACGACGAGTGTGTACTGTCTACGCCACTTGCCACAAAATTGAATATTCATTAGAGACGTAACACGTTTCAATCGCGTACGTGACTTAAATTTAAAACCATATGCGCTTCGCTTGAGTTCTTAATGCGTACTGGAACCTTGGCTTAAACTTCGATGGTTTAAGAAACAAGCCTCCACACAAACTTTTTATTTGATGGTTTAGGAAACAAGCTTACATGCTGGTCTGAGAGCGAAGAAAAAACATAAAATGTGCCAGCTGCTTCTCTTCCCGCGCAGATTGTAAAAGTCAATCGAGGGAAAGGACTTCAAACTGGGGATTCCTCCCCTCATAGGCGATGGGCTAGCAACCTGTCACTATACCTGAATCCCCATACCATCAGAAAGCCCACTATTCAGCTAAGCGTGGCCTTCGAGTCTCATGGCTCTGTCTACCCCGTAAGGGATAAAGACGTGAATATGTATGTATGTAGACTTGAGTCATAAGTTTCAAGGGAGGAGAGTCATAAGTTTCACCTTTTCACGTGAAATTTTCATGATACTTAATACTTACCTAGGGGATAACCCTGTTGAGACGAAACGTCGAAAGAAATTAATTTGAAATAGGAAAATAGGTTATTTTAAGTAAATCTTCCTTCTAAATTCTAATAGCATTAATTTTAATTGAATGCCATCCGTGTATCTATAATGTAGTCAACGATAAACTTGCCTAATCACTGATCATCAGAGTATAAGAAACATTTTTGTTGGACTTTTTTATTAAATTCTTCGTTGAATCATTAACCTAATTAAACCACCCAATGAACCAGAATTTATCAAGAGTAGGGTAATAGACTCTAGATGATGGAAAACATCATTTGTTTGTTGTTGCATATCTTGGAAATCAGTGGGTGACACAATACTCACCGTGTTTTATTTGGGCTAATTAATATTAAACAATTAGTTCACTCAGGTCACTGCCACAAAATAAAACTAGGTAAGTTGTCACAGTTATTTCTAAGAATACCTCTTTTTTCAGACCGTGTTTTGTAAGTAAATTGTATATACATACATAGTACATTTTTATTTAATTTCTTTAAAATAAATTGAGAGCCCACTATTCAGCTAAGCGTGGCCTTCGAGTCTTTCGACCTTTGGCTCTGTCTACCCCGTAAGGGATAAAGACGTGATTCTATGTATGTATAAATTGAGAGAATTATCAGCTTCTTTCCTTCCCGAGCAGACTGTAAAAGGCGGTTTCCAAAAAGGATAATCTGGAGATTCAGTTATCATACCTACGCGATGGGTTAACCATTAGCTGGTCACTATTTCAGACCCGTCAAGCCACTAAATATGGCATCTGGTAAAAAAAAAATATGAAAAAACCCGCGTTTTTGCCTGACCCGTGTTCGTTAAAGAAATACATGAAAATATGTATACGTGTACCCATTAAATAACAATATACATAACTTACAAAATGTTTTAAGCCGTTCGTTCGTACAGCCCGAAACAGTGTCTTTATTAATAGCTTTGTCGCCTGAATAAATACATCAGGCAACCTTTTTAAACCACATTAATGTCTTACCGCGCTAAAATTAATCACTTTCTGAGATAAAGTACAATAAATATCGTAAAAAGTCAACAAATGAGGATCTTTGCGAATTTAAGCGTAGAGTTAAATGAAAGGAATAGACGATTCTAATTGATTAAAGAAATTCCATTGGTCTAGTAAACGTTTGTATGAATCTGTTCAGAATTTTATTCGCAGAAAGAATCAATCTTATGTAAAAAAAATAACATATATCGAATGTAAAAAAAATAAAGCTAGAATCTAAAAATAAAATATTTATTAATCTGACAACATATTTTATTAATATGTATTAAAGAACTATAAAGCAAACATACAAGAGCAACATCAAAATTAATATTTTTTGTGAGGTTCTATAGTAATTAGCGCTATTAGCAAAACAGTCTACTCCATAACAATATCATGTCAATGATTAAAATAATAACGTCAATAAAGAGTCAAGCGCACTCAAACCATATTATATTCATTGTTACAACTTGCCACTCAGTCCTCGGTGGTCCTTCGAAGATCTTAATATTAACAAGTTTTTGATTTGCTCATTGCCTGTGATAAATCAGCAACACTCACTTATTTCTGTTAAACATGTTTTTGGAATAAGATGTTGGAAAAAATTAAACTGTTTCCAGATATGAGAATGACAAATGATAAGTGCTGATGTAGTAGCCGCCTACACGTCGTACGAGCAAAAAAATATGTTATACTAGCTGTCGCCCGCGGCTTCGCCCGCGTGAGTTTCGCTTAGATGAAAAATCTCTCTTGGAGCTTTTCATCAGATCTTTAATTTTTATACGTCAGCAGAAAATGCTCATCAGGTTGAACGACTTTTGCTAAGGAGCCATTTCCATATATGTTATAGTGTACGTAGCTGGTCTCTTGCAGTTCTTCATCAGATGTTCCAGATCTTCAATTTTTATACGTCATCAGAAAATGCTCATCAGGTTGAACGACTTTTGTTAAGGCACCATTTCCATATTTCTTATAGTTTAGCTGTTCTGTTAAGGTTCTTCATCAGGTGTTCCAGTTTTCAAAATAAATTATAGCCTATATGTTGCCCAGGATTAATAGCTATACAACAAAAAAAGTTTCATTCAAATCCGTCCAGTAGTTTTTGCGTGAAACGCGTACATACATACAGGCAGACAGACAGACAGAAAGACAGACAAGAAATTCCAAAAAAAAATTTTTGCTTTCTATTATTCTTTTTAAGTGTCTCTCTATCCATTTCAGTCAAAAATACTAAATGTACAGACAAAATATTTTTACTGTTTTATTATAATATGTATAGATATTGTCATGTTTGAAGAAATCTAAACAAGTAACTTTTTTGTAAGTTTTCGCGCAGATTATTACAAATATCCCTGGGCAAAGACTTAGAGCTAAACGAGAGCGTAAGAAAAAACCGAAGTATACTTTGATTTAGTACATAAAAATTTAAACGCCTAATGATCGGACTTTGTTTTAGACGCCCTGCGTAAAAGATCGGTGTTCGTTCAATTGTTCCAAACCTAAACCCAAACACTATTATAGAGCTCCTATCATATTTTCCTAGAAATTTTGGTAATTTCTTCCTTTTTTATGACTATGTACCTATAAATTAAGTTTTAAGACATCTAAGAAGATACTTATTGTATTAAGGATATCCTTGATACAAAATTAATTTAAGAAACTGTAATTTAGTACATTGTTATTAATTTTTATCTTTAAAGCGGGCATATAATTATTAAGTGGGATAATTTACTGAATACATGTCTTGTGCGTGATGAATATTTTTTAAACAGCAGGGCGCCATTTTGAATAAAGCTTTGGGAATAAAAAGGCAAAGTTAAATCTGTCTTTTAACTAGTTTAAATTACATATTCACTGTTTTCAGTTTTATTCTTGTACGTACCTACTGTAAGATATTGCGTGTTGCCAAATTTCATGATTCCAGGTCAATGGAAAGTATATACCGTATCAACTACCGTATATACCCCACAAGTTTTAATTCCCTTTTGATTGCTCTACATTTACGGTCATAAAAGATATAGGTATGATGTATGATTGCATTGACGTAGGTATAAGTTTGATGACCAATGTCGTAAGACCCGATTGGCACCGTAGACCCGAGTCCCGTACCTATACTCTATGCGTTCGTAAGAACTAACAGCGGTCTTGACAGACTAACAACAAAGTGATCCTGTAAGGGTTTCTTTTGAGATACCTACCTATCTTAGATGACTGACTTAAAATGTTAGGTACCTACCTATCTAAAGTGTCTCAAAAAACCTTAACATTTCCTTCCTACCACATCGAACACGCTCAATCACAGTACCGAGTAGGGCAAGGTCGTGCGCATTCAGACCATACCATTTATTATATTCGATACCAAAAATCTTTTGAATTAAATGACATATGTTGCGATTCGCTCGATTTGCTTCAGATATGTTGACAGCTGACTTTTTAAATGGAGGATTAATGGCGGTTATTGGTTGCCATTTTTTCTTAATACACGAGGAAATGGTGGACAAAACAAAGTAAAAAATGTGCATCTGTCTGTGGTAACTAAATATATATAATGTAGATTATATATTTTCCACTATATATTATCTACATTAAGTACACAAGATATAGTCACGAGAATTGCTATAGCTAAAAAAGTGTTTCACCAAAAGAAACACCTTTTGACAGCCAAAATCGCTAAATCTGTTAGGAAGCGACTCGTTAAAGTATATATTTGGAGCATTGCCCTGTACGGATGCGAGACATGGACTCTCACTAAAAAAGAAAGAAAAAAGTTAGAAGCATTCGAAATGTGGTGTTGGCGTAGATTGGAAAGAATTAGCTGGACGGAAAGAATAAGTAATGAAGAGGTCTTAAATAGAATCGGCGAAAAAAGAACCATCTTGAAAAATATAGAAAACAGAAGGGGGAAAATGTTAGGGCACTTAATACGACACGATGCATTTTTAAGAAACATCATAGAAGGAAAGATAGAAGGAAGAAGGGGCCCAGGGAGACCAAGACAGAGTTACATGCGGCAAATAAAGGAGAAAGTGAACGTCGTGTCGTATAAAGAAATGAAAGAGTTAGCAATGGAAAGAGAAAAATGGAAGGAACTCCACCGACAAGAGCCTCGCTCTTAAATTTTATGATGATGACTATATATTAAACTATAATTTGCCCGTGGCTTCGCCCGCGTGAATTTCCCACGGGAACAATGCTTTTTCCCGGGATGAAAGGTATCCTATGTCCTTCTCAGTACTTTTAACTATGTGTATGCGAAATTTCAGGAAGATTGACTCAGTAGATAAAGCGCGAAGAGGTAGCAAAAAGAAATAAATAAACAAACAAACAAACTCACTTTCGCATTTATAATATTAGTTGGATTTATCTTGTCTCAACCTAAACAATGAACATAATTTTCCCATTGTCATATTAGTGTTTAAAAAAACTAGTATAAGCGATATAAATCTGGACAAAAGGTCATTGACGTCTCTCTACCAATGTACACCATTTTTGGAAACGATACTATACAATGTCTTTCAAAATTATCGCAAATACGTCTCCTTGCGAATCGCAGTAGAGGGCGGGGTGAGCATAATGACCTTGTCAGACGTCACAAACATTTTTTTTTTTAAGACAATAAAATAAAAACAAACCCAATTGGTATTTATGTATGTGGGGTTGAATATAACGTATGACAGGTTGTGATGGTTGTGCAAAAGGAACAAAAGTACCTATGTAAGCCTAAGGCGCAGATACGTGACTAAAAAAATATTCAGTATTTTGGAGAATAACTTTATTGTTACAATAACAACATATTTAAACATATCAGAAACCATGATCATATCTACATAATGTAGGTATATAATAAAACTGTAACTGGTCTGTGTCTGTACTTAGAGATATTTATTTACCTAAGAAAAAAATATTGGGGTCTTTATGCCAATAGAAGCCAGAAACTAAACGAAACAAATACAATTAACAACACCTTTAAAAATTATTCACATAACTAAAAATAACCTGCAAAAGCATATATGGCCAATTTACAACGGAATGAAGTTCGTACGAGACCGCTGGGCCGGGCGGGTGTCGAGCTCGTCAAAACCGTAGCCACAAGAAAGAAAGACACAAGTGTACAAATTCTATCTATGAGTTTCGCTGCTTATATTATTTGTATATACTGTATTTATATATATACTTATGTATTATTTACATATATATTTATCTACCTCTATATAAATATATATATTGTGGTATTCGTATTTAATTATGTATGATATTATTATTTACTTAAGTATATGTACTTAGTAATAATATCTTTATTATACACCCGCCCAAAATTTTCTATATAACCCAAAGGTTGGCTGGTAGATAATGCTTGAGCATTAAGCTCTCCTACTGTACGTTTACTCTGTATTTTTGTACAATAAAGGTTAAATAAATAAATAAAATAACCGCCAAGCCAAAGGTGGCGCACTTCTGACTAGGCGGAGCGAGTCTGACATCACACGAAACATTGCGACTTGCGACAAACCGATATAACTTAATTTTTTACGAATTCAAGGGCCATTTATTTTATTTGCTTTATTAAAAATATTAGGTTCTACAGTTACAGATGGAATTGAGTAAAAGAAGGCATTTAATATATCATAATAAACTTCGAAAACATAATAATAATTAATATTTCCTATAGATTTCGCCGTTATAATACGTGACGTTATAACTCGATTTTATTTTATTTGGAGTTACGCCAGTGTAGCTCAACTACCTTTACGCGCCGGTACTAAGATTTTACGAGGGACGATAGTTTGCGATACCAATCTATGGTAAGCGATAATTATCGCAAAAAAAAAATGTCTTGTTGTAGGTGCCAGGGCAATGACCTTTTATTTTTTCTTACACGATTATAGGTCCTTCTGGGTTTCAATGTATACTTAGTGCATTCTCAATAGTCAATGTTGATCAAATGTTGCATTTTGTTTAAAAACGAAAATATTATATTTTTTCGAGCTCTCTACAATCTCTAACGGTACGATTTTAGATAAACATCTTCAACGTTATGATTTAATTGTCACACAACAGAATAGCTTTTCAGAAACCCACAGTTTTTCATCAAATTGTTAATCATAACAGTCTGTTACCTAATTCAATACTTGGCATGCTTTTCGGACACCGGGTGCTAGATTGCAAAGGACATAGTTGTACCTACGGTAGTTAGGTAGTCGACTGTACCACGTTAAAAAACAGCCATGTGGTCAGAAAGGGCGATGAACGTTTAAAAATATTCAAAACATTTCCATATTGTAATAAACCCGAAATATTAAAGGTTACTGAATGGAATATATTTTTAGACTCTGACAACTAAACAAAAAATTATTTACCTAAGTATTTAAAAAAATATTTGCTTAGTTCTTTGAATAAGTATGTGTACTTCTTTACAATTTCTTACACAAAAGCGAATATTGATATAAGATATTAAAAATCTATAGTGAATTGAAACTTCTATGAACTTTGTCAATGTTTTTTCAACTGTGTATATACCCACATATAAGTGCGACTTTTACACTTTACGCATACTTATTTATACAAACCGAAAAAAAAACAACCCAACATAAAAAAGATCTAAGTTGTCAACAACCATCAACCTACCCAAAACTGATGCAAATTTACACCTATTACCACCACATAAAGGTCCATGCATGGTAACTTGATATGCAGTCGACTGTACTTACAAACAACAAGCTAATTATTAAAAAATAAAAAACACGACTGACAACTCACATAGCCTATGTCACTCGGAGGAATGCAAGGAATCTAAAAATACCTCTCACATCAAAATCTGTTAAGCCGGTCAGGACTTATGGTGGAATAAACGTACAAACATACATAAATACATACATACATGAACCCTGACAACATAACACTCCTTTCTTGATCAGTCGTGTAAAATGAAAAAACAAATTGTGAGACGTAAAAACTGAGATACATATTCAGAATACCTCAATACAAGAAAACAAGGAAAAAACTGGATATACTCATAAAACAGCGCGGGTTTTCTTCCAATTTCTTACAATTACGATCGGGATTCTTTTGGCCCGCACTTGCGATCAAATTCTTTTAGCTGCGTCTGCGCATACTCGATATCAATTTAACCCTTAATTCGATACCGTCAAGTATACTTCCCATTCAATGAAAAAAAATCTACGTCAAAAATACGTTCTATTTATATGGACCTTAGTGCTGTAGTCGTATCCTGTACTATCAAATTACGTTGTCAAAAATCAGCAACGTGACCTCATTGACGGGTCGCGCGCAGTCGTCGTCGAGATGGCGGGAAGGCGAGACACGCTGCGCGGGCTCTCGGTAAGTCGCATTTTATTCGTTGTTTGACGATTTATTTTTTCGTAACTTCGTTGAAAACCAAATATTAGGTATTTTTGAATCTACTCATAATGTTTCAATTGACTTACTTTGATTTAGTTAGTTTTTATAACGCCCAAAACTTGCATGTCCATTATACTTCCCACCGCCAAATCACTAGAAAAGTAACTGCTAAATAGTATGTCCAGTATTCTTCCCTTTATCGAAGTAATAGAAAACAAAATACAAAATTGTACGTCTAGTATTCTTCCCGCTGCCTTATTGTCAGAGAATTAACTCTTGTATTGTTATCGTAATAAAATTTAGGGATTCTCAGATAAATACTTTTTTATACCCGACAAAAATAACACATATTATAAGTTTCACATTACTTTGTATGTTTGTATGTTCTGTACGACTGAACGGATATAATCCCCTTTTTATTGCCCCAGAAAGTAATTTTTTTAGTTTTTTTTTTTTCGATTTATTTCTTCAATGTCGGCATGTTAAGGTTTTCATACCTTACTACTTTCTAACCGACTTAAAGAAAGGAAGAGGTTCTGTGATTGACTACATACATCTTTTTTGTTGTATTCCAGAGCTTCAAATCTAGAGGACATCGCTTAGCAGCATTGGTACCACCTGAAAATGCTAATTCAGATATAGATAGTAGTTCAGAACCTGAGAATGAAGAAGATATTGCTCTTAATAGTACTGAAGAATTGTCCTCCTCACCTTGCCTTCCATCGATTCAGACATTGAGCGTATGAATATATTAGATAACTCCGAAAATGATACTCAAGATAATACCTCAGTCGACAGCGATGAGACTTACATTGATGTTGATACGCTCATGGAAGCAGGTAATAAAAATCTCCAAACAGAGGACCGTCCTAACGTAAGTGGTAGTGAGCACAACTCCGCATTATATGTTGAAGAAAACTTAAACCATGAACAAACTCCGTTGACTCCTATTATTAACAACGTGCTTCCACCGACCGGTGAAGTTAATTACAATGCTTTACCTAGTTTGGCTTCATTACTGTCAATTCCATCATCAAATGCTAGTCCATCTAATGCAAGTCCATCTACATTACCATCAAGAACAACCAGGCGAAAGAGGAAACAACAAGTACGTGCTGAGCCAAATGTTCAGGCAAAAAAGACCAAGACAACACTTGTTGTGAACTATAAATGGAAGAAGGGACAATTTCGACATAAGGCTGACATTCCGTCAAATGATTTTTTGTTTGATTTACCGGATACTGATTCTCCATTGGATTTCTTTTATCTCTTTTTTTCCCCAGACATACTCAACGATATTGTTAACAACACAAATTTATATTCAACCCAGAAACTGGCAAATGTATACAGTTGACAGTCGAAGAGTTGAAAGACTTTTATGTCTTTGAAGTTCCTATTATTGTTTTAAGCGTAAACCAATGTAACTACGAGACTGATTATCCGTAATTGATAATAAATGAATATTTTTCTACGAAATCACTTGTTTCTTTTTAGTTTTTCTCTTTGACAATGGGAAGTATACTGCACATAGTTTGATTGCATCAGTCTCTTACGAACTTGATAACGTCCAGTATAATGGACGTAAATTTTCCGGGAAATTAAAATAGGTAGATTTTTTTAAATATTTTTCTTAAGGCCCTGGTAAGCTAATAATCGATATCCGTTACAATTTTACAAATTAAACAACAAATTGAAATCCGTCGAATTAAGGGTTAATGTACAGTCAAGTTGCCCTATGAAACTCTATGTGGCAGTAATAATGGCGAATTTGCATTGAATTTCATAATTTTATTTGTGTATGGACTGTATGAAGAAGACAAAATCAATGCATTTTTGTAAACGAGCGACTATTATTTTACTTACAATGCCGATATTTAAGTATACTATGGATTAATACTGCAATCCAGTACTTATTATAATCTCTTAAACTGACATATAATTATTATAACCAAGTAAGCACATGCGTGATTAAAAAAACTGCGTGTCAGGAAACATGAAGCTAGTTATTAATCAACCAAAAAACCGTTAATCATGCGCAGGTAACGAGGATTGGAGCAGAAATAATAAGCATAGTGAAAAATATTATTTATAGCAGTAATTAAGAATTCAGATCGAGTTTGCGCAGTTCCTTTGGCAACAATAAACTGGATCCAACGCAGTGACAAAATGTTTATAGAGCTATGCCTGAACTATGCAAAGTAGCTCTACTTTTTTTTAAAAGGCGAGGCATTGAGCACATGTCCATGCGTCTGCGCATGTACTCGTTATCATTATTTTTTTAATTACCTGGAACAGAAACGAGGAAATGACGATCGGCAATAAAACAAAATTGTTTTGATCTGATCATCCCAATTGGTGCTTCTATGCTCGCTATTTGAGTTGGAGGATAAATATTATAATGTGTACCTACTTACTAACCTAAATGTTTCGAAGCTCTTAGGCCATATTCTCAGGTTATTTTAACGTTACCAGTTAATGCTTATAACTTTTCATATACCTATTGGATTGTAATCTGTTTTGTATGTTAATTAATTTATACGAATTTCGGGAAGAGAATCTTAAACATCAAGTCATGAACACACTCGCCTCTTTATGTCCACATATCTTACTTTATCACATATACACGTGATTTTTAAGATTATCATCTATTTTGAAGTTCATAATTAAGTAATATTAGTATAATTATGCAATTTGAAATACAAACACTAAAATGGTGCAAAAATTTTGGTGGCTATTAGCAGATTGCCATTAAGGTATTTAGTGGATTACTTACTATGGGCCTCATAAGAAGGCTCAAGGTCACCCAAAGGGCGATGGAGCGCGCTATGCTCGGAGTTTCCCTGCGTGATCGAATCAGAAATGAGGAGATCCGTAGGAGAACTAAAGTAACCGATATAGCCCGCAGAATCGCCAAACTTAAGTGGCAGTGGGCGGGGCACATAGCTCGCAGAACAGATAGCCGTTGGGGCAGAAAAGTTCTCGAGTGGCGACCACGAACCGGAAAACGTAGTGTTGGCAGGCCTCCCACTCGGTGGACCGACGACCTGGTGAAGGTCGCGGGTTGCGCATGGATGCGGGCAGCGCAGGACCGGTCGTTGTGGAAATCCTTGGGGGAGGCCTTTGTCCAGCAGTGGACGTCTTTCGGCTGAGAGAAGATTTAGTGGATAGTCGCGTCAATATAGTCTTAAATTATAGTCTGGTTACCCTTTTGGAATCAACATTTACAATACCTACTATTTTAACGCATAAGTAGGTATGTTTTGAAGTATAAGTACTAAGATTTTTGAATTTGAAGCTTGATTTTATATAAATTAGCTTCAACCCATTCGACATAAGAATATCAAGGAAAACACAAAAACAAATTTTACTAATTTCAATGTTTTCAAAATTACCACAGCGATATTAATTAGTTGCATTCGAGTGTCAAATATGGTATGGAATTGTCAATAAAATCGTAAAATTGGCGCCGGCATCGTGATGGGATCACATCACGATGCTCTTCTTTTTTTTTAAACCAAAATGTCAACAGCTCATAATGTTACCGGTTTTAGTTTGCACATCAAAAGCAAAACACATTGTTTCTTTTGTCATCGCGAAAGGCTGGCACGGAACACCTTCGATTGTGTTATTGTATTATTTACTTGTGTTTACAGTTACTCATTAACCTAGGTTTAAAAAATAAGTGAAAACTAACACACTGCGGTTCTACTTTTAAAACCCTGGTAATCTTTTTTTTGTGTGGCATAACACGTTGACACGTTTCATTCCACACTTTATATGCCCTAGTCAGAATATTTTTGTAATACCTATGATCGTTTATCATATTTGTTACAAAAATATTATATGAAGAGGTTCCACAAGTTGGGCACCTTTTATGAATATAAATTTTATTCATATTATTCGAGCGGAGTCAAGAACCTATTAATGTTTTATTTGATTTTTATTACAATGTTTACGTAAATATCTAAAACTTATTCGAATTAGGGAATATTTTATAAAGTCTAAACCAAAACTCACCTTAGATAATAATTACAGGAACAACAAATTCTCGAAAATCACAGATATTTTTAAACACGTGGTAAGTCCTGGCACAATATTACAAAAAACACCAATATAAAAAAAAAATTGAAAATCTATTCTAAATTCAAACGGCGCGCGAAACTGCAGAAATGTGTCAGTGGCGCGTTGGCGCGAACGGCCTAGGCGCTAGGCGTGTTCCGAATAGTAATACGGTTGCACTGATCACCGAAACTATTTTTTCGAAAATATTTTGGGAGCGGTAGTGTCGCATCGGTGGCAAAGTTTTGAATGGCGCGGCGACGCGCGATGCCTTCAAGACTGGCTAACAACGCGACAGGACATCGACTTTATAAATTGACTTTGTCCATTACGACGTAAGTAACTGTACATAGATTTGCATGGTGTTTTCTGACTTTCGGTGGAGCTTTACACCCTCAAATTTTGATAAATCACAAAAACATCGTATTTCCCATAGATCTATTATGGTACTGACGGATCTGTAGAATTTCAACATAAATAAATCTTGTCTATACTGCTGCTTCATCCACATGATACGGTTTTCGCGAGTTCACTTTCCACCCCACGGAATCCCAAAAAGTTCTGATATAAATCTCAAAAGAAAAATAATCTTGATTTAGATGTTCAATGAATTACATCGTACTTTAAGTACCTATATCGTAAGATAACTTGCTGATAATAGTACTGGCCGATTAGCAAGGTGGCCCAAATGAAAAATTAAGCAATACAGCTAATGCTATGTAATATACTTAATAAGTACCTACCTAAAGTACTCTCATATAGAAAATAGATATAGTCACGGGTCAAGTCCTGCTCGCATGGAATTTTTTCACCATATCTAATTTCTATATGAGTGTACTTTAGTACTAATTGCATCCGAGATGCTCAAAAATAAGTACCTACCTACTTGAAAGAAAATAGTCAATATCGAAATATGTGACTCATCGGCACAGGGCGGGCGTTTCATAGAAACGGCGCGTCAAATACGCCTACTACTACTACAAATGAAACTGTATATCCGTGAACACGTCAGTAACACGTCAATGTGTGCGTTTTCATAGTCGAACGTCCCACAGTTACACAAGAACGGGGGAGAAGTGCGGAAGGAGCGGGGGGGGTGCCATATTGCGGGAGGGGCAGGGAGTTTCCTTAGTATAGTACTAATATTAATTCTGTGTCATCGGTGAAAAGAGTAAAAAAAAGGGTGACAATACAAAGAGCGGTGATGGAGAGAGAATTGAGGAAGACAAATCAGGATCTAATCAAGGGACAAGAATTAGGGTAGGTAAGCGGTAATTTCTACGCAATATTTTTTTTTAGTAAACAATCTAATTAATCAAGTAAACAAACGAAGCGTAGTAACAATCGAATCAATTAAGATCAACATTAGATGTCACCTAGTTAATTAATTTTCTCGGTATTATACGATATGAATGAACTTAATACTGCGTGAGGCACAGGTTGCAGATACGTTAGATCCTGTTAGATCAAGCTAATAAATAGTGGCGAATTTGCAATAACTTGGGTCGATACATGTGTTATCCACCGTACCGTACTACGTTTGGTGAATTCTGATACGGCCTATGGCCCACTGACCACATTTAGCCACGTCACAGTTGGCACGCTACAGACAGTTACGCAATGTGCGTAACTTTACAATAATACAACGTCATCCCATAGGAATAATCTTACAACGCCTAAAAACATTCCCATCAAGCAAAAAACATACCTATATAGCCAAACCATGGCATTTCTTCTTGATGGGACTACGATACACCTTTTTATTAGTTGCTCATAGTTTTGCTTTCCTCCACGGCACTACGGCCATCTTCTTATCTATGGCCTTCTGTGATGTCTATTGAAGTTTGAATGGGCGCGTCATGATTTTTTTGCTCCACGAGACCATGCAAATGTTTTACCCTGTAAGAAACTAGGCAGATCCAAGTTTAGAGTACCCATTTTTTTAGTTTTTATTTTACCAATTTCATTGTAATCGTAGTTTTGACGTCATTACTATGAGAAATTATTCTCAGAAATATCATTTCTCATACCTTGGGCCGGTTTGAGTACATATGGAAATTAACCGATATAACGACCGCTTTATTAGCTTTTGCCGTCACGGCCATTAGCTTATGGCACCTTCAAGCTGAATTATTTACGTTGTAATTTTTTTAACAAAGTATTTACCGAAAAATAATGCATTCTCTGCACGGAAATATAAATAAGAGATTCTCTGCTATTTCGTGCCGTCACCAAATGATTGTTTTTTTTTTCTTTGTATAAATAACTCTAAAATATAGGTATTTTTTTCCTAACAAAGGATAGTATCGAACTCTCCCTTAAATATTTATTGATGACACTCTTGATTGAAACTTTTTGTGAATTTACTGTCTGTATGTTTGTACGCGCAATTTTAACAATGGTAAGGGCAAGGTAAATAATACATCAATAAAATATGATGATGTTTAAAGCTGTGTTCAATTTTTAATTGACTTCAAAAAAAGAGAGGTTTTCAAGTCGGCTGTTTTTTTTAAAAACAAAAAATCTTATTTTTGAATGGGTCATTACCAAATAAAACGAAAAAATTCTTAATACATCATAATGTAATTAAAAGATCTTGTCTCAATATTCTCTACTCTCATAAAACTATCACGTACTATTTACAATTCGTCACAACACATTTACACGATAATAATATAATAAATCATAAAAAAAATTCTGAAACAAAATCGTCAAAAACTCAGTTCATGTACATCAACAGAGAAATTTGATCTGTACGTTTCATTCGACATTTTTTACAGCTATTTACAATACAATACTGCCTCTGTATAAGTTATACATTATATTATATTCATAATACAACATTCAATTAAGTTGTGAATAGCTAACACTATTTCTGATTGACAATCAAATGATTATCACAAAAATGTTTAATTTCATATTTTTAATAAGCCAAAATAATTTTATTTTTAATTTTTAATCGGCATAGGGAATTTCATTATTATTTCTATTTCTTGCTTGGGTACAATCCAACTCTACTTAGGTAAAGTTGCGACTGCCAAAAAGTGCGCTGTCCACATAAAAATTATAAATGAAATAAGGCTTCATTATTTCTTAGGAGTAATTTCAGGTTCATGTTTGCTATTTACAACTTATTTAGATGTTGGTATAACATATATCACTGGACACAGAAAATGCTCAACTTTTTGTGCTTATCAGATACAAATCGATTTCATCGTACAATATACATAAGTCGACATATTTCTTTAACAAAATAGTACCAATAGTACCCAAAACGCTAAGGACTATCAATCTATATATACATTGTCATGAGTTATATATAATTATACCGTTAAATAAATCCATCCGATTTAAAAATATAGCCATTGGAAATAAAAATAAAATCTGCGTCAATATATCCGAGTGGATTTATAAATAATATTTCGATTGAGTTATTTTTATGAAAATAAAATGCACACTATGCACAGTGTACTGCGCAGTTGGGTAGGCGCACGTAAGGTTTCGACCAATAGGAATGTAGTGTTGTCGCGCGCCGAAAATCGTAATTTATCCAGAAAAAACCAGTCAAGATCCAATGCGATCCATCATAAAGATCAAGTATTTCCATAAATTATAACAATAAATAACTTTATTAATGAGGGTATCGTATGTCCGCTTACTAATTGGCGCTATTGGCGAGCGAGGTCTGTCAGATGGTTCAATACTGTCATTTGAATTTGACAGTTGACAGCGTTGTACCATCTGACAGTCCTCATTCGACTGTAGCGCCAACTACAGTTTGTAAAATATAGCTTGATCTCTATGACAGATGTCAAATAGTATAATACATCTGTCTTTGTCGCTCTCATTTCGAATGTATCAGTTCAGCCTGCTGTCATAGGGCTCATCCTATATTTTACAAAGTGTAGTGAGCGAGACCATAACCCTCATTTGAAAATTAACACATCTATCGCATAATTCGGTTTAAGCGTTTGCGTAAACGTGCAATGTCAAATCTTGGTAAGGCTGTCCGTCCATCTTTGATGCAAGTCGTAATCTTTGACAACACGTAATGGCCATTCCATTTACTATTATAACTTATGTTTACCATCACTTGCGTGACTATTTCATTCAATCAGTCAATCCATGGCCTATTTATTGTCATGTCCCTTATGCCCAACTTCCTGCACAATGGAGGACTTAAACGAGGCCAAAGACAGGACGATCAGCGTGGCCAAATACTGGTCGAAATTGATTTAGATATCCATTCCGACTAAAAGACCATTATTGTAAGATAGACTTTCAATTAAGTGCACGAGAATGTAAAACTGTGACGGATACGCAATTTCTATTCGAATTTTTACGCAATTTCTATTTGAATTTTTACGCAAAACATGTTTATTTTTATTCGAATAAGTGGTAGTGACCATAACAGTGTATTTCGACACCATAAATATTGGTTAAGTAAGTTTATATTAATTTAGTTGATTTAAATTATCCAGAAAAAATATTGTACTTGACTAGACACAGGGAGATATTGAAAATTTGCGACTAGGCGACATGACTTGACGACTACCGCTATCTAGCGATTGTCGTATACACCCCAGTAAACTAAACAGTCAGCCGGTGTGCAGGTTTCCTTCACCGGAAGTAAATGGTGGTCTATGAAAACTACCATACACGAGTCAGATTGGTATGCAAACTCATGTGGTATGTATCCACATGTGGTCATTTTGACCACATGCGGGCGTAATAACCACTAAGCCACCACCGCAATGAATATTATTTCATACGATTTTTTTATAAAAAGTTCTTTGAGTAAAATAAAGAGGTATCCTAGTCGGACCTATTAAAATGAGGGATATCACTTTTTGCGGGCAATATGTCTAACTTACAATAACATTTACAAATTCCATCGTAATATCTCAATCAAGCTCATAATTTCATCACAACGAGTCTAGCGTCAGTCCTGGCTGTGTCCATACAACTTAAACTTGTGACGTCACTTATGACGCCCGCCGCTTTAACGTCACTTTGCCCCGGGCTAACTGCGAGATATATATCCTAAATCGCTCGAGATTCTGCTTTTTCACCCATATCTGGAAAAGATAAAGAATATTTAGTATACGAAATAGGCTGTATGCCAAATGGGTCGATAGCAAAGTAGTCAAAATGAAGGGCTTTGAGAAGTATAACCATTTAGCGCCTGAGGGGTGACACATGGTCTTTCACTGTATAAATATTTTTAGTTAATTTTATTAATTTAATCCCAGGAACCTCTGAATGTCCTCCTCTCCCTGTTAACTCATTGTTATATTGCTTGCTACGACACAAATTGCTTGCTACCACACTCACCGCCTCGTCAGTGATGGCGTGTATCTGCCCCGGGAACCGCTGCAGATCCCTGCCCTCCACATAGACGTTGTTATACTGCTTGCTGCCACACTGACTGCTAACTGCCAAACTCACTGCTAACTGCCACACTCACTGCTGCAGATCCCTGCCCTCCACATAGACGTTGTTATACTGCTTGCTGCCACACTGACTGCTAACTGCCAAACTCACTGCTAACTGCCACACTCACTGCTGCAGATCCCTGCCCTCCACATAGACGTTGTTATACTGCTTGCTGCCACACTGACTGCTAACTGCCACACTCACTGCTTGCTACCACACTCACCGCCTCGTCAGTGATGGCGTGTATCTGCCCCGGGAACCACTGCAGATCCTTGCCCTCCACGTAGCCGTTGTTATACTGCTAGCTGCAACACACACTGCTTACTGCCACACTCACTGCTAACTGCCACACTCACTTATTGCTGCCACACTTACCGCCTCGTCAGTGATGGCGTGTATCTGCCCCGGGAACCGCTGCAGGTCCCTGCCCTCCACGTAGACGCTGTTATACTGCTTGCTGCCACACTCACTGCATCCTGCCACACTCGCTGTTAACTGCCACACTCACTGCTTGCTACCACACTCACCGCCTCGTCAGTGATGGCGTGTATCTGTCCCGGGAACCGCTGCAGGTCCCTGCCCTCGACGTAGACGCTCTGGCCGCGATGGAACCACCGCCTTTCGTACAGCAGTTTGCCGTCCTCCACTCTTGTATCCGTTGATTCGTTGTTTTCTCGGACTGGGGATTCACCTGGAACAGCTTTTAAAAATTAAATTTTAATTTTAAAGAAAAATAAGCGGTAGTGTTTATGACGGTCGGTGGTCAAAAGCACCAGGTTCGAATACTACTCGTGTCATATGAATTTGAACCAAGGGGTTTGAGTTTAGTTGGTATATTTGTTTGTCACCTCTTCTTTGTTCTTTCTTCACGCTTTATCTACTACAATCTTTCTGAAATTTCGCAAACACTTAGGAGTATTGAAAAGGACATAGAGTACTTTAATTAAAAATCCTAAGTATTGCAGCATTCGAACAAATCAATCCTATAAAATTTGTACTTGCTTTTCTTTCTTATTGTTATGAAAGTCACTGGTGTAAAATTTTTTGAAAATTCGATTATACAACCAATATTGTATCTCATTCTTTTTCCTAAAATTCATCTATATTATAGCCAAAATAGTCATGTCTTCATTGTTTTAGTACATTTATTTTGTTTATACTATCGTATTTGGGCTCATTTTTGAGTCGTTTCGCTGACCTCACCCCGGGTTCGGGCAGAATCAACAGCGTCGCAGCGCGGCCAGTTCGCCTGCGACAATAAGCTGAGTCTGGACCCTTTCTCATTGCCATTTAACATTTATATATTTTCTAATTGACAAAACGTCACAGTACATCCAACATGCACTTTCAATTTTGTTTGTTTATACCTTTATATTTGTATTGTTACGGTTGTATGCTTTCTTTGCAAAATGTAAATGGTTTAAGAATAAATCTTATATCTATCTACTTTTTATCCCAAAGTTCGCAGCTAGTTTCAAATAAAATTTCAAATTAATTTTGTACAATAAATGTTAAATAAATTTAAAAAAAATGTCACTCACTAGCATCTAGTACTATAATACTTACAACTGGTAGAATTGAGATGTTTCCTCGGCTGCGCGTTATGCGCAGGCGCATGTAGCCTCGCGGGTGGGGGCGAAGGCCTAGTGATGGCTCGTAGGTCTGCGTCCACGTCTCTATCGTCTAATAAGAAGGTGAGTGTGGTCGCGAGCGGCTTGCGACGCTTCTCCGGCACCGGGGCGGGGTCGTTGGCGCGCCGGCGCAGTATCCGCTTCATTGCGGGTTTTACCTGCACACATCACAGAATATTACTTATAAGTCTCGTCATGTAAGATGAATAATAGCGGTTAAGCTGTCAAATAAAGTTCCCAACCAATAAAATAAAACCTGAGGGTCTAAAACGGACACTTTGATTAATCGGAATATGTTATGATGCATTTCTTATTTCCAAAAATATTTAAAAATGAACCTTATGAACCCACACTTAAGGTTCATTTTTAAATTAACGAGAAATGTAGGAAATGAGAAGCTGTATAATAAGCGATTATAGGTTCCTACTATTTTACGGGAGCCGCCAATGAGAGAGATCTGTAAGGATTGTAGCAAGTGGAAATTGCTAGTCTCTGCCTTCTACACCCACAGAAAAAAGGCGTGATATGTATGAATTCATCGAAAGAAAATTTGTCTTAAGGGGGGTTAGGCGGTCAGCGAAAATTCATATGAAGCGGCTGAGGCGGGGGGGGGACGTCCCGGTTGCGCGCCATTCACATTTTTATCAAAAAGTTAATAGAAATGTTTAGTTTTTCAAAAATTTAAATCAGTCACGAAATTGAAAAGGTAAAATACCTTTGTGTTGGTGGTTTTAAAACATTTTTTATTATAAAACACGGATGTTATCTGTATTCATATGAAATTTTAGAGGTAACTTCAGGATTTTTTTCTATCGAGCAAAATTTTTCCCATCGTGTTTTGGAAACAGTCCTCCCTTTAAACATACGTTCTACAATACATATCAGAAATTTCAGGGCGAAAACTCTTCAATTCTTTAAACAGCAGCTTATAGAAAACAGCCAATATTGCCGTTTTCACTTACTGAGAGCCCTTAACTAACTTAAACTTTTATGCAAAAAAAAGTTTGTGTTGAGTCCCGTTAATAGTAAAGGTTATGTGTATGAATTTAGTCTAATAGTCAAATCAAATAGAATGGTGGTTCAAAACTTAGTTACAAGCAAATCAAAGTAGCAAATTTTAGGTGTTCATGTCCACAGGGCAGGGAGGAAAGTCACAGCCCCACTATACAGAATTATAGAAAAGAACAGAAATTTTTTTTTTTTTTTGTTAAATACCTCCATAGAATCACCATTGAGCTCCATACTATTTCTCTCATTCTCTATCGCTCTCCGCTTGTCCTCGAAGTCATTTAATAAGTTCTCTCTCAGCTCAATCTTCTTCTCTTCAAACTCTTTAGCTGCCGCCTTCTTCTCCGCTATGTACTCTTTTTCTACCACCTCGTACATGTGATCTCTGTGAAATTAATATGTGAAACATAAAGTTAATGTGAGAATATATGGATAACAAAATACTTGATTTTAGTGCTTTGTGCAAATATGAAAGTGAGTTTATTTGTTTATTTATTTGTTTGTTACTCTTCATGCTTTATCTGCTGAACCAATCTTCCTAAAATTTCGCATACACATATGAAGAAGAAAAGAAAAAGGTTGGTTGGCAACTATGTAGTTAGAAATACTGAGAAGGATATAGGATACCTTCATCCCGGTAAAAGGCTCCTGTGGAAAATTCATGAGGGCGCAGCCACAAGCAAAAGCTAGTATTAAATAATATTTATTAGTGTGATTTGTCAAAAAAAAAAATTAAAAAACAAATCCCACTCACTTGTATATCCTGTTCAGCCGTAACCGCTCATGTAGTTGATGTTCAAGCCTCTTGACTCTTCGCAGGAACTCTGGGTGGATGCCGTCTTCCAGTTGCTGCAACTGCTTTTTGAGGTTTGCCAACTTGTCTTGGTATATTCTACGATGAAACATATGTT
This sequence comes from Ephestia elutella, assembly GCA_018467065.1. NCBI lineage: Eukaryota > Metazoa > Arthropoda > Insecta > Lepidoptera > Pyralidae > Ephestia > Ephestia elutella. The sequence goes on along the minus strand of CM031573.1, from coordinate 2,932,809 downwards.
TTTTAATAAATAGAAGGGAACAAGTAAGCTAGAAAAGGAAAGCCAAGAAGGGCTCATACATCTTTCTTCTTAAATATTTCCTATGTATACATAGTTTTATTATATGTTTAAATTTATATTGATTCAATTAATGAAGTACTTACTGTTCCTTGATCTCGAGAGGCTCATCATTCTTGGGCACATCTGTTTCACTAGCTTCTTCTGTATCTGTAAAAGTTTTTTTTAAATGTGATAACTAGTAAAATATTTAAAAATTTAAAAAAAATTGAAATTCATTTATTTCACAATTTATTTATTTAAGTACATACAAATACTACATAATTAAAATACTCCTATACTCGTGTTCCTCATGGCTCAAGGTGGTAGTCATTATGTGGAATGGAACACAATTTCTTGGCAATATTAATTAAGTGGTTTGTGGCAAAACATTCCAATGCCTTCATACTAGCTCATGGCCATTTAACACTGGCTAATAAACTTATTAACTAGTGTGCTGGTTTTACATTAAGAATAAGTCCATTTTCTAATAAGTACATACCTGTCTTCCAACATACATACACCAAATAAGTCTATCCAGTGAGTGGTACAATAACACAGACATATTGGCAACAAGATATCCTTTCTTTTGAGTAAGGATTAACTAAATAATACTGTGAAATGGTGCAACATGTAAGATGTTATTCTTTACTGTAATATCGACGTGTTATCTGGTGAAAGTGACATACAAACAGACTCATTACGTCACTTGATTGGTAGTGATTCAAATAGGCGGGAACATGTCCCACAATCAATGCAGAAGATAAATAACCTCAATATGAAAACATAACAAAGGTAAGCTGATGTACCACAAGAATATTTATAGAAAATAACTAGTTTTCGACGGAAAATATAGAAATATGACGCCAAAACAGGCCAGCATCCACGATCGTAAACAAAACTTACCTTCGTCGCTGTCATCCACTGGTAGTGGCTGCAACGTGTCCTCTGGATCCCTGTATTCGTCTAGATCGTCGTACCCGTCGTCTTCAATGTCATATTCATCTCCTGGGCCCGAATATGGTGATCCTTGGTAAGACATAGTCGAGGCAACGCGTAACAGTTGCATACAGATTGACTACGATCACCGTCTCAGAAACAAACTCTGGACACGTAAGCTTCAGATAGATATCTGAGCAACAAATAGCCAGTGCCAGTTGTTTCACTCATATAAAGAAATTCTTTTAAAATCCACTTCAATTGAACAACGAAATTGGAGTAAGTTGAAGCTGTTTTACGTCAAACTGCACAAAAAGCATCATATAATCCGGCCAAGGTCGGCAAACTTGATAATAACAAAGATAGCGCTATGCACATTGCATTTGCTTGGTGGGTGTGAAAAGGACAAGTTATAGAATGACCGCGAAGTAAAAGCGTCTTCTAAATTTAGTATCATAATTCCATAGACTCATCAGACAGAAGAACAGATAACATATAGTGATGCGTTTGTCTGAATCAATATTTTACATGAGTGTAAGTGTAGTGACTATACACGAAGTTTTTTCTCTGTGGGAATTTTGGGAAATCCCGTCTTAAAAATCAAAGATGACCTGACCTGACTAGGTCAACGTGTATAGTCGATTGGATTGGGTTGGGTGACCAAAAAATTATGAGAATAAATATAATATAGATATTGTGTGGTGTGTGTGTAACACTTACATTTCTTTTCATGGTGTCGTATCACTATTAACAAATAACAGGAAAGTGAGAGGAAAAATGTTACAGTACTGAGTGAGTATATGTAGTAAAATGTTATTAAAAAAAAATGTGCAGTGTTATGTAATATTATTTATAAATATTCATTTTATTTGTTTATTTGTATGTTTATTTGATTTATTTAGTTGTTAACCGTTTTATACATAAAAAGTTAACAAACACATTTGAATAATAAGGAAGACAGTACCTATTATAAATATAACTCGTCGCTTATAAAAATGTCTTTCTCGATTGACAGTTATAATCTATAGATTTTATTATAATCCATATCTGGTTTTGTGCCAACACTGAAGCCACAAAAAAATAAACCAGATTTGTCTATTGTTTTGATTTGACGTCATGAAAGTGGACGTCATCTTGAATGAAAATTTCGTATTTTATTATTTACTTTGCCAAATTAAAAACGCTACGTGAAAATTGTTTTCGCAGTTTCGCTATTCGTAATAATATAACGATAAATTAAATCACATTGTTTGTATTTTATGCTTGAATTATTAGTATTATTTTAGACTGCAGTGAAGGTGACGCTATACGCGTTTGTGTTGGTGATGTAATTTAAGTGATTGGGTGGCTTCGTAGTCCTAGCATTATAATGGAAGAATCCTCATTCACAATTCCAGCGGACGACAATGGTGATACTGAGCTCGATCCTAGAATACAGGTCAGTGAGTGACAATATATTGAATAACTAATCGTCTCCGTTTGTAACTGCAAAGATGAGTGTCAACTTTGTAGACTATTTCGCCAACGAGCACAATGGATATGATATCTTATATCAAAACATGAAATACGGACTGATCGCCAGCAAAGAGCTCTCTGACTACCTCAGAGAGAGATCCAACATAGAGGAGACTAATTCTAAATTGTTGACCAAATTAGCAAAACAAGCAAATAGCAATTGTGCACAGGGTACTTTCGCGCCGTTTTGGAGCGTTCTAAAATGTTCAGCCGAAAAGCTATCCAACTTGCACCAGCATATGTTTCAGAAAGTCAGTGAGCTTGTCAAAGACGTTGCCCGCTATGCTGATGAACTTCACAAGAAACACAAAGCTGTTAAAGACTCCGAATCCAACACATTAGAAGTAGTACTACTAATACAAAGCACAAAACAGGCCCTCCAGAAAGCTAAAGATGTGTACACAACAAAGGCGGCTGAAATGGAAAAACTACGGAAAGATAATGCATCTGCTAAGGATATTGAGAAGGCTGAGGTTAAGTTGAAGAAGCTCCATGAAGACTACAGACAACTAGCAGAAAAATATAATTTAGTTAAACAGGACTTCGAGAAGAAGATGACACAAACATGTAAACATTTTCAGGATGTTGAGGAAGCACACTTGAAACAGATGAAGCAATTTGTTAATTCCTATGCAGACCTCATTCAAAGCAACCATGACCTCATGGGGCAAGTCCACAGGGACTTCAAACATCAATGTCTTGAATTAACTGTAGAGAAACTGTTGGAACAAATTCTTATTGAAAAATATAACACTATGGACAAGGCAAATTTAGTAGAAATACCTCCGTCATTTCCTAAAACTAGTTCTGCCAATAACTCAATATCGGAAGCTGATCAAATATCTACAGTCTCGAATGGCTCTCACAAACCAGCCCAGCCAGCTAAAGCACAAAAAAAAGAGCCCTCTTTTGCTACCAAAACATCAAGAAGAACAACATCTCTTCTTAATTTATTTACTCCCAATTTTCAAAGTAAAGATGAGCCTAGTGGAAGCATTGAAGGGGCAGCTCCTTGCTCTGCGCCCTCCAGCCCAAGTGGCACTCCTGCCACTCCTGTAGCCCCTGACAAAGATGAGAACATGGGTCGCACCACATTACGAGAATCTAAATGGTTTCTACGGAGCAGGAGGACTAAAACTAAATTGAAGAAGGCCAAAAAGAAAAAGATGAAATATCTGAAAACTCAAATGCTGGAGACAAGTCTGACTTGGAAGAAAAAGAGGAAGAGGTCCCAGTTAAAGAGGATCTAAATTCTCCAGAAGTTGATGAGGAAGGATACTGTATTCGACCAAAAGATGAAAAGGGTAGTGTCTATTCTACCACTGATTCTGATTCTGATGAGGAAAGAGACCGAAAGATTCATGTAGAAATTAAACCAATAAGTAATGGTGGTGCTCCCATGTCGGCCAGTGTCGACGAGCTCAGAGCTACTGTAGAGAATATTTCTCTTTACAAAATTGGCACAACAAGACGTGGTTCAAATGCAAACACAAGTAAAGCAAGCAGTGATCTGTTAGATCTTAACTTTTTCCAAAGTCCTACTGTTAGCAATCCCACTTCACCACATGGAAATGTATCCAATCCATATGCTCCTTTGCAAGCGAATCAGTCGAATTTACTTGAAAGCCCAACTCCAGTTTCGACAGCCGATGTCGGTGACCTGTTCTCTGAAGTGGGCGAGATGAACCAGTCAGCTTTCCGCACGTCCACTCCCACCACAACGTCCATTTCGTTGCCGCGCCCGCCTTCAAGGCGCTCGGAGGGCGACTTCCGAACTGCGGGCTCCTCAGGATCTCGAGGTCCGTCGCCCCTCACTATAGGCATGGCCGACACTATACCGCTGGCTGTCGCCTTTCATGAAATTATCCATGCTTATTTTAGAGGAACCGACGAAACCAAATGTCAAGTTAAAATGTCAGGGGACATGATGCTGTCTTTCCCTACTGGCATCGTTGGTGTGCTGGCCAACAACCCTAACCCGGCCAAGCTTTGTTTCAGATTGAAAAACATACATAGGTTAGACAACGTTTTGCCTAATAAACAGCTTATAAGCATAAACGCGATGATGTCCACGCGAGACTCCACTGTGCTAGAGTTCAATATGCCGGCGCTCACTTCTCTTCTAAAGCGCCAGTCTGAGAAGAATCCTACTGCCCAATACTTCAACGTGGACATATTAAAGTACCAGATACGGCCAAAGCCTGGCGCCGCATCGTGTCCCTACCAGTTGGTAGCTTACTGGAAATGTGAAAGGGACCACACGGACCTAAAAGTGGATTACAAATACAATCTGCACGCGATGAGCCCTCCATCGCCTTTGCTCAACGTGTCGGTTTGTGTGCCAATGAATGGCGCCGTTAAGAACGTCATTGCGATGCCAAAGAATACATGGAATGGTGAGAATGAGCAAGCTCTGTGGCGTATCACAGAGTTGTCACAACACTCCGAAGACAGGGGCGTAGGATCACTAAGAGCACGATTCGAATTAAATAAAGGGCCGTCGACTAAGGCAACTTTATCGGCGCAATTTAACTGCGAAGGCGCCACTCTCTCTGGCATAGAGTTTGAGCTGATAGGCAGCGGGTACAGACTTTCTCTTGTGAAGCGGCGTTTTGTCTCTGGAAAATATATTTGTGATAGTGAGATGCACTGATTGGTCCAAATCCTTATGAATCCACATTGTAGATACTAACTTGTACGAAGTGTGTTTGTATAAAATAGTACACATTTCTAAAATGTATATGTTTGGTACCTAGGACTGTTTCCTGTCCACAAAATTAAGTTACTTTGTATCACAATATAAGTTTGCCAATATTCCTAGTTATAGTATATTTAAAAATGATTTACATTTTAGTGGTATATTCACAGAATTACTAACTTATTTTTCAGAATAGAGATGTGCCATTTATGCTAAAGTTTATAAATGATATCACAATGGTTGAGTATGTATGCACAGGGATTTTTATTCAGTGAAAACATCACAAATAAATTATGATGTCAGTATGGTTTTTTTTATCTATTTTATTGGTGAATTGGGAAACATAACTACAAAAAATTGTAGAATTTTTATCTTTAATCATAATCAAGCACTTGTTCTATTATAAAAGAAATAATGTGCCTGTTCAAACAATTCATATTCTTTGTTAGTATTCTTATCAGCAGTCGCATTTCATGCATCTGATAATTTTATAAAATTTTCATATTTAATCTTGAATTTTAGAATGTAATAACTACTATTCATAATTCCCTTTTAATGGGCCTAAGAAAATGCAATAAATTAACCAACATAGCCACAAAATCACTATGTAAAAGTGGGCTTTATTAAAATAATTTCTCAACATATTCAGAAATTAATCAAGATATAATTTTAAATATATATTTTTAGGTTCCTTGGAATCTCTTTGATAAGTATTTTAATTTATGCTTATTGGTATGTATGTTGTAATACTTTATGTTATACTTGTGCTAGGATAGTTGTACTGTATTCAGTTAGCATTTAGGGGCGACCACCGGTAAACTGTTAAAAATATTGTTGTTTACTTTCTATGTTTTTGCACTATGTTACATGTGAGATATTTATCTCTATTTAACTTTTACTCATTAGTAATCTCATATATCTTTTTTTTACTTTATAGTTATTGTATATTAAGATCCAGGATTCCCTTCCAAGTCTATCGGCCTAACAACTGAGTACCTATCTCTGTATAAATATTCTAAAGACTAACTTTACCAAAAGTGAAGTGTTCAATAAATGTAAACTGTTTAACATTAATGTAAGACATGCAAATATTACCTATTAATTACTATTAAACCATTCCAATTCTTATTCTCTAACTAAATCTTTAATAATTAAGTTTGTTTTTCAAATAGTTTGTTTAAACACAAATCCAGTGATTAACCATTTTTTTGCGATTGTATTCTAGGAACCCACAAAAATTTAGATAAAAACTTTGCAAAATGATAACTGAATGCGTAAAAAATATTTTTGTATTGTAAAATTTATCGCATGTACGATTCTAATATACTGTATTCTTTATTATTTGAATAAAATGTAATTTAGCATTATTATTTGTGCAATTATTTATTTCTCTGTCTTCCGAATTGTCAGTCAGGAAAGAATAAGTAAGTAATACTGTTTGTTATTTATTAAGTAGAGTGCTTTTAGGGACAGGAAACAATCCATGGAAAAAAATTTGCATCACTCTATCCACAGAAATTTGAAAAATGTAGAAATACCACAGACATATAATTATGTCTGTGAGAAATACGTTATTTTGCAATCGCCTAGCATAAGCTGCATGACACTCTGAAATTCTTTCGCTCACACTCACACAAATCTAATATTCGTTCCAATTTGAATCTTCTTCAATATAATTGCTGATTGCTGCATATTTTTTTGTGAGCGTGAGTGCGACATTCATTGTCAGCACTTCCATTTCTATATTATTTAAGTTTCTGTGATTACTTAATTAACAATTAGTTAATGAAATCACGTGACAATGAACATGTCACAGATAACGCATAGTTTCTTTATGTTTACATGAAAGATAAGAATTTCACGCGCGTATTGATAGTGGTGTACATTTTTGTAAGGTACGTTAGATAGTGAGATATGTGTAGAATGGCTGGTGATTCTGATAAACATCGGTTGTTTCCCGTCCACTCGTGTTGCTTGCTGTTGCCATACGTTTTGGAGTACGATGTGCGAGTGCCGTGCGACTGTCTGAAGTTCTTCAAAAATTTCCAGGTGGAGCTGGAGAAACTCAACGCGGCGACGGATGAGATTAACAAGCTGGAACTGGAGTTGGATGTAAGTTTTTATCACTACTTTTTGCCCGCGACCAGAGGCGTGACTACACTCTTCGGGCCCCTATGGAAAATTCATCGACTGAGGCCCTTGCCAGTTAACGCTCATGCTTATGACGGGGCTCCCTTTCCGACGATGCCACTGAGAGGCCACCCTATTGTTACGCCACTGGTTTGGGGCCTTTTTAGCCCAGGAGCCCCGTGTAATTGATACTGCGGCATCTACGCCCCTGCCCGCTACATCGTCCGGAATTTTATACTAATATTTATATCTCAGGTCTAAGCGACGCGACGTATCAAGATGAGACCAACGCCAGATTTTAAGTTAGATCTTCTGCATGCAACTGTGAAAACCACATCGAATTTCATTCAGTAATTTTTGCATTATGCGCGTACAAAAACAAAAATTTAAAAAAATATATATTTTGGTTTCTATTGGCGTTATAAACCGCAATACCTTTTATCTTAAATATCCTTTGTTATTGTATAGATGATATACTATCAATATGTCATTGAAATATTTGAAAGAAGTTATCCACACGATGATAGTGGAAACCATATGAAAAGTTGTTCGATGAAAATTACCCACACAATGAACATTTCTTGGAATAGTGTTCAATTAACTATGTGCTAATTAACGAACAGACCACCTTCAATCTTCTATTCACACACATGTATTAATTGCAATACTATTTTTTACATAATATCTACTATTAATTTTACATGACTTGTCTATCACAGAATACGTAAAAGTACAATGAAGGCAAAGAAATACAATAGTATATAGTACTAGAAAACTAACGCTTCTTTATAAGAAGTCCATTCGTCTCAATCCCCTTAGCGGCCCTCAGTCTTTCTGCCCATTATAGGGCTTCCTCAAGGGAACATTCCATACCTTCGCGAACTATTGATTTTAACTCCCTACGATTTAAGAGGTATTACTGATAAGTTAAAGCAGTTTAAGCACCATGGCTTTAGGTAATTTTCTGACGTCTACTATAACTAAAAAATAAGTATATGACGATTTAAAAGTGCTATTTTGAACCTATTTAAATATAAATAAATTTCATTTGACATAGAGAACTGTTTCTGTCTCAAGCACTGTAGCTTTCAAACCAATAATGGACCGATTTTGATGTGTTTTTATTTAATAACTAGGTTCTGTTTCATGAATCAGATCAATTGAGCCTGTGGCGTATCACATCCAAAACCACTAAAAAGTAAATAAGTCGGGGTTTATGTACTCTTTAGGGTTTTGTACCACAAAAGGCAAAAACGGAACCCTTATAATTTATAATAATCTAAGCGATAATGAAAATATAACGTTTTGATTTTGTCTTGAGCCTATTCAAATAAGTAATCTAGTAGTAAGTATCCCTTAGTCGCCCTGTCCACTATAGGGCTTCCAGAAGGGAAAAGTCCATACCTTCGAACAAACTATTGATTTTCAATTGACGAGCGACTCAATTGGCACCAAGGCAACAAGATTGGTTTTATTGAGAATGTTGATGTGATCCGTAGCTATGATACGAGTTATCATACTATGTTTTAGAAAAACTATTGTTCAAGGATCATTCGAAGAAAAACGGGATATAAAATGTACTATAGCTGCTTCCAAGGTTTCTGTTCTCGTCCAAAGTTAGGATAGCTAATTGAATCTAGTTACTAACACAAGTCTCGAACTTACTTTGGGGCTAGCTCAATCTGTGTGATTTGTCTGTATTATTTATATTTATTTATTTACTATACCTACACAAAGAATATGACATACAAAAACCTAAGACTAGCTCTCGCCCGAGGCTTTGCACACCGTGAATCATCACCTAAATAAATGACACACCCCATCCATTGGTTAATAGTAGTGAATGAATACACCGCCATTATTTTATGAGAACCCTTCGCCCACAAATGTAATTGAAAGTCGTCAAACAGACATAAGGGGTTTTATATATCGTCGGGTCAGTGGTAAATTCGCCAAACTGAAAATATTGAATTTTTGAGGAGAGGGCAATGAAGTTAAAAAAAAATATTGCAAATCAGGTTTTAAAGATATGTTTTCAAATTTGTTATTTTCAGAAATCTTAATAATGTATCTTTACTGGTTAATGGTCCAAAATGTAAAATTTTTATTATTAATTAAATAAAAGCAGTTTGGCATGTTTACCATAACGAGTACGAATTAAATAAATTAATTCACTTGTGGTATAGGTAGTCAATGTGGCAGTTACATCAATTGGCTATGGGAAAAATATGACCCTTTTTAACGTTTTCTTGTATATTTGAATCAATCTTTTAGGCTTAGTTTTATAATTTTTACTGTGAGTAGGTATTTAGGCTAAAGATTTGATAGCTAAGCTAACAAATAAAATAAGTTTTGTTTATTGCAATATTTTTAATGAATAAACGTTATTTTCCTTAAAAATTAAATGAAATACAGTCAAAATTATCTTCACTTTCTTCATTTAGGAATGTCTGGCTCTGGAAGACAGTCTCTTGCAAATTCAATGCATGGCAGATTGTTATAGAAATTATGATAAGCTGTAGGGATCTGCAACTACGAGCATAATTTCTGGTTAACCAGGCGACTCTGGTAGACGTTGAGAATCACGTAGGTAGCCAATTGTTTGGACCTTCTGCTGACGACCGAACCAGAACGAAATGAAGTGTCTGTTTCAGCCTTCCTAGCAACTTACCCTTGGCTGCAGGTCTGCTTTTCCTCTGACGATCCGTCGAGCTGTGCAAGCGCTGTTGCTGAGATTATCGGTCTGGCAATGGAGTATTATATCCCATTCTCGGATCGACCCTCTGACATCAAAGCTGAGCCTTGGTTTGAGGCTATTAAACAGTCAGCATACCAGGCTTGGGCTTAAGCTGGTAGTTGTAAAGCTCCGGATACGCATAAAAAGAAGAAAGCCTTTTACTCTGCGGCCTTTAAGTCCTGCAGAAAAGTACTTTAAAAGGCTCGCTTTGACCACATAGGCCAAGTGGGGACTAAACACTCTTCGTACCCATCTGGCAGTAAATCATTTTGATCCCTAGCCATATGCATTGAAGCTAACTTTTGCCGCTCCTCACTTCCTCTTCTGCAGAAACCAGATGAAACATTGGCACACACGACCTTAGAGAAAGCTTATTTACTTGCTTCTCTATTTGCTGAAAACTCATATCCAGATGCGAGTAACCAAACACCCCCCAGTTACTTTTTTGTGGTTGTAAAATGCCTGAGCTCCACATTCACCAAAAAGATGTTTTTAAAACTCTACGCAACTTAGACGTGTAAAAAGCCAGTGGCCCTGATGGCATACTTGCTTTTATTTTGCGGAATTGCGCTGCCGAATTATCTCCTGTTCTGACACGCCTATATTGTCTATAATTTTAGACTGGTATTGTGCCAAAATCTTGCCTTGAATCTTGCCAACATACAACCTGTACCCAAGAAGGGTAGATGTACCGATCCTACAAACTACCGCACAATTGCAATCACCACCATTATCTACAAGGTAATAGAGCGTGTTATTAAAAAGTGCTTTGCTGGCGTACCTTGAAGACAATGATCTCCTCTGTGACCGGCAATTCGGATTTCACCAGTGCCGATCTACAGGAGACCTTCTTGTGTACGCTACGCATCTCTGGGGTAAGGCCCTCGAAAAATATAGTGAAGCACTTGCTGTCTCACTTGACATTTCGAATGCATTCGACAGAGTTTGACATGACGGTCTTATTGCAAAGCTTCCCGCCTAAGGTATCCCCGCCAGCTTTTGTGCTTGGATTTCCGATTTCTTGAGGGAATGGTCTATTCGAGTAGTTGTTGACGGCTGCTCGTCTGACCTATTGGCAAATAATGCCGGGGTACCTCAGGGGTCTGTACTTTCCGCAACGCTTTTCTGCTACACATCAATGATCTGCGAAAACCCGGTATTATTGGGTACGCAGTACGGGTAGTGCAAAGGCGAAAAAACCGGAAATAGACGAAATCAAGCAAGCAATGGTGGACTGTACCAATCTCACTGTGCAGGCTGTCTCCGATTGGGTGATGCCAATCTTGTGAGATTCAATGCCTCTAAGACGCAGGCGTGTCTGTTTTCCGCTAAAAAGACCCCGTTCAACTTTTCTCTCACTTTCCGTGGTGTGCCTGTTCCTGTCACCGATCACCTCGAACTTCTTGGTATAAACTTCTCATTCAATCTTAACTTCGGTAGTTATATTGAGACCAGGGTTAAGACTGTTTCAAAAAAGCTAGGCATCCTTTTCAAGTTCCAACGGTATTTTACTCCGGACTAACTGTTGAGCCTTTACACAGCTCAAGTCCACTCCTGTATGGAGTATTTCTTCCTTCTGTGAAATGGATCCGCCCGCTATCAGCTCGAAGCCCTGGAAGCTATCGGAGGTCGTACCAGAAGGCTCGTGGATGATGAGTCGCTTACAGCAGGACGACTTCAGAGCCTCAGTCATCGGCGACTAGTGGCAAGTCTGTGTGTATTCTACAGGCTGCACTTCGGAGAGTGCGCACAGGAATTGCATGAATTAATTCCTTCTGCACCATTCCACCATCGGACGACATGGCGCGGACAAGGATTCCATCCTTATGTGGTTGATATTCCAGTTTACCACACCTCTAGGTTCGCCTCCTGCTTTATCATGCGAACCGCTAATGTATGGATTTTATATTTTAATGGCTTCTGAATGATATTGTCTGGTGGATCATAAAGGCCACCAACATTTTTGAGCATTCGATGCACACGATGAAAGAGAAGCGGGGCGCCTACGACGCGGGAAGCGGCACCAAAAATAACACAAAGAATTTAGTTTTGTCTATGGTATAGAAATTGTGAAAATATAAAAACTTAGTAGTAAATTATGGTCAAATCCTTATTGTTAAACTGTTTGAAGTTAGAAAATTTGCGCTTGCACTTTTCATGAAATTAAATTAAATTTTGTTGTTCTTGTTTCATACAGTCTGATAGTTTTACTTTAATTAAGTGTATTTTTATCTGTGACATAGTACTATTTGGGCAATTAGTGATGTATTCAATCTGCCACTTAGACTAGTTGATCTTAACAAATTAGGTTTAAATCATATTGTAAACCAAAGTAAAGCATTCAATCTGCCACTTAGGCTAGTTAATCATTGTTAAATTAGAGTTTTAATCATAATGTTAACCACAGTAAAGTATTCAATCTACCACTTAGGCTAGTTGGGCATTGTCAATTTATTGTTTATATATCACATTGGAAACCAAAGTAAAACAATCAATATACCACTTACGCTAGTTTAATACATTGATTTTATTATAAAAGGCTATATTTTGAAATGTGGTAACTGACTTATATTCACTTATGCAAGTTTACTTTTGTAATCTTCTAAATTTTTGCAGATAGCAACTAGCTTAAATTGAAATAACTCCGAAAGTATTAATCCTACACTTATGATATTGTGCCACAGTGTGTATAAAAAATAAATAAACACTTTGACACAAAAAAGTCAAAATCGCCAAAATGGCAGTTTGGCGAGTTTACCTCTGACCCGACGATATGGTGCTCGCACATTGGCACTTATGAAATGTTATATAACATCTTTTGTCTCTGTTACACATGTTATGTAACATTTGTAACTGCCTGTTTAATGATTTTTTTTCTATGTCTATGGTGGGAATACCAATATATCTCTCATCCCTCAGTTAGTAAAAAGATTCCCTCTCATCTCCAAAGAGGAATACTCCGTGGCAAAACCCACATCAGTGATGTTATAATAGTGAGGGAGAGTCGTCTATAAATCATTCATTTTACCACCAAGGCTTTCTTTTGAAGATTGTATCCGCAATATTTATGATGGTCATGGTCACCATAGTTGCTATGTCATGGTTTGCGTAGTTTCGCGGGATTTTTCTGTTCGAATTCGTTGACGGATAACACTCATTACCGACCGAAATATATAATACTCGTATTTATTTGTTTGTAATATTTTTATTGCACGAATAAAAAAATACATAATATTAAGTAAAAATAAAAAGCACAATAACGGACTTATCCTGTGTAGGGATCTCTTCCAGTCAACCAGAGCGTTAGGTACTTACATGTTACTTCTTTACTTTGACTTTCTTGACATCTTTGAGCAAGGTATAGTAAAGTGGTTTGTAAATGACGTAATATGTTACAAAAACATCGAATTTTTATCATAATTTAATCGGCAAAACGGCGGGCGAATTAACTGGCAAAAAGTAGTTTAATTATATTTTCTAGAATAGCGTTTGTCCTTGTCTTCGAGATCTTTCTGCGAAGTATGCAAATAGCGAGTGCACCGTGAAATGAAATGCATCTACCGCATTCAAGGGGAGTTACAATGTAACTATGTAACCCGGCGTGACCACGAGTGAGATGAAAGAAATCCTGTTACGCTACCAATAGGGCTGCCAACTGGCTATCTTCATATTTCTTTTTTAGTTCAAGATTTTGAGGAGCCCGGTAGCGCAGTTGGCCTGCGTTTGTGGCGGTAAAGTAACTGTCGTGATGATCGAAGATCGAATTTATTTTCACGGGCTTCGGTCCATGTTGTATACGCAGTCGTTAAAACCTAACATTCCGCATTGGGCTTTGTTCGAAACACAGAACATTATTTATTATGTTGGTGCTCGTTTGAGAGCCACGGGTACATGGGGTCCTTTGAGGCTTTCATGGGGCCAAAGCCAACATGAACAGGCAGTGAGATGGCTGCATCTGTAGAGATCTGACCCTTATTATTATATTTTTTTCGGATACTAGTTCTCTCTGCCAACCCTAGGTCCTACCGGTTCAAACCCGTTACCTGTTGCCTTTTTACGCACTATACTTACAGCATGCGTGACTAATGGTTGTTGTGATGTGAAGAACGTTGCTCGTCAATTATCATCAAAATAATAACGTTATGCGGCCAAGTACATATGTGCTTTCATTCCATCCAAAGAGTACTTATTAGATCGCTTCATAACATTTTGCCAAGAAACAAGGTTTTTGTATGAAGATCTGCACAAGTGCACACTTTTCCGAGCATTTGTGGCAAAAAAGTTTTTTGGGGGCGAAAATAAATATCCCAATGGTAAATAAATATTTTTAGAGTAAAATAACAATTTACATAGACATGATTTTCAATTATAATACAAGTAAATTATAGGAAAAAGAAAACTGAAATGTAAACTAGAACTAAGTAAAAAATAACAACGAATCTAAAAATACCTCTAACATCAAAATCTGTCTAGCTGTTCAGGAGTTATGGTGGAATAAAGAAACTTACATACATACATACATGAACCCTGAAAACATAACACTCCTTTTTTGGTCAGTCGTGTAAAAATAGTGTTTCAATTGCATATCAGTCTGTAGTGTTATAATAGCATACTACCGATGAAGTTTAATAACTATTGAGACACAATTATGACTTCTTATAGCAGAATCGACACTCAGAACAGCAGTCCTACCCTGAATAATTAATTGCTACCCACCCTCGTCGGTCCCCATGTACTACATAAACCAAACATCAATTACATATCTAATGGCACAAGGTTTGCCTGTTAAATATTTACATTACCATGTAAACTATAGTTAGGTACTTACTACGTCGCCTGTAAATGCGAGATGTAATGATAAATTGGAACAAAATTAAGTTTCGTGTTAATAAAAATTAGTTCAAAAACTAAAACCCAACTACTGCACCCTAAAAAGCACGAAACAAGGAAAGCCTTGGTCGTATGTTATTTAGATATTATTAGGATAAAAAACATACGACCACGGCTTTCCTTGTTTCGTGATTTTTAGGGTGCAGTAGTTGGGTTTTAGTTTTTGAACTAATTTTTATTTAAATTATTTTGGCGATACTATTTCGTGATCAGGTAAAGGGCAGATCATATTTTTTTACAAAAAAAGAATCCTATTACTACTCATTAAACAAGCAAAACCGCAAGCAAAAGCTAATAATATATATATTTTTGAAATGTGCTAACTAAGCCCTTTCTTTTGATACCACACACGGCATAATTAAAAAATATTATTTTTTTAGTTTATAACTTTATGCCCCCTAGAGGGCGCTGTTTCATATTTAAGATTACGTCACATAGCCTATAACCAGCGGACAACCAAGACGCTTCTAACGACACCTCATTTGTCCAATTCTGATAAGTAGTTTAGTAGTTATGAGGGAACAGATGAACATACATACATACCGGTCAAAATCATACCCTCCTTTTCGCTTCGCCGTAGTCGGATAAAAATAGCCATGGAGTGGTTCAGTTGCATTCACTATATTTGACATCCTTTAACAAAATAAATATATACGGACAAGTCACACTGATTGAATTAGCCCCAAAGTAAGTTCGAGACTTGTGTTATGGGACTACCTCAACGTGGAGTAACTCAACGATACTATATTTTATAACAAATACACATATAGATAAACATCCAAGACCCAGGCCAATCTGAAAAAGATCATTTTCCATCTTGATCCGACCGGGGATCGAACCCGGAACCTCCAGTGTGGCAGTCCGGCGTGATGACCGTTGTGCCGTTGGGCCACGGAAGTCGTCAAAATCTGATTTATCATAAAAGGTGAAAATAAATATATAAGGATAATAATAAGTTTTGTTTTGTGTCTACGTTGTCGCAGTTTGTGTTTAGTCCATAAATTTATTTTCTTTCTTTCTTTCTTTCATAGTCCACATCAACCCACTGATGGGCATAGGAGGTTTATCTTATCTCTATACAATAAAGCGGAAGAGCATGATTGTTTTGTTCGCACTAATATCTGTAACTACAGGTCCGATTTAAAATCAAATTATTTGTTAGATAGCCACAATCATGAGAAAGGCTGTCTAGAATCCCGTAATTCCCACGGGAACGAGGCCGCGGGGGACAACTAGTATGACGTTACATTATCCAATTAGGCCTTATCTTTGTCCTAGGCACATTATCGGTATGGGTATGACACATTATTGTCCAAACAATACATTTACATCCTCAACTGTGCTCGAGGAATGTGTAATAAACATTTTCGTACATTTCATTATTTCCCTGTTCCATGAATCATATGTGAACAAACCGCAGAGCAGGTTAAAACTATTGTTAAATTATGGACTTAACCCATTTACCATAAAATGTCATCTTTTCCGAAGAAAATAACCTTTTCCAAAAAAGAAAACTAAACAAGCTAATTATTAAAAAATAAAAAAAACACGACTGTCAACTCACATAGCCTATTTATTTATTACTTTTTGTACACAATAATCACATACAAAGGAAACATAAAACATAAGAAAACGAAGTACAAAGGTACTATGTCACTCAGAAGAATGCAAGGAATCTAAAAAATACCTCTCACATCGAAATCTGTTAAGGGACTTATGGTGGAATAGAGAAACTTACATACATATACAACCATACATACAGGAACCCTGAAAACATATCACTCCTTTTTTGGTCAGTCGTGAAAAAAGACAAATCATTTGAAAGTATGTATTGGTGAAGTCGTTCTTAAGTTTTGGCGCTGCCAAATAAGGATTCGTCTTCTTTGGTTGCATTGCAGCTTAGCTGAAAGAAAAACATATTTTTAATTGCAAAATAATGACAATGCGCAGAATTGAGCGCAGTATGCGAAAACTACATATATACATACATACACAGATAGAGTAGAGCCAAGGTGCGCCGGTCAATAAGCGATACGGCGAGGTCGCCCCGCGCAGATTAGCTCAATAGGGGACCGGCCTAGGTATGAGAATTGTTAAAAATATGTAATTTTATGATAGAATACATATAATTAAACCCATTTTGCGACTTTTCAGCACGAGTTTATTCTCCAGAGCTAATTTATTCGAGTTCAAACTTTTAGGGAAAGTCCATTTTCTACGCGTGACGTCACATGAATGTACGTTTAGTTAGGGGCGTTTTGGTATCGTCCGAAAATCGCTTGAAAATGTGTATTGTTTTTGGCTGTATCTTGGAAAACACTTTGGTTATGGATGTGATTCTTTTACGGATAATTCTATTAATGTGAGGTATTTCAAAGAACAATCAAAAAAAAAAGTTGTCCGGTCCCCTATTGTGGCGCACACGCTAGGGCTGGCACCTAAACACTGAAAACTAATATTTGTCTGAGATTCTAGGTGTAAAATTTCAACTCCATATAAAACGAAGAACTTGAAAGAAATAAAACTAAGTCTAACTCAACTTGAAAGAATTGACCAAAACAAACAAAACAGATTGCAATAAACTAAAATAACTCTTTTCAGAGTTTGGTGCAATGAATCAACTTTAAACTGTAGTTAATATAGCTAAAGTGAAGTGTACTATATACAGACAAGATGTATAAAATATATTTAAATTGTATTTCAAAGAAAATCTATTTTGAAATTCGACAACAAAGCTTGAAATAGTGTCCACCTGTCTCCACGCACTAAAACGCACGTCAAAATACAAAACTAAACATGTAATATAAATTAAAATAAACAGATGTTAAATTGAACAGCCGTTTTAACCACTTGTAATGTTAATTATGCATGTGGACACAATTTGGCAGCCCTAGCCGCAGTGGGCGTTTACGTTGAATGTTATTTAACAGATGTTTTATCATTATTAGCAACATACAAACAGACTCTACTGGGAGAACACGTTTCTCATTATTAGGTACATGGTATGGAATTCTTATCAAATATAGGTGGACCCGCGAAGCAGTGTTAGTCCTATTATTATAACTATTTTGACCAACTCTTACACCTGTATTATATAAATTGTTTTATGTATGAAACTAGCTATTGCCTGCGACTTCGCCCGCGTAAATAAACCTTCCTCATGAGATTGGTGAAAACTGCATTCTGTAATTTTTGTTTACCGCGTAGGGCGCGGGCGGGGGACTTTATTTTTTGATTTTTTTGTTTAAATATATTGAAACAAATTTTAGCCTTCTGTTAATTCTTAAGAACTTGCTTGATCAAGTCATCGTGGAAAACGATTCATTTTTGATTATCTTTGAAACTAAATCGGATCACCCGTTTTTGAACTACAACCACACATACAGATACACAAACTCCAGCAATATTTTTGTTATTTTTAGACATCTACGTACAACTTCTTATCATGCATGTCTGGTTCAACTTTATGGATTTTTTTAACGACTCGTTCGTGATTTCGCATTTTAAGCCATCTGTTATTTAATTTTACTATGTCATATTTAAATACTTATATTAGTCCACGTTACTTTTAATTGGATGTTTTAAATCTGTATTTTTGTTTATATTTCACGCATTAACTGTTATGACTATTTTTGTTTGGAACATAGCAGAATATGGTGCTAATGAATAACTCATAAAAAATCTCTTTAGTTTCAATTTAACTCGGAAGAATTTATTGAAAACAAACTTTTGTCCGTTATTTCGTCCGCGTGGAATTTACTATTGTTTTGTGTTATCAAGATGAAACCGCGCACGTTTTTAAGTTAGAGCTTTGAAAACAGCATCTTATAATTTTATTTAATAGGTAGCATGTGCGTTAAAACATACTTACAGACAAAATCTGGTACTATTTTATGTATTCTGTGGTATTTTTATTTAACCTTTATTACACAAATACAATGTATGCGCACAATAGGTGAACTCAATGCAAAAGCATTATCTAACATTCGACCTTTGGGGTAAATACAGAACTTACGATACATACGTAGGTACTTGGTATACCTAGTTGAATTGAAATTACAGAGAGACACTAGGAGCAGATTTTTTTTTTATAATATAGGGCGGCTAACGGGCAGATGAACTAAAAGAATATTGCAACGAATAGATAACCTCTCTCTTTTTAGTCGTATTTCCTCATGACTGAGGGTCGTGGTCATTATATGGAATGAAACACACACAACAACTCTCTTGGCAATTTTAATGGAGTGGTTTGCCATTGCTTTCTCCATTTGAATGAATGAATGAATGTTTTATGAATGAATTAATGAATGTTTTATTTGCAGTAAAAGTGGTACAAGAAAATAAAGTTGTTAAATAATATGTGTGAACCTCACTTTTAACCTATCCAGGCATGCAAAATCTTTAAATCAATATCTAATATAGCAATATAATGATGAACAAATAACAAATAGCTATCAGTTGCAACCAAAGAATTCTTTCAGATCATAGTAACAATGTTCTAGAAGCCATCTTCTCAACGTTTTAATAAATAATTTATCAGGCAGTTCTCTAATTTCATTAGGTATTCTATTATACACTTTAATAGCCATAACATGACAGTTCTTGCCGTACATTGCGCTGTTACAGTTTGGCAATACCAAACGAGTTGGATCTCTGTGAGGGAATCTGCGATTATCGCCAGCCATTGTGAACAATTTCATATGAGATCTCACAAACATCCCTATCTCTAGAATGTACAGAGAAGTTAATGTCAAGATGTTAAGTTTCTTAAATAGAGGTCGACATGATTCTTGAGGGCCTACTCCGCAAAGCGCCCGAACACATTTTTTTTGAGAAATAAATACATGATTTATGTCAGTTGAATTTCCCCATAAGAGTAATCCATATCTGAGGACGGATGTAACGTATCCATGATACGCTGTAAGAGCAGTATCTTTGCTAGAAATTCGCCTTAGTCTTCTGAGCGCAAAAATAAACTTATTAATTTTTTTGCAAACGTATTTAACATGAGCCTTCCAATTACAGTGTTTATCTAGCATAATACCAAGAAATTTAGTATCAAAGGTTTCCGTTATACATAGCTCTTTATTTTTAAGATCTAACAATTAGTGTATAGAACCGGGAAATCCCGGTACTGAAAATCCCGGGATTTCCCGGTTTTTTTGTGGCGGTACTAGAACCGGGAATTAAAATTAAAGAACCGGGATTTTCGGTACTTTCGGGATTTTTTTTATTTTTCATTTATTTGGTTCGCCAACTCGCTGTGCAACACACAAGTTCATAAAGATATATGTGAGAGCATCCAAGTTGTCAGCCTTCTTATATTATTATTCAAATCGTTAATTGACATAATTAAAAACCGCATAGAACTCATTGTTTGGTTTTGTAATCGGCTGAAATTGATACCCTCATAGTTTATCGGTTACGGTACCAAATCCGTTTAAATATATGGCAATTGACAACAATGACGCTATGCGCGGCGAACGGTGCAGGAGCAGGGGGGTTAAAACGGCCACTTTGATGAATCGGAATATGATCCATTTCTCATTTCCTAAATATTTAAAAATAAACCTTATTTTACCACACACAAGGTTCATTTTTCAATAATTAGAAAATGAGAAATGGATCATATTCCGATTCATCAAAGTGGCCGCTTTAACCCCCCAGAACTCTGTGATGATTTGGAAGATTCGGAAGGATGTTAGATCGACGCAGAATGAAAACCTCGAAACAAATGTAAAATTCGAGGTGGCTCTTTTCGCGAATGGAGGCGATTTTTGGCGACATTTATCACAAGGTCATGTATCTTATGGTCATCTTCTGAGTGTTCAATCCGTCAGAAAGGATTTTTTCTTCGGCTGGCCTGCGCTGCGGTGTAATAAAATTAGATCGCGTTTAGGTGATGTAACTTTGGACGCGTTGATCTTGTCGAGGATTGATTGTTAGATGTTAATCTGTTGGCTTAGATTTTATTTGGTTTCAATGTTATTTGTAATTTTATTGTAGCTAAGGGAATTCAATAGGAATATTGATTTCACGGCGTTAATTAAGAGTACTTTCAATTATAGTTTGATTTTAACTGGATAATTAATGAATACTAAGTTTAACTATTGCTAAAGGCTGATTGTTAATTAGTCATTAATTATAATTAAAGATAAATTATTTCTGGTTGAAAAAAAAATTAAGTACCGAAAATCCCGGGAATCCCGGTTCCAGCATAGTCCAGTACCGAAAATCCCGGTTCCTTGAAACATATCCGGTTCTCTATACACTACTAACAATGCATTATTCATTTTGTAATTTGAGAAATTTATGTATTTGGTCTTTTCTAAATTGACATGAAGATTATTAGACTCTAGCCAATTAATTACCTCTTCAATAGTCATATTAATAGCTGCTTCGTATTCTACATTGCCATTAGTATTATTTGGTATTATTATTGATATGTCATCTGCAAACAAAATACATTTATTCTTTGTTATTGTAGTTATGTCATGAATATATAGTAAAAATAGGAGTGGTCCCAAAATACTACCCTGTGGTACTCCATATTTTTTTACTAAATAATTGGATTTGTATGATTCAAGTTCTGATTTCTCATTAATACTACTAATTTCAACACATTGCGTTCGATTTGTAAGATAACTTTTAATCCAATCATTTGTTACTCCTCTAATACCGTATTTTTCCAATTTTTGGATTAATATATCATGGTCTACGAAATCGAACGCCTTTGACATATCAAAGAAAATTGTAACTACTGGTTTCTTTTTATCAATATTTTGAGTAATACACACACTAGCTGATAATCTTCAACACAGAATGCAGGTTTCCTCACTATGTTTTCCTTCACCGGAAGCAAGTGGTGGTCGATGAAAACTAACATGAGTCAGATTGGTATACAAACGCATGTAGCCCGGGCAGGATAGATAACCTACGAGTACCTTTTTAAAGGTTAATAAAAGTTTGAAATAAAATCTCACCCTTACAGAAGTCCATGAAAACCTTCCACTTACACACTGAGTAGATAGAAGCTAGCTAGTAGATAATAAAATGCTTCCCTCTTTTAGGATTTCAATGTGTTTCAATGTATATTCGTACGCATAGATGTATGTATAGTCTTCCTTAAATTATAAAGTATATAATATAATAATAATAATATAATAGCATATGTTGTAAAGTGACGTGGGCTCGTGCAGCGTGCCGGCGACTTCGCGCGACCTCGGTCGCACCGACTCGCGGCGACTTGATTGAACGTGTATAACTAAACGGCTGAGTGCAGCGTGCACGCGACTGGCGACCAGAGGTCGCGCGACTTGCAGCGACCGGTCGTCACAGTCGCTTGCGATTGCACAGCGCAGTACTTAATTGATATCTATTTTATAATAATAATGGATGCAAAAGGTTTAATAGATGCAGTTCGTAGTCGCCCGGCGCTTTGGAACCAAAAACATAGAAAATACCAAGATAGATATTTTGTTGCCAAATTATAATTGTATATACTATATGGTATGCTTATTCACGAAGACAAACATTATGTCGTATGTTCAGTAATAACACCAATAGTTAACTATTGTAAATTGCTATTGATCGGTCGCCCGTAATCGCTGGTCGCTAGTCGCCCGCACGCTGCACTGTTTTTAGTAGCTGAAAGTCGCCGCGAGTCGCTGCGACCGAGGTCGCGCGAAGTCGCCGGCACGCTGCACGAGCCCTTAAGAAAAAATTGCAGCAGTGGAGTTTGTTGCCCCGCCTCTTCTCTACTTGTGATTTGGAGGCGGTCGGCGGTAGACCAAGTAACCTTTTAAGAAATTTTCTGACGTCAACTAACTAATCTAGCATAGACGATTTGAAAGTGCTACTTTGAAGCCTATTTAAATAAAACAAACATTTCAGGAGTCCATGAAAACCTTCCACCTGCTTCTGAACGAAACCTCGCGCCGCCTGCAAGCGCTGACGAAGCGACTGGGGACATGTGTGGACAAGTCTCGCCCGTACTACGAAGCTGTCAACGTGGCTGCGGCGGCCAGGACTGAGTGCCAGAAGGCGGCAGTCCAGTTCCAGAGAGCCAGTGGTATGTGTTGTGTGAACTGTCATACTGTATTTACTCATGTACCTTGAAGATATTTACTACGGGTGCCCTTTGTTTCGCTTAAAATTTTTGTCTCTAATTTCACTTCGCCGAACCTTATTGGCCTAAACTTGTTATGCACAATTATTGTCTCGCCTAATTGATGTTTTTGCACAATAATAATTTAGCCTAATAATTATTAGATGCAATTTTTGAGTCTCTATTATTAGATGTTCTAAAATCGTTTGGCTTTTAAATTTTTACATGTAACGATATTCTCGTATAAATTTGTTTGAGACAATTATTACTTACTATTATAATCACTTCTTATAATTATAACTAATTGAATCATTATATTAGTAAATTTAATTATTACTATTAGTACCTTCTTACCGGCATGGGTACTGTGACATGACTATCACAGCAGTGCCGGAGATAAGGACAGTCCAGTCTGTCGTCAATCATTTTCAGAATGATGTTAGTAATGCACTACTAATAATAATTCCAAAAATTCTTCATAAGTGACAGATCCGACTTAGAGCACCCCGACTCCACGTGGCTCAAGTTTGCCCTATACTAGAGTGTTATTCCTTCGCGCGGAACCAGAAGCTCGCGAAGGAGGTCCTGAGAAAATGAGGGCACGAGGCCGAAGCGCAGCGAGGGGGGGAGGTGGCGAGCGAAGCGAGCCGGCGACCTCTCGAGCGTAGCGAGGTCGAGTGCACGAAAGAATCGAAGGGCCGACGGAGCGAGTCTTCTGGTGGAGCCACCCAGAAATACTTGCATGCTGCATGCTTGCTTGCTTGCTGCATGCCTGCTGCATGCTTGCTTGCATGCTGCATGCTTGCTTGCGTGCTGCTTGCTTGCTTGCATGCTGCTTGCTTGCTTGCATGCTGCACGTTTTAGTTCACATGCCTAATATAACTTTCTTTTACTTCTCGACATTTTTCAAACACAAATCCATCAATGTTTAATTTAAGTCCCCCCTATTAGATTTAAATACTTTGTAATAATTATCAGAAATTATTATAACAGAAATAATTAGGTGTTACACTTTTGTGCTTAATTACTTTGTACGAAATATTAATTAGTATTTGTGAATATTAGAAATAATCAATTATTAGGCCTAATGACCTATTTGGGAAGTAAACATACGGCGATAAAAACTTAGGGCAATCAAAAATAGGCTAAACTAAATTAGAATTCATAAAAATGTACGAAAAAATGTTGTACTAAAAGTTTGTGCACCAAACTACATTAGGAGTACAAAAAATTAGCGGAAACAATAGAGACCCTATTTACTACACTACAGGGGGCCGATTCTACTAATAACAAACGTAGATGTCGTGTGTCTCAATTGAGCCAAAGAGATTGAACTAGAGCGACACGATCTCTATAACAGCTCCATGCTTTATTACAATTTTTTATTTTATTTTTTTACTAGCTGTTGCCCGCGGCTTTGCCCGCATGAGTTTCGCTTAGACGAAAAGTCTTTTTGTGTTCCAAACTGTTTCAGATGTTTCGGATCTTCGATTTTTATACGTCTACAGAAAATGCTCATCAGATTAATCAAGTTTTGCTAAGGCGCCATTTCCATTATGTTATAGTGTAACTAAAGGAGAAGGCAAAAGTTGTGTCGTACAAGGAGGTCAAAACGATGGCTGAGGATAGGGAGACATGGAAAAAACTCCACCGACAAGAACAATGTTCTTAAATATAAATGAATGAATAGTGTAGCTGCTCTCTTGGAGTTATTCATCAGATGTTCCAGATCTTCAATTTTTATACGTCAGCAGAAAATGCTCATTAGGTTGAACGACTTTTACTAAGGCGCCATTTCCATATATTATAGTGTAGCTGGTCTCTTGCAGTTCTTCATCAGATGTTCCAGATCTTCAATTTTTATACGTTAGCAGAAAATGCTCATCAGGCTGAACGACTTTTGTTAAGGCACCATATCCATATTTCTTATAGTTTAACTGTTCTGCTGTCGTTCTTCATCAGGTGTTCCAGTTTTTAAAATCAATTATAGCCTATATGTTGCCCAGGCTTAATAGCTATACAACAAAAAAGTTTCATTCAAATCCGTCCGTTTTTGCGTGAAACGCGTACATACAACATACAGACAGACAAGAAATTCAAAAAAAATTTTTTTTTTTATATATATTCTTTTAAGTGTCCCTCTATCCATTTCAGTCAAAAATACTAAATGTACAGACAAAATATTTTTACTGTTTTATTATATGTATAGATTTGGCTTTTGAGACATAACTGATGCACTATATAGCACCTTTGTAATTAGTAGAATCATAGCCCACAAGTTAACTACCTCTTAGGACCAGGGTGTGGATTCTTCAATCAGCTCAATAGCTTTTTTGCTAGTTACTTTTCAGTTCAAGTACTGTTTGAGTTTACTAATGAGCTATATACACACTTGAAAAACCATTCCCCCATGATTTTCACAAAACACCCAGTGGTCTTGGCCTTACTGACCTACAACAAAACCCAAAGTTAAACCACAAAAATAGAGAATTTGTTTGTTCAAACTCTAATAGTACGCTAAATCAATTCAGGGGCATTTTACATCAACAATCTAGAAAAATTGACTTGTATTACGCACAAAACTCTGAATAACAGCGTAAAGCTGCTTTAAAAACAAAGGTCCACCAATGATTTATTATACCAGCTTTTGAACAAATATCGGAAACGGTGCCGATGTAACGGTCCCCGTGGCCGTGACCGTGTCCTTGTGCGGTCAAGTGCGACGGGGCAGTATGGGCCCCGCAGGAAGTCGTTATCGCAGAGATAACACAACACTATGGCAGAATAAATTTGATGTATAGACGTGGTGGAATGCACAGAGCTAAAAAATGTAAAAAAGTCTAACTTTATGGCTAAGATAGAATGTGACAAGAAAAAAGCCGGAATTTAAAAATCAAACAATTTCGCGCTGGCGTGGCCAAGACTTATTTTGGGTCACTGAGCCCGGATTACTATCCGGGCTCAGTGACCTTAAGTGACAGTAAGTAACAATGTAAAATCCACCTCGAGGTTTAATTGCCTAGTGTGTGGATGCCCTTTTTACTGGGTAAACTTGCAATATTCTTGTATGAATCAAATCTACTTTTTTGTACAATGCCAAGACGCTAATGCATGTTTTCTTTCCATTTAGCTACCATTTCCTAATGCAGTTAGTTCCGGAAACAGAAATTAACAAAAAAAGGCATAGAACAGATATGGGCTTACGAATTAACACTTTCTCTACGTAATGAAACTAATTGTTATTATTGAGAGGAAAAAATTGAACTGTAAGTTGGCAACACATATTGTAGGTGTCATTATCTTTTTATCGCTTCTCGGCCTTTTGGCTAAGATCAAAGTGTAATGCCCTACATTTGTCATCGAAGAACCGTACCCACAAAAACAGTGTACGTTTCAACAACAATTTCAAAATTTCCTCGATTAATTTAAAAAGGAGGATACCCGTTTGGTAAAAAAATGTGACAGTGCCAAAAAACTAAACCCTATTGGGTTAGTTAGATCTTGCTTTTTCGAGCACTTTTTTAGCACCGATTTTATAGGATTGGTGCCCTTAGACAAGCTCAAAGATTCGATTAATACAAGATGAATGAAAGCTCGATAATGTTCTTTAGGAGTTGGGAGCACCTTGGTGTCATTTTTACTAAACAGCCTCCTAAGTGGAAATATACTAAACAAACCACCATATGACGTACCCAATCACACGATTTTAGAAAAGAAGAACATAAAAAAATTGTTTATTTGGCTGGTTTTCAAGTGCTTCTTGCCACTAGAAGGTTGCCTGAAACCAAAGTCTTGAAGCGACTTTCTGAAACATAAGCTCTATAACCTCAACACGACTGACAAGGCCAGTCCTTGGCCTCAACACCACGGCTGTAAGGTTTTCGTTTTAATTGCTGATCGACCTCGACTGATAGTTTTATCGGAAGCATCTTATCGATACTATAATCGATTTCCAATTTACCTGGGTTTTCCCATTGAATTGCTATGTTGATGAAAGTATGTAAAAAATATTCGTAGAAACTTTTCATATGGCAGAGTAAAGAGACTTCAAATATTCAAAAACGGGAATAGTTAAAATAAAATTACAAAATCGATATCTATATATCCTAACTATAATATTATAAATGCGAAAATGAGTTTGTTTGTTACCTCTTCACGCTTTATCTACTGAACCTATCTTCCTGAAATTTTGCATATACATAGCTGGAAGTACGGAGAAGGACATAGGGTACCTTTCATCCCGGGAAAAAGCACTGTTCCAGTGGGAATTTCACGCGGGCGAAGCCGCGGGCGAAAGCTAGTATTTATATATAATTCAAAGGTGACATAGTGATCTATCAACGCACAGCCCGAACCACTGGACGGATCGGGCTGAAATTTGGCATGCAGGTAGATGTTATGACGTAGACATCCGCTAAGAAAGGATTAACGCGAGCGAAGCCGCAGGCAAAAGCTAGTTAATTTATAAATAGACGTAGCTGAAACCATAAATTAATTAAATATTTATATAAATTTCCATTTTTATTCTAATTTAAATTTTATACAGAACACCTGTGTCAATAAGTACGTGCAATAACAGATTAGATATGTACGTGTGTAGAATTGTATTAATTTCTTCATACGCAATGTGTCATGTTTTTGTCTTTTATAAGTTCCGTTAACTTCTTGTATTAAAACAGTTGACAAACATTATTTAATAAATTGTTTGACTATATAAATCTTATGCAAATATCCGCTTTCTTCAGTAGATAAGACCTTACACAAACATTTTCTTTATAATAAGGATATTTATTTTACAAAATATTTCGCTTCAAAAAAAATTCCTTTTAATTGTTTTCCCTTGGACACCATACTATAATTTGGACATATCCTTTTTCGGTATTATAGTTTATTTTTTATATTTCCAATTGTCCATCCTTTTTTCGCTGTTACATTATAGTTTTTTTAGTTTTAATTTGGCCATCCAGGCTGCGGGGCGTTTCTCCTTCACTTGAACTATGTAGGCCCGCCGTAACATTTTTTTTTCCTCCAAAAAAAAATCACTTCTTTCCTATAAGAAGCAATAAAAGGAAGAATGTTACCATCAATACATATTTACAAAAATAGCTGATCGTTGTTGTGATAGCTGTTCGCGCTGCGCCCGCGCAGGAAGTCGCTTATCAAGGATCGCCAGTGGCAGGGCCAATAAAAATATAAATGTCGCTAAATTACTGCCTCATAGCAACTATACAATAAATACTAGCTGTTGCTGGCGGCTTCGTCTGCAATAAGTAGCCCATAGGCAACGTGACATATCACTCGCAACCTTTTAACTATCTCACAAAAAGAAACACTTCATTGCTGCGTTTTGACGTTAAAGAGGGACAAACTCAACATTTTTAAATACTGTATTTTTCCATTCACATTTAATGAAGGAATAAAATCCTTTATGCTCAACATTGGATGCAAAAATCGCCTGTTGTCGCTAATTAATCTCATCCCAACTCATTCAATTAATTCTGTAATATAGAAACGTGAAAATTTGGATGTATGTTTGTTACTCAATCACGCAAAATCTACACAGGGAGCTTTTTATGCCGAAATTCTCACGGGAGCGAAGCTCCGGGGCTCAAGGCAGTTTACTTTTACCTAAAGTTTACAACCTCCGAAGCGCAAATGAAGTAGGAACAACATAACAAACTCCTGGTAATATTGCTGAGTACAATTTAGGGCAAGAGTAAGTAAATAGGCATTTTTGAGTTTGCATCTACCATCCTAGATCTTATCTTTCTTCCCATCAGTCAAAACAGAGGTTAAACGCAATCAAAATAATATTTTTTCCCTAGAGCTCCACGCGGCTGCTAAAGAGACAGTGACCCTGGCTGAGCAGCGCTTCGTCAGCAAACAGGACGAGTGGCAGTTCGACAGCAACTGGCAGGAAGTGCTCAACCATGCCATTATTAAGGTGGGTGGCAGACAAGGAGGATTTAAGAGATTCTAAATCTTTCTTGGTTGTAGACACGTAGACTTAGTAAAAAAGAATAGACCCGGCATAACAATCTATGTACAAACAGTAGTTATGCGGCCGGTCGCCATGTTTTGTCACTATTATTAGTACGCGCAGGCCGCCATCTTTGTGCCAAATCCTTTGTCGGCACTTGTCTATTCTTTTTCCTTCGTCTGAGTGCAGACATCATTCCCACCACATACTCCACAGTGGTTCTAAACTTGTCGGGGTCCTGTAGCAATTCGTCGGCCTGGGCCCTATATCCCAGCGCCAGATGAAAAAGAAACATCTTCCCAATGACGACATGACGAATCGGGTCCTTTCAGACGGTTCCCAGTCGATAAGGGTTTATCTGGGGGCCACCCTATTGTTACTCCACTGATTCTGGTATTTTTTTTATAACATAGGCGGCAATCGAGCAAGCGGGTCACCTGATGGTAAGCGATCACCGCTGCCCATGGACTACTGCAACATACTGTTTCGGGACTGAATAGAATTATAGATTAAAATAGACAAATGAAAATTACATAGATTGAGCAAGTCACAAAGTGGAGCTTTGAGGATGTTTTTAAAGTTTATTTTTAGTTACCAATAGATCATTATGCTTACATATTGGGTAAAAATCATCGAAAAGCCATAATTTATATTGAGATTCAGGCGATAGTACGTATATGAATTTGGTTATAATGCCATCTGTATATAAATGTTCAGGTTATGGATGCTGAGAAGAGGAAGGCGGAGAGCGGACGCGAGCACCAGAAGAAAGCGGCAGCCTACATCGCGGCCGAGAGAAAGGTACGGAACCCCTTCAGATGCTAAATAACAAACAAGCTACCTAATAATTTAAAAATAAAAAACACGACTGACAACTTACATAGCTTATGTCACTCGAAGGAATTCAAGGAATCTAACAATACCTCTTACATCAAAATCTGTTAAGCCGTTCAGGACTTAAGGTGGATTAAAGAAACTAACATACATACATACATGAACCCTGAAAACATAACAACTCCTTCTTTGGTCAGTCGTGAAAAAAAGGTAATTATTCAATACTCAGATATTTTATCACCAGTAGTTCGTGAAAATTTAACTGAATCCTTTAAATATCTTCCAATTCTGATGTTCCAGGTGACTCAGCTGGAAGAGAATCTGAAACGTAATATCATAAAATCCCGCCTCTACTTCGAAGAGAAGAAACTATGTGATGAACAGCTGCAAACGCAAAACGAAAAAATCGAGAAATTGCAGCGTCTCATTGCGGACGCCAAGTTCCGATACTCCAAGTCTCTTAAAGCCTTAGAGGAAATATCAGAAGAGATCCACAGACGCCGGGGCGAATATCCCCCAGGGAAAGACACGGTCCCTGTAGGCCCCAGAGAACCAGGGGTCGGGGCCGAAAGGGACCCAGTTCATGACGAGACCACCGAAGACAAAGACGAAGACTCTAGTCTCCAAGAATTAAGACTGCGCGTGAGAGAACTAGCTCTCAAACCCATAGACAGAAAAGACGTCGAAACAGACGAAGCGTGGGCATTAGAACTGAATGAGACCATAAACAAACTAGACCAATTGCTCATGATGAAGGAAAATAACCAGCAGAAACGGTCGAAATTTACTGCTAGCTCCCCGAGAAACTCAAGCGCACCATCGACCAGCACTAACACTGGAAACAAATACATACAACCGCCAAGCGATTCTTGGAAACCCGAAACTAATCTGTCTCGACCTAAATCTATTAGCAGAGAGGTCGTTTTTGAGCATACGAATCCTCCGATTAGCAAAACGGAAAAGTCTAAGAGCATGATGTCTTTAGATGTCCTGTCTTTAGCCAGGGATGCTGCTACCATGGATCGAGAGTCGTATTTAAAAGCTGTTATAGAAGATAAGTCCCCTACTGGAACGTATACGGAAAGCAATTCTGATAGAAATGAAAGTCCTGATGAGATTTTGATGGTGGAATGTGATTCGAGTGATTCTACTCAGAATCCCGTCATAAGGATGACTAGTTCAACTATCACTGATAGTGATAATAGTTAATTTGATATTAATGAGTTCAGGTATGGTGTGACAGATATGACATTATAGATATTATTATAATTAAAATAATATTAAAAAAATGATGAAAATTGATGTCTTTTTTCAAGTGCAATTTGATATGAAAAACTTAATATAAATTAAATAAATAAATAATATAATAAATCAATCTGAACCCATACCTGAAAATACGTCTTGAGAATTCTATTTGTGTGTCGGATGTCAATTTATAAGTGTTAGATTTTTATAAAAGAAAAAAGTAATAAAAATTTGTAAGATAAACTTTCGTATTGATGTGTAGTTAATATTCGATATATTTAGTTATGTTTAGTTTTTATTTAGTTTGACATCCGGTTATTAAATATTTATTTATACACGTGCTTGAGTTTGCCGTTTAGTGGCGCCACTTTCTTCGTAACTCTACCAAACTCTGTGAAGTATCGTGTAATTCCAATTTCGGCCGCAGGCAAACTTGAGCGTGTAATATTTCGGTTAACATAATTTTTTGTATAATCAAAAGACGAACATAAAAGTAGTTTATTTATAAAAGACAATTTATTTAAAAAAAATACATTCAAATAACGTTTTGAAAAAATCTGACTCATTTTTGCAGTTTATCTTTGAAACTAAATTCTTTTATGTGTCATTTGATAATACAAAAGGTGTTTTAAATAAACCGAAGTTTTATCATTTCTTTGTTCATAGGAGCGCCATATCAGTCCACCGACATAGCTCACAAATATTTATTTTATTTATACACTCGTTCCTTATCGGTTGTGTATTGTTAAAAATGCAATATTTACAATTAATTGCTGTACTTGACTGACTGATTCAATTTATTACAACAATTATTTAAGAGAATCGATTTTGGTCGATTTTAGTTTTGCCCAAAAAAACTCGATTTCACAAAATTACCTTTTGCACCACTTCTCTATTTCTTTCCTTTTTACTTCACGTCTTACCAAATTTCTGTAAGAATTTTCTCAAAAAAATATAAATCGCCGTACCCCAGAAATAATTACATATATCAAAATAACCAACCATGCCAAAATGCCACAAGACAGAAAAAAAAATATTATGATTTTTTTCAAATTTTGTGTGAACAATGCAAATCTAAAAGCGACTAAAATCCAGACTTTACCACATAGTTTAAATTATTTTTTAACTAATTTTGAGAATACCTATACAATAATTTTGATAAATATAAATGTGCCTGTTTAAATAATTGAATACAGTCACAAATACGGCAGTTAAGCAAAAGACTGCATTGCACGGTTGGTACTTATCGAAGGTTGTAGACTTAGTATATGTATTATAGTTAGTTTATAACATAGACTTCAAAAAGATATAGAATTGTCAAACTGATATCAAAACATGAGTGGTACCTAGAGATGGGCGCTTGGATAAATTTCCGGAAGGTAAAAATGGGAAAGAATGGGTAGAATGGGTAAAAATTAATTTATACCCATTTATACCCGATATTTTTTATTTATACCGGGTAGAAATTATAATGAAAGTAAATTATCCTTATTTACTTTAAACTGTTAAAATAATAATTAAAGTATAAATATTAGATATGTTTTGATTATAAGGAAGATAAATAACTAGTTGTTTTCGGTTCAAATATTAAAAAAACGAAAACAACAGATTTACAATCATATGTATTCAAATAATATTTTGAAAACAATGATGCATATTCAGTATATGGATGTTTCAAGTAGAATTAACAAAAAAGTAGACTAACATTTGCCCGCGGGTTCGCCCGCGAGAATTTCCAACGGGAACAGTGCTTTTTCCGGGATGAAAAGTATCCCATGTCCTTCTCAGTACTTCCAACTATGTTTATGTGAAACAGGAAGATTGGCTGAGTAGATAAAACGTGAAAAGGTAACAAACAAACTCACTTTCGCATTTATAATATTAGAATTAGGATTTGAACTTCGCAATATTTTTCTATCGAGAAAGTTTTATGCAATCGTATTTTTGAGAGAGTTAGTAATTAAGTTTGCTGCATTTTAATTTCAAGTTCAGTTTTTCATTATTACTGATATTACAGACATTTGTAATAATCTGGCCTAGTACGGCGGCGGGTCATACGATTCGATGATCGCCTAGCCGTTCAATAGAATTCCGGCATTTGGCAAACTTGTTCGTCGCCCCGGCATAACATTCGTTGCCTAAAACTAGTTGGCTGCGAATGAGTCAGAATTAAGATATATCTTGTTAGGTCTTTTTGTAACCAAAACGTAAATTGTACACTTTATAAGTATTTTTACGCAGTACTTAATTTAAAAACTGAATAGTAACTACCTTAAACACTTTATTTCTTAATAAATCTTAACGATATATTATAAAATATCGCAATTACAAACATTTTAATTGATTTTAATTTTTACCCGGTGTAAATTAAAAATTCCTGGAAAAAAATGGGTATAAATGGATAAATTTCCGAGTCTCGGAAATTTATCGGGTAAATGCCCATCTCTAGTGGTACCATTTTAAATCTTTGTGGAAAAACATTTAAAGCCACTAGGGAAGAAATGAGCGGAACAGATGTTCCGCTCATTTCGCGGAAGGAACGCGGAAAGAAATGAGCGGATTCCGCTCATTTCTTTCCGCGTTTTCCCGCTCTAAATGAGAAAGAAAGATTATTTTATTTCACTTTATAATATCATTATTAAATTATATATGCGTATCACTCGACACGAGATTCGGTGTTGTGCATTTTTTTTTTAAGTTTACGATTACTATTTTTTTATTTGTATACAAAAAAAATATTCTATAAAAAAATTATAAGTGTAGCCTGACCAGGAATATAAAAACCCTCGCCATGTTGCGGAAAAGCATTAGAACTAATTTCTTATATTGGCAACTAATTAAAAAACCCATCTGTCATTTCTCCTGTCAAAGTTTGACTTTCAATCAAGGGCGGATCCAGTAGGTATTTTTTTCTGGGAAGGGTACCGTTCTCCATTTTCGAGAATAATTCCTAGAAATTTTTAAGAAAGTTTCCGCTTGTTTTTTGAACATTTCGAGAACAGCACATCACTAATGGTGGCGGATTATTTTTTTGGAAATACTTACTTGTAAGAAACTATTACTACTAAATTCTGTTATTTTAACAACTCGAATCTTAATTTGATATGTACTGTTATGGAAGCTGCCTCCACAGTACACTATATACAATAGTATTCTATGCTCCACAGTATATACACAAAATAGCAGTCGGGGAAGGGGGGGCGGGGGGTCGGGGGAACGTGCTCATTGAATATAACTCATTAAAATAAAAATATAGGTGCGATTTTCCATGAAAAGAGACAGAATGACATGAAATCCGAGGGTTCGTGACATACTCATTCAAGAAAATATTAATTTTATTTAAAAAAAATATTGGGTGATGCATTTAATAGAACTAAGAGTGAAATTATTTTAATTTAACGTTTTATATGTAGAAAACCCCAATTATTAATGGGAATACTTAAATAGTATTTTTATCGAGTGTGTTATTACTAACACTGGTGTCAGACTTTATTCAAGTCGCCTAAAGGCATCTGACATGACTTTTGCGACTACCGCCATCTAGTGGCAGTAGCCGTATACACACTAGTAAACTGTGTGCAATAGGTTCTTTGTAAAAGGATTTAAAAAAATATATTTACATCAATGGAAAAGTTAACGTAAACAGATGATAAATCATTTTAAGAAGGGTTGATTAATTTTTCTTCTTTTTAACTAATTCGGGTTAAAAACAAATATTTAAAGATAATATAAAGTTACACAGTAGAAATTTGTACCTGCACAGTTAATGTAGTCACATTCCATTCTTGTCACTAAAACAATTATCGTCATTATAGTTCTGAAAAAGAAAGTTATATGTTTCAGTAACTTAAAGTTAAGTTTAACCTTCCTATTCATAAAAAAGTTGACAAACACTTTGTACCTAAACTCCATTTATTCTTACCAGTCCTATCATGTAAGCAATCTTACTATGTCTTTTTATGATTTTACAACAATATAAATTAAAATAGACTTTTTAGGAAATTACTTTCGTGGTTAAATGTTTTACTTTAGAATGTTTAGGTTTGAACTAATATTTGATTTATTTTCAACAAAATTCAACAAAAAGTACTGTGAAGATTGTTTACATGATAGGACTGGTAAGAATAAATGGATTTTACTTTCTGTTGAATTTTGTTGAAAATAAATCAAATATTAATTCAATCCTAAACATTCTAAAGTATTAACGACGAAAGTTAATTTATTGTTGTAAAATCATAAAAAGACAAGGTAAGATTGTTTACATAATAGTACAATTAGAAAAAAACGGACTTTATTTTAATTAAATATGTTTTGCTATCTCTTTCCAAAATTTGAAATTGAAAGAACGAGACGTAACATATTTTAACTTAAATAGGCCTAATATGTTCATTAACTTTTTATAAGACCCTAAGTTGTCTTAAAGTTGAAATACGATAAACATATTTATAAGGTAAATCAACCAATCGAACGTTGTATTTATTTTAAATAACTTTACATAAGTTCAGTTCTATAATGAGGATAATTTAACTCTTCAAATTCTTAACACATTTTCTTATACAAATAAATTAATATTTGGAAACAGTTTTTATTTTACCTTGAATCCCATATCCCAACATAGTTAAGAAATCATTGATTCAAACGCGACGTTCTTTAGCATTTTGGGGACGTGCCCAGAACCACAGGTGTAATACTTACAGTTCTCCACAAATTCTTAGTACCTATATATTTTGTATTTTTAACTGTTTTTGTGGAGAAGAACAATAAAGATTATTATTATTAATACTAGGTACTGCGGTACTAATACCAAATACTATATAGTATTTGGTATTAGTACAATCTCAATGGCAACTTATGCGACACTAGCGCCTCTTCCTGGACGAACCAGTATTACTTTCCGCGCCGCGAATTTATTTTGTTGTAACACAGTGTATTTCAGAAAATTAAATGGAATTACACATATATAACATAGTGTTGTATTATTTATATATTAAAAGACCAACATCCCTAATAGCATATTTGGTACCAAATGCCTACCAAAAATGCTATTAGCTATAACATATTAAAATGCTAATAAACGGTGCTGGATCACCTCCTGCCACCAGATGGCTAGTTGCTAAGCCTGTATGGGAAATGTCAAGAGCTGTGCGTATTAACTCGCTACAGTTTATATAGTATTTGATAATACTAGGTATATTCATAGACAAAAACTTTATGAAAGATGAATGTTTCTCCCTCTGGTAGGGTAGGTTATAGCCTAACGAACACTAGTGTTAATTTTTTCAGTGGCGACAGCTTTGAGCCACCCTCCATCAAATTTGCAATATGCTGATGATAAAAAAAAAACAAAATTGGTTCCATAATAATTTTAATAGGTTCCTGAAGCGTCCGCTTCAACAAATAGATTATATAACCAATACATAACGCAAGGTATAATTTATACATTCATTACATATTATAAAGGAAGGCACTTCTAAGGAGTGAACAATTATAAATTATACATAAAACATAATTAGGTAAAATATAAATTAATAGGTTTTATAATTTTAGTACATTGTACAATACAAATGCAAAAATGCTGACACAACATAAAATTAATTTTCTCAAACATGCTCGGAAATGAAGGCATTATTTAGTAAAAAGAAGACAGGAAGTTTGTTATTCTTGGCTCATGCATTACTTTACAGGCCTTGGCCAGGAAAGTAGTAAGAAAATTCATTCCTGGCCTCTGCTCAAAACTATGTAACTTGTCATACAGCCAATTGCTACCTACATTATAAAAATTAAATAAGTATAATAAAATAAAAATATGTAAATAAAATAAAAATAAAATGATGGTATAAAAATCACACGAAAATATGCTTCAACTTTCGGAAAAACAATAATTTATGGTAGGTATTACATTTTTTGCGTAAAATATGACTGGGCTGTATGGGCTATGTTTCCTTTGCACAAATTGATTGATTGAATTTAAAGTCCGAATATGTCAAATATTACGTTAAACATTGTTTAAATTAACTTATTTATGTGGCATGTTTTTTACATTAAATAATTAAATAAATAATTATATACGGACAAATAAGGAATCTCCAATGTGGGCCGTGTCCAAGAGTACCGCCCCAGTTATTCATAATATTCTATTATTATTATACTCGGATGGACTCGTAATTGTTGTCAACCTACTCGTCCAACAATCCCTAACTTCCCAGCCTCTGCAGTAATGTACTATTCCGTCATTCTACAAAAAAAAATTTGATTGTCTGGTTTCCTTTTCTTTAATAGCATCGCCTATGTGTCGAATACTTTCGCTATACAAATAAATAGAAAAAAATAAGCCATTGGCTATTCGATCAAGCTTAACTATGTAACATCTATGAGGTGCGTTGGTTAGTACCTAAAAAAATATTTGATTTATCTATACAAATTAGGAATATTCGTGTACTAAAATATTTCAATTAAATTGAAAATTATTATACAGCGTTTACTTATAAGAAAATTGATCAATAGGTTCCTTTTTGCATGGCCATGATAAGGATTGGTCGCTGGCCTATATTTTCCCGCGTTTTTTAGATTAACCGCCATATCTATGATAGTTAGTACACCATCGCACTATATGTAAACCCTGTTATATCTATATATCTCAGAAAAAATCACAGATTATTCCAACAAACTCCAAAATGTGCAGAAATGGCGATGAGGTGAGAAATACTATTTTTAATTCTATTTGATAGATGGCACCATATTCTTTGTAGCCAGAATCTTTACTAATGATATTATAAATGCGATTCTGAGGGTAAATGTTTTTACGCTTACAAACAAAACATACAAGTTTGATCAATTACTTGCTCTATTCAAATTAAATTCATAAATATTAAAGAATAAAATATGATTGTGAACTTGTTTTTGCAAGTTTCATAAACATTGAATTTTGACTAATACAAAATCTAAATATTTTGTGAGTACATAAAATATTTGTACATAGAAAATATAGTGAAGATTTAAATAACAATATATGCTTCGAAGCACCGAAATAGTGGCGCTAGTGTGCCGACGTTGATACGATAAACATAACAGATAACAAGCTAATTATTTAAAAATAAAAAACACGACTGACAACTCACATAGCCTATGTCACTCGGAGGAATGCAAGGAATCTAACAATACCTCTCACATCAAAATCTGTTCAGCTGTTCAGGACTTATGGTGGAATAAAGAAACTTACATACATGAGCCCTGAAAACATAACACTCCTTTTTTGGTCAGTCGTGTAAAAAGTAGGATAAACTTAACAATAATCGTTCTAAACATGAGCCTTGATTTTGTGCATCACAAAACATATTTGCTATATTTGGATCTGGTTACATTTCACTGGTTTACATTACAATTACATGACTATATACTAATACCTGTATTGTATAAGACATCTACTAGTGGTAAAGGGTCACCTCACTATTCTTCATTCTTTTTAATTCTATGGCTTCATCATTCACCCATGTACATTCGTCCACATAGATAGTCCTTTATATAAGACATATGTTGTAAAGTGACGTCTTTGGAGAAAATGCAGCAGTGGAGTTTGTTGCGCCGCCTCTTCTCCACTTGCGCTTTGGAGGCGGTGGTAACCTTAGCTTTAAGTAATTTTCTGACGTCAACTATATAACTAAGTATATGACGATTTAAGTGCTATTTTTAAGCCTATTAAAATAAAACAATTTTCATTTCATTTCCCAAACAATTTGCCAATGTCAAGGTTGAGAAAGACACTTTGATTTTATTGAAAAAATGGTTATAGTAGTATAAATTTATCTGTTCCAGTGGCAGAATGCGGAACTAAAATTTATTCATCAGCTGTCACGTCTAACATAGATTGTAGCGCCACCATGGTAAGCACAGAACATATAAAAGAGGTTAGAATGGCTATAATGCGCCGTTTCTATGAGAACCAGTGTCGCCTAATCCGCCCCACCTTTCACCGTTACCACACATTTGCCATAATGAGTACGAAGCTTCGCACATTCTTGCAATTTCCAATCTAGCCAATCATAGCGCCACGTCATCACGCAATTTCAAACTGAACCAATCATACGCAAGCACGCAATCGATGTACAATTAGTGTGATTGTGTTTGTAAACTACGCTAGTGCTTGACTAAACTTTAAATGACTTAATTATCGATATTGAATTTTGTTATTAAACAATAACATAATTCAAACAACAATACTGTTACATACAAAAGTGATATAGTAAAATGGAAAATAAAACAAAGTACATTTCTTACAATCTTATATTTATTGACCTTGGAACGTCCGACATCTTGAATGGTCCCCCAAATTTAGATTTAATGTGACGTTATTAACGTGATAAGCACGTATACCAAGCAGCTCAATCGGTTAAAGATAACTGGTTTTTAAAATTCAGTTGCAAGATTCCACCCGGACAAACATACATACATATATTGCAAGTTAAATAAAAGCTTGTTATAATAATAATTATTCGCATTACTTAATTTAGTCTTTCCACATTAACATTAATTTATAACATTTATAAATATATGACTTTGAAAGACGATATCGATAAATATCGTCTCTCACTACGCCCAGCACTAGAGCTAATGCCACGTTGTTGCCGCGCACTCCACTACGCGGTACGTTTGACGTTGCAAAAATAACGAACGCATGCAGACAGCATTGTATATTTTTTGGAGAAAAAAAAATAATTTAATGACCTTTGAAAGATTTTGACTAAAATATCGTATTTACTAGAGGTTTTTTTACTTACCGACGATAAGAAACGCATCCTTTGTTTATATTAAGCTCTTGGCTTCTCGCTCGACAAGTAATTACCGCACATGAAGGCATTTTCGTACAATTTTGTAGCAGCGCT
The DNA here is from genome assembly GCA_018467065.1 of Ephestia elutella. Classification (NCBI taxonomy): domain Eukaryota; kingdom Metazoa; phylum Arthropoda; class Insecta; order Lepidoptera; family Pyralidae; genus Ephestia; species Ephestia elutella. The sequence continues at coordinate 2,892,819 of CM031573.1, read as the reverse complement.
TCGCAATACTAACTCCGCTAGAGTTCGCGAGCGACTAAACGGCGCGGTCACGTGTTTTTGTAAAGATACGAGCGGTCGCTCGCATGCTTGGCGCGCCGGCCCCGCCCACAACTCCTTTCTAACCTCTTTTATATGTTCTGTGATGGTAAGTAACAAATAAGTTTGCAGACCAGTATATTCGACAATTGACCGTTTTCAGCTAATTGATTGAATATCGAAGCCACACTATGACAGCTGTCAGAATCTATTAGTTTAAAATTTGCTTACATTGACCCCCCACCACTACTGTTCAATCCTGTTGTTTATTTGTAAATCTCAGCCACACTTGACAGCTGTCAGCACCTGACAGGTGTCAGACTACTACATTTAGTAGTTTAAAATTTGCTTATATTGATCCCCCACCACTACTGTTTAATTGTTTCTGTTTATCTGTAAATTGTCTACTATCATAGCTTGGTTACCCTCCTTTTGTTAAAAAAGGTCAACTGTCAATATTTAAACATCGATTCAAACTTGACACTGGCAAAATCATCGTTTGGCTGAACGATGGCGCCATAAAATTAAAAAGTGATTGCTCAATAGGCGTACAGTGCGACCGCGATCTTTAGACGCAGTAGGAAAGCGAACTAATGTCTAATATTAAAATTTCCTATTTGAAACGTACGTGGCGCCATCTCGCGGCAAAAAATCGTGATCGCACTGTATCGGGCCCGAAGTAGACGATAGAATTTTATTCCTAACTTGCTTAGCACTGACTCATGCATAAATGAAATTAATTCGTCATGTTTCTATTATACATAAATTGTATAATTTGTACCCTTATAGCTTGGAAGGCGGTAGTGTTACCACTTCGCGCCACCATGACGCGCGCTCGAAGGTGCCAGGGTTGCTGTATAGCGTTTTTTGAAGGTTTTGGTATAACTGTAAAAAGAAAACAAGCCGATTATTAAAAAAATAAAAAAACACGACTGACAACTCACATAGCCTATGTCACTCGGGCAAGGAATCTAAAAATACCTCTCACATCAAAATCTTTTAAGCCGTTCAGGACTTATGGTCAAATAAAGAAACTAACATACATACATGAACCCTGAAGACATAACACTCCTTTTTGGGTCAGTTGTGTAAAAAAGCTTAGATTGTCAAATCCACAATCGCATGTCATGTAGAGAGTAAATTAGGATGGTGGTCAAAATAGGTGTTTAGGAACTAAAATTGATCACACAAAGTGATATTATATTATGGAGAATTTAGGTTCACTTTGCGTAAATTTAGTTATAATTTTAATAGGTACTATATAAAAACAGTATACAAATATAGCTTTCGCCCGCGGCTTCGCCCGCGCGAATTTCCCACGGGAACATTGCTTTTTCCCGGGATGAGAGGTACTCTATGTCCTTCTCCGTACTTCTAACTATGTGTATGCAAAATTTCAGGAAGATTGGTTCAGTACATGAAGCGTGAAGAGGTAACAAACAAACAAACAAACCAACAAACAAACAAACTCACTTTCGCTTTTTTTAATATTAGTTAGGATAAGGAAAAAAATATTGTATGGGAAAATATTAAATGGTCAAAAGCAACTTACAATTTGTTAAAAAATAAAAAATACTTACATTACCATCGCTCCTTCCCAAAACAGAATTCAAAACGAAATCCGTCGGCGCCAGCGCATCGACGACCGACACCACTTGATCCTTGAGCGCCGCGCACAATTCCAAGATGGCGGCCCTCAGCAACCGCGCCGAAGCCTCCCCCTCCGCGAACCCACCCTGGTACAACTCCACCAGATGCTTATCCAAAGACCACAGACCGTAGAGCAAAAACAACTGCCTCAAAACCGGTTGTAACGACGCGTCTTTTTTCTCTATGGAATCTAAGCTGAATATCAAGACTAGGTATTCCGCGTACACTTCTGTTAGGACTTTCCATCGGTACACTTGCGCTTTGGTACGAGCCTGAAATCTGGATAAGCCTTTAGCTAATTCTGCCTCGTATTTGTCGTGAGTCTGGTTTAGAAGCCAGCAGATGAGCCATTCGTATGTGGACATTATGACTGGAACAAAGAATATTCAAATTATTTAACTTTGACAATGATTACAACCCTGATGATTGACCCTCAGTGCGATGTGGGCATTGACGAAAATAACCAAGTCAATTGGTTATTAAGTACTGACATAGTTTTACTTATTTTAACTGTATTTCACTAATAAAACAAGTAAACAATAGGTGAACTAAATGCCATAAGGTAATCTCTGTCAGTCAGACCTTTGGACGTTGCCAGAAGATATAGTGGAATTATTGTTTCAATAACGATTCAGGCCCATTTAGACGGTGCAAGTTTCTTGTACATTCAAGAGCATTAATTGCATGCAATAATTGCAGTGCAACAATTGACTTTGAATAATTTCAAGCAACTGTTGTTTAGACCATGCAAGTATTTACTTGCTTCAAAATAGTATGCAACAGGTAAGAAACTTGCACCGTCTAAATGGGCCTTTAGTCCAAAAAGATTTGAACTTACATTCAGAACATTTCAGCTGATTCGTTCCGACAACGGAATCTCCTCATTATTTCTTCATGTCGGTCCAAAAAGGCGACAGTTTTTAAAGGCGTGTGTAAAAAAGATATGAACTTACATTCAGAACATTTCAGCTGGCTCGCCTCCTTGCAACAGAATCTCCTCAATATTTCTTCGTGTTGGTCCAAAAAGGCGACAGTTTTTTAAGGGGTGTATAAAAAAGACATGAACTTACATTCAGAACATTTCAGCTGGCGCGTCCCTTTGCGACGGAATCTCCTCATTATTTCTTCATGTTGGTCCAGGTCCAAAAAGGCGACAGTTTTTAAAGGCGTGTGTAAAAAAGATATGAACTTACATTCAGAACATTTCAGCTGGCTCGCCTCCTTGCAACAGAATCTCCTCAATATTTCTTCGTGTTGGTCCAAAAAGGCGACAGTTTTTAAAGGCGTGTGTAAAAAAGATATGAACTTACATTCAGAACATTTCAGCTGGCTCGTCTCTTTGCAACGGAATCTCCTCCTCATTATTTCTTCATGTCGGTCCAAAAAGGCAACAGTTTTTAAAAGCGTGTGTAAAAAAGATATAAACTTACATTCAGAACATTTCAGCTGGCTCGTCTCTTTGCAACGGAATCTCCTCCTCATTATTTCTTCATGTCGGTCCAAAAAGGCAACAGTTTTTAAAAGCGTGTGTAAAAAAGATATAAACTTACATTCAGAACATTTCAGCTGGCTCTTCTCTTTGCAACGGAACCTCCTCCTCATTATTTCTTCGTGTCGGTCCAAAAAGGCGTGTGTAAAAAAGATATGAACTTACATTCAGAACATTTCAGCTGGCTCGTCTCTTTGCAACGGAATCTCCTCCTCATTATTTCTTCATGTCGGTCCAAAAAGGCAACAGTTTTTAAAAGCGTGTGTAAAAAAGATATAAACTTACATTCAGAACATTTCAGCTGGCTCTTCTCTTTGCAACGGAACCTCCTCCTCATTATTTCTTCGTGTCGGTCCAAAAAGGCGTGTGTAAAAAAGATATGAACTTACATTCAGAACATTTCAGCTGGCTCGTCTCTTTGCAACGGAATCTCCTCCTCATTATTTCTTCATGTCGGTCCAAAAAGGCAACAGTTTTTAAAAGCGTGTGTAAAAAAGATATAAACTTACATTCAGAACATTTCAGCTGGCTCGTCTCTTTGCAACGGAATCTCCTCCTCATTATTTCTTCATGTCGGTCCAAAAAGGCAACAGTTTTTAAAAGCGTGTGTAAAAAAGATATAAACTTACATTCAGAACATTTCAGCTGGCTCTTCTCTTTGCAACGGAACCTCCTCCTCATTATTTCTTCGTGTCGGTCCAAAAAGGCGTGTGTAAAAAAGATATGAACTTACATTCAGAACATTTCAGCTGGCTCGTCTCTTTGCAACGGAATCTCCTCCTCATTATTTCTTCATGTCGGTCCAAAAAGGCAACAGTTTTTAAAAGCGTGTGTAAAAAAGATATAAACTTACATTCAGAACATTTCAGCTGGCTCTTCTCTTTGCAACGGAACCTCCTCCTCATTATTTCTTCGTGTCGGTCCAAAAAGGCGTGTGTAAAAAAGATATGAACTTACATTCAGAACATTTCAGCTGGCTCGTCTCTTTGCAACGGAATCTCCTCCTCATTATTTCTTCATGTCGGTCCAAAAAGGCAACAGTTTTTAAAAGCGTGTGTAAAAAAGATATGAACTTACATTCAGAACATTTCAGCTGGCTCGTCTCTTTGCAACGGAATCTCCTCCTCATTATTTCTTCATGTCGGTCCAAAAAAGGCAACAGTTTTTAAAAGCGTGTGTAAAAAAGATATAAACTTACATTCAGAACATTTCAGCTGGCTCGTCTCTTTGCAACGGAATCTCCTCCTCATTATTTCTTCATGTCGGTCCAAAAAGGCAACAGTTTTTAAAAGCGTGTGTAAAAAAGATATAAACTTACATTCAGAACATTTCAGCTGGCTCTTCTCTTTGCAACGGAACCTCCTCCTCATTATTTCTTCGTGTCGGTCCAAAAAGGCGTGTGTAAAAAAGATATGAACTTACATTCAGAACATTTCAGCTGGCTCGTCTCTTTGCAACGGAATCTCCTCCTCATTATTTCTTCATGTCGGTCCAAAAAGGCAACAGTTTTTAAAAGCGTGTGTAAAAAAGATATAAACTTACATTCAGAACATTTCAGCTGGCTCTTCTCTTTGCAACGGAACCTCCTCCTCATTATTTCTTCGTGTCGGTCCAAAAAGGCGTGTGTAAAAAAGATATGAACTTACATTCAGAACATTTCAGCTGGCTCGTCTCTTTGCAACGGAATCTCCTCCTCATTATTTCTTCATGTCGGTCCAAAAAGGCAACAGTTTTTAAAAGCGTGTGTAAAAAAGATATAAACTTACATTCAGAACATTTCAGCTGGCTCGTCTTTTTGCAACGGAATCTCCTCATTTTTTCTTCGTGTCGGTCCAAAAAGGCGACAGTTTTTTAAGGGGTGTGTAAAAAAGATATGAACTTACATTCAGAACATTTCAGCTGGCTCGTCTCTTTGCAACGGAACCTCCTCCTCATTATTTCTTCGTGTCGGTCCAAAAAGGCGTGTGTAAAAAAGATATGAACTTACATTCAGAACATGTCAGCTGGCTCGTCTCTTTGCAACGGAACCTCCTCCTCATTATTTCTTCGTGTCGGTCCAAAAAGGCGTGTGTAAAAAAGATATAAACTTACATTCAGAACATTTCAGCTGGCTCGTCTCTTTGCAACGGAATCTCCTCCTCATTATTTCTTCGTGTCGGTCCAAAAAGGCGTGTGTAAAAAAGATATGAACTTACATTCAGAACATTTCAGCTGGCTCGTCTCTTTGCAACGGAACCTCCTCCTCATTATTTCTTCGTGTCGGTCCAAAAAGGCGTGTGTAAAAAAGATATGAACTTACATTCAGAACATTTCAGCTGGCTCGTCTCTTTGCAACGGAATCTCCTCCTCATTATTTCTTCATGTCGGTCCAAAAAGGCAACAGTTTTTAAAAGCGTGTGCAAAAAAGATATAAACTTACATTCAGAACATTTCAGCTGGCTCGTCTTTTTGCAACGGAATCTCCTCATTTTTTCTTCGTGTCGGTCCAAAAAGGCGACAGTTTTTTAAGGGGTGTGTAAAAAAGATATGAACTTACATTCAGAACATTTCAGCTGGCTCGTCTCTTTGCAACGGAACCTCCTCCTCATTATTTCTTCGTGTCGGTCCAAAAAGGCGTGTGTAAAAAAGATATAAACTTACATTCAGAACATTTCAGCTGGCTCGTCTCTTTGCAACGGAATCTCCTCCTCATTATTTCTTCGTGTCGGTCCAAAAACGCGACAGTTTTTAAAGGCGTGTCCAACTGTTGTCCAGCCCTGGCCGCGTGGTACTGCCGCAGCAGCCAGTTGCCCGTCTGTTGAGACAGCACGTTGTTGTCTCCCTCGTACGTCACTGTCGGCTCGTGGTTGCTTCGGATGTCGCCTAGGTTTGCGCTCTGAAAATTTTATGGTTTTTTTTTTTTTCAAAAATTTCATTAAGTTTGTTTTACAAAAAATTCGTGAAGTTTTTTTTTTTTTAATTTCGTTAATTTTTTTACAAAAAATTAATGAAGTTTTTTTACAAAAAAAAAATAATTAAGTAAAAATTTAATTTTATAAAACATTTCATTTTTACACGACTGACCAAAAAAGGAGTGTTATGTTTTCAGGGTTCATGTATGTATGTATGTAAGTTTCTTTATTCCACCATAAGTCCTGAACGGCTTAACAGATTTTGATGTGAGATGTATTTTTAGATTCCTTGCATTCTTCCGAGTGACATAGGCTATATGACGTCAACATAAAAACAAAATGGCGGGTTATATATGCGATAAATAGCAGACCAAAAAAATAAAATTTGATCAATCTTATCGAGTGGGGTATCAAATTGAAGGGCTTTAAAAGGCGATTTCAAAAATGTATATAACTTATATGTTTGTATGTACTTATTGAGCAAAAACTCGTCAGTCGTGTTTTTTATTTTTAATAATTGGCTTGTTAGCATAAGTTTTGATTGTCATACAAGACTAGCTTTTGCCCGCTTTTTAGCTTCGCCCGCGTGAATTTCTTCCGGGAACAGTGCTTTTTTCCGGAAAGGTACCCTATGTCTTTCTCAGTACTACAAACTATGTGTATATGCAAAATTTCAGGAAGATTGATTCAGTAGATAAAGCGTAAAGAGTTAACAAATAAACTCACTTTTGCATATGTCGACGTTACCTAATACGTGACTTTAACTAAATATTAGTTTAGATATTCTTTGTCAATCCACGTGAAAAGGTACTTTATGGTGATTGGCGCTTAAGTCGTTCCGGATAACAAATCATACGAGTTTACTTAGCTTATAATAAGCACAATGTCGTAAGCGCCTACGACCGTAAGGTACCTTTTCTCTTGGATTGACACATCTGACAACAGTATTAGTTAAATAAAGAAGTGAAGAATATTCCCCACCGTACCTTGAGGAAGCCGTGTCCCCCGCAGGCCTCGCGGCACTGCTGGGCCGCGTGCAGCGTGGTCCACGTGAGCAGCGGCTTGGAGCAGGACACCATGGCGTGGATCTCTGAAACCGCCTCGCTCTGACCACACAACGATAGCTTAAACTTGAGCTTTCAAACAGAGAAACCTTTGCCCAGTACAGTGACAGAGATGGTTATGATAACGTAACAGCCCCACTACAAAGCATTTTGCATTAAATATTTGAAAGTGAACCATATTTACAAGAGGTCCAAAATTCAGAGTGCAACAGTACATTACTGCAGAGGCCGGGAAGTCAGAAATTGCTGGACGAGTAGGTTTCAAGGCCGAGCGCTAGCGAGTCCTTGAATAATTACGAGTCCAGCAAATTCTATTTCCCGTCGAGGCATGTATAGTGCTTTTCTCAATAAATGTGAGGAAATTAAGAAATAAACAAATGAATAAAAAATAATATGCCAAATAAATGAATGAAAAATAAAAAAATATGTCGGTATTTGTTATATTCGGACTTTTTTAAATATTTAATTGTCAATTAGTGACAAGGAAACATAGCCCATACAGCCCAGTCATATTTTACGCAAAAACTGTAGCATATATTTTGTTTTTTTCTCTCACAACGAAAATGCATTAATATTACAAACTTAAATACTCTTAGTGTACTTTGCTCAGCAGTGGGACAATATAAGTTAAATAAAAAATAAAATAAAAAAATACTCTTAGTATTAAAAAAATAATAATTAATATGCTCGAAGAATGCATTATTTATAATGAGGTTGCAATTGGCTGTATGACAAGTTACATAATTAATATGACATTGACAGATGACAGCTGAATTAAAAAGTTTTGAGCAGCGTCCAGGAATGAATTTTCATACAAATTTCCCGGCCTAGGCCAGGAAAGTAATGCATGAGCCAGGAATTACAAACTTCCTGTCAACTTTTTACTACAATAATGCCTACATTTCCGAACATTTTTGAGAAAAATTTAATGACGAGACCAATTAAAGCATGCATCTTATTCTGAATATTTGTTCCAACGTATAGAAACAATTTTCGATTGTATCATTGAACTATTCTTATTACTGAAACTCATATTTTTTTTGCTAACGCTAACATCATAATGTATGTGTAATGTAGCACTGTAGTGCTATTGTAATCAATGAGTATTTATAAAAACTGTTTATTGTTAATTTACAGTATTTATAATTACTTCCTTACAAAATAATCTTGTGAAGAATTACACAATTGTGAATAAATTACGAGAAAACCAAGTATTTTCAATCATTTCTGATGGACGGGATAAGTTCGCCATTGTTTTTTTTTTATTACAAATAAAAAGGTACATACAGGATGTTTTTTAAATCATTGGCATCCTTTCTACTGGTGAAAGTACTCATGAACATGAGCAACTTTTTGTATGGGACCGACTCAATCCGATGGAAAAAAAAATCAGCTGTTCCATACATTTCGGGTGAGTAGGTATTGGAAAATAGTATGGAACAGCAGATTTTTTTTTCCATCGGATTGAGTCGGTCCCATACAAAAAGTTGCTCATGTTCATGAGTACTTTCACCAGTAGAAAGAATGCCAATGATTTAAAAAACACCCTGTATATACAACGACAGGTAATGACGACCTCCATGGCCCAACGGTCATCACGCCGGACTGTTACACCGGAGGTCCCGGGTTCGATCCCCGGTCGGGTCAAGATGGAAAATGATATTTTCCAGATTAACCTGGGTTTTGGATGTTTATCTATATATGTATTTGTTATAAAATATAGTATCATTAAGTTAGTAGCCCATAACACAAGTCTTGAACTTACTTTTGGGGTAACTCTATCGGTGTGATTTGTCCGTATATATTTATTATTTATGTTACTTTGAACTATGTATCCTTAGTACAATAAAGATACTACAAACAAATGTTCAACTCACCAAATTGTCCACTTTTAGACCAGCGTTGGACTTCTCCACAATGTTGGTATACGTGTCAGTGAAGCTCTCAATGTATATTCTGAAAACCACCGCCGCCGCTACGTAGCCAAATAAGCGCCATTGCTGTCAAAGAAATTTGTTATCCTATTATAAATGCGTAAGTTTGGATGTGAGTTTGTAAGGATAATTGCGTTACGTCGCAAAATGTCCCTTTTCTCAAATGTTCCCTGGTCGCAAAATGGCCCTTTCGCAAATTGTCCCTTTCGCAAAATGGCCCTTTCTCAAAATGTCCATTTCGCAAAATGGCCCTTTCGCAGAATGTCCCTTTCGCAAAATGGCCCTTTCGCAAAATGTCCCCCTCTTTCCAAAGTGACCCTACGACCTCCATAGCATTTTGCGAAAGGGACATTTTGCGACGTAACGGATGATTGTTACTCAATCGCGTAAAATCTACAGGATGGATTTCGATGACATTTGGTACACAGGTAGAAGAATACCGGGAATAGCACATAGGGTACTTTTTATCCCGAATTTCCCACGGGAGCGAAGCCCCGGGACGTGGCTAGATTGTTTAATGTTCGTGACATAATAGATGTTCTTATTTATTCGTCAGATGATAGATCTTGTTTCAGACGACGCATTGGAAATTTAGGCGGCAGGATCTCAATTTTTTTCTACAATTACTAAACAAATGAAAATAATATTTTATGATATGTCTGCAGAAACGCGATTCGCTAACTTTAATAACAGAAATCAAAGTAATATTTTTTTAACATAGATTTGCATTTTATCAGTTTTCTTTCCTTTTTATTTTCTGGACCTTCGAGCCGGACACAAACGCTTTAAACCTAACATAAATGACCAACATGCAGCTCGTACTAGATCAGAGGTAAATTGTCCTAACTCTCCCCGAACTGATAAGTCTTATATTTTGGCCTTCGAGCCGGCTCGAAATCAATCACACATTTTTCAATAACAAAAAAGTATGGTTTAACAAAACGCCCCACAATTCGGTCCTTCGAGCCGGATAACGCTCTAAACCTATCACAAATGGACTAACATGCAGCTCGTACTCGATCAGGGGTATCTCGTGGTCCCTCTCCCTAAACTGATATGCCTTATATATATTTTTTGGTCCTTCGAGCCGGATAGGAACGTTTTAAACCTAAATCTGTGTAGTTAAGCAAATAGACCATACATTGCGGTCCTTCGAGACGGATATTTTGGTCCTTCGAGACGGATATTTTGGTCCTTCGAGACGGATATTTTGGTCCTTCGAGACGCATATTTTGGTCCTTCGAGCCGGATAACGCTCTAAACCTATCACAAATGGACTAACATGCAGCTCGTACTCGATCAGGGGTATCTCGTGGTCCCTCTCCCCGAACTGCCTCCGGGACGCGGCGTACCTCACCGCTATCGCGACGGCGCTCGATATGGAGTTGCAACTCTCTTGCATTATGCCGATGCGGCCTGGGGAATAAAAAAACATTGGTAAGCTTCAAATTTGTATATTACGTCAATAAATTGTATATAACTATATATTAACTATTTTGTGAAATATTGATATTTATTGTAAAAAAATAACTGATCAATCAATAATCATTTGATTATTTTGATTTTCCGAGGTAAAGAAAAACAGTCTGAAAAAAAAACTGTGTTCACTGATTTATAGCGTGTAAATCGGCTGTCACTAGACTCCGGTTATGAAGTCTTGTCAGGATAGGATAAAGGTTAGCGTAAACAGGAGACTTATCCAACAATAATTACATGGAAGTCAAGGGGTCTGCTCGATTCTGATTCGACTTTTATTTGTTTTCCTTAACCATTTCACTGTGGTTACTCGATCACAAACATAACATGTTTTATTTGTTTATATTTGTTTCTTATATTTTATTTTATTTTTGACTGTACACAATCTAGTGTATGTATAAAGTTAATAAATAGCCTGGCATGTTAGGCGACCAAGACTGTTTCATGAGTTTCTTTCGGCATTTATTCTCAGCAGTGGTCGTTCCGAAATGCTAGTAGTTTGTAGCTTTGAGACATAATATATTATGATTAAATAATTAGTTTTCGACGTGAAAAAGAGCCTTGTTTGAAGGCCAAGTTTCAATAAAAAAAATGACTTTGATGAATGATGATTCCTCTTTTAGTCATGACTGAGTTTAGTAGACACTACGACTGTCTTGGCAATGTTAATGAAGTAGTTTGCCATTGCCTTCTCATTTCATACACAAGCTGATAAAATCATCAACTAGAGTGCGGGTTTCCTAACGATGTTTTCCATCACCGGAAGCAAGTGGTGGTTTATGAAAACTACCATACAAACATTGGTATACAAACTCATGTGGCACGGGCAGGATTCGAACCTGGGACATTTCAGCCAGCGCCTTAACGGTTCGACCACCACCGCTTCAACGATGATTAGGTACCTGCTTCTTTATTATCGAGTGTGTATTACTAACACTGGTGTCAGATTTTATTCAAGTCGCCTAAAGGCATCTGACATAACTTTTAAGACTACCGCCATCTAGTCGCAGTAGCCGTACACAAGTAAACTAAATAGATTACCTAGATACAACTACTAATAGATTACCTGCTGATAAGTTCTCGAGCGCCGCGCCAAGGATCTTGGAAGGGTCGGAGAAGGAGCTCTCATAGATACCGTCCTCTGTGACGTCAGCGGTTCTGTTCAGCAGGTTCTCGCGCGGTATCCGGTACTGGTTGAACATGATGAATCTATAAGGAAATAATTTTTTTTACAGAATTAATGAAAATCTGGTCATTAATTCAATTTATTAGGAGAAGTAAATCAGTAGCATGAGCGAAGCGCGGGAAGAGAGACAAGGGCGGGAAACGCTTTACACTGACGTTTGACATTGACATCATCATCATCATCCTATGGATCGTTTGACATTGACATAATTAGGTTTAATCCTACTATATCCTACTAATAATATTATAAATGCGAAAGTTTGGATGTCTGTTTGGAGTTTGTGAGGATGTTTGTTACTCAATCACGCAAAATCTACTGGACGGATTTCGATTAAATTTGGTACACGGGGAGAAATATACCGGGAATAGCACATAGGGTACTTTTTATCCCGTAATTCCTACGGGAGCGAAGCCCCGGGTCGCGGCTAGTAATAGAATATATTTGAGAATTACACAAACATACATTAGAAGGCATCATAGGTACATATACCATACTAACATAATTTAGCTGAAGTTATTTGTTTGTCTGATGGTCTTTGGAACTTACAGTTGTAGATGTAAAAAATGACTTTGTGTTTGTTAGAAGGGTAGTATAAGAATATTGTTTCTATGATTCGGATCGATGCGCTCGCGCATAGAAACGTCAAGCATTGCATATTGAGCGACCTTGGGCCTTTTTGCAGCAACGTGACTAAACTCCATTTATTCTTACCAGTCCTATCATGTAAACAATCTTACCATGTCTTTTTATGATTTTACAACAATATAAATTAAAATAGACTTTTTAGGAAATTACTTTCGTGATTAATAAATGTTTTACTTTAGAATGTTTAGGTTTGAACTAATATTTGATTTATTTTCAACAAAATTCAACAAAAAGTACTGTGAAGATTGTTTACATGATAGGACTGGTAAGAATAAATGGATTTTACATATATTTTTTTAGACATTTTTCCAGTATTTATTACACATGCTAGACACTCAATCGTCATGGTTTACTAAAACATGTGCATATAAATATATGCATGACACATGAGGTGCACAACTTTTTCCTTTAAAATAGAAAAAATATAGCACATTTACACGTGCTGAACAACAATTAGTCAAGCTTTTCTAACATACTATGAAGACCCATGAATGTCATCTTAGCATCCGAATCTAAATAGGTATCATAGTTAATTTGGACTATTAGAATTTTAGACAGATTAATCGTTTTTTTTTCATTGACAAATATGAAATTACGACAAAAAAATAGCCTACCCTAGGTCTCTTTCATACGCCATCCATCCTATCTTGTACTTATCAATGCATGACACGACATTATTTAAAAAATAATAATTAAACTACTTGGCTAAGGTCTCCCCACTTGCTTCCACCTATCCATCTTTTCCTTGGCCTTCCTCTCCGACGTCGACCACCTTCAGGAACCCAGGGTGTGATGCGTAGTGCCCATTTATCGAGATGCATCCTACTAACGTGGTGGCCCGCCTACTGCCACTTCAGTTTCGATCAGAGATGGGTTTATTCCTGGGAATAAACAGGAAGAACAGGCTTTTGCTCGACGTAAACCCATCCATACATGGGCTTACGGGTATAAACAGGCGGTAAAAGTTTCTTCCCGGCGTAAACCCATCTCTGATTTTGATGTGGCAAAAATACATATATTTCCACCAAATTACCGCGACCATTCCGCGTAACGTTTCATAATACATGTCACTGTTATCGCACAGAATGACTCACGCGTCGATAAAATGAGAACATTTAATTTAATCTAACAGCAGACGAAACGCGGAACTGCCAAGGCCGAATTCCTCATGTTATTGTTTGTGAGACCGGTTTAGTTTTGCATAAATTGTGGAGATTAAAATGGATCGTCTGACCTATTGGTGGCGTGATTTTTTAGGTTCCGCTCCAAAAGGATAAAGACCCCTGTTGCCATGGAATTTAAACTGGATCATCTAATCTTTGGGGGGCGTGATTTTTAGGGTTCCGCACTAAAAGAATAATGATAAAGAACTGTTGTTATGGAAACCTATGGACCCTATTATAAATAGAAAATTATGTTTCTTAGGTTAAAAAAATTCTTTATTATCCTGATAAATGTTTAGCATAACTTTTCTAACATAAGCTGAGGCATTCCTTTGCCTATGCCTACTATTAAATTAAAATAATGCTAACTAATATAATAAATGCGAAATTGAGTTTGTTTATTTGTTAAATCTTCAAGCTCTATTTACTAAGCCAATCTTCCTAAAATTTCGCATACACATAGTTAGAATTACTGAGAAGAATACAGGTTAACTTTCATACCGGAAAAAGCACTGTTCCTGTGGGACTATTATCGATCGTAGCATCTTACCTAGGTAGGTCAAAATGCTAGCTTTATTTGGATAATAGTAGTAATTCTGTTTAAGAATGATTTTAAAGTCGAAGTCAATTGTTTTTATTTATATAGGCTTAAAAATCGCACTTAAAAATCGTCAAATTCTTGTTATTTTAGTTAGTTGACGTCATAAAATTACTTAAAGCTAAGGTTACCACCGCCTCCAAAGCGCAAATGCAGAAGAGGCGGCGCAACAAACTCCACTGCTGCATTTTCTCCAAAGACGTAAAGTAATTTTATGAATCACCGCGTTTTAATAATACTATTATTAATACTACAATTGATAAGGGTACATGCATATCTTTATCAATCTATTAACTTTATTACCAATTGACTTTAAAGATAACCCAAGCAGAATCATTACAGTAAATGCTATAAAATCAATGATTCACACGCTTATCAAACAATTATAGTCTATTAATGATATGAATGTAGTGTTTTTAGAATTTACTATGCTATTTTTTATCACTACTGTAAAAAAAAATTCCTATATGTCTGACTACTATTATTCATTATGGCAGCACATTTTTTTCATTATTTTAGAGAATAGAAATTAAGATTCACACTTAGGTAACTTTTTACCAAAAATTAATGCAAATTAAATTGTTGCCATAAGACACAATAAGGAATACAAATTACTTACATATTAAAAATATTTTTACCGCTTTATTTAATTTTGTATGCTATTTAATTATTTTTTTTAATTTACGTTTACCACTTTAACAATATTTCTGGCAAAAATCCAAAAGTTATCTCATCAAACTTATCCCAGGCCTTATAAAGCAAATTTTAATGAATTAAAAAAAAAATTAAGATTGAAACAAGTCAACAGGACAAACTAATTTAGCCGAGACAAATTGGCCTAAATAATTTCGACTTAGTAGTTCGGCCTTGCTCGAACTAATTTTTGGCCCTAGCCGAACGAATCAGTATAAATTTAAAGGTTCCCCATAATTAAACTCTGGAACCCCAAAAAGCACCGTAATCCATAAAGAGCGACTTATAACTGAGATAAGCGAGATAGCGGCTTATATTGACAGGTACAGTCAGTTTACCTGGCTGATAAGATAAGGCTATCTGTCCGGAGGATTAGGTAACCTTCGCTGTGTCATGCAATTTTATGCATGGCCGGCCGTAAGGCCACTTTTATGTTTTTACTTCGCAAACCTGTAAAAACTAAACCTTCAGTGTTTCCGTTAGTCAGATTTCTTTTAAAAGTCTAGTTTTTTATTAAAAAACCGGCTAAGTGCGAGTCAAACTTGCGCACCGAGCGTTGTGTACATGCAAAGCATCTCAAATTATTACTCTAACTTACAGACAAACTAGTGTCAAAAACAAACTTTAGTTTGCAGCCCAAAAATAACTTTGTTACAATTTTTTTCTACTTACAACTATCTACAAACATATTTACAATTTTCAGATTTACAAGTACTGATAGACCTTGCTTTTTGCCAAATTTTGAAAATTCGCAACATTTACGGTAATATCTCCTGATCGCGTTGACGTATAATTTTGATTATTTTACAACTGAAAGAGACTGTGGACCCCAGTATTTATGTAAGAAATTCGTACTACAGAATATATACGGAATTTGCTAATATTTTATCTGATAAAGATTGGAAAATAATCACCAATGACACATGACACCACTTCAGTCTAACTTTAATGCTATATCTAGACGTTATAATACCCACGTTTTTATCATTGATCGCTACGTGGCATGTTATCAAATTCGTTAAAACCTTCCTTCCCTATTGATAAAGATCAATATACCTACTTGTCTAACGTCACACAGATTTATTTAAACTTACATTTAATTAATTAATAAAATGTTACAAAGATATAAACTTTAAATGGCGCAGTCAATAGGAAGCTTACTGATTATCTATAAATAAATAAATATATACATAAGTAATGAAATACCAGTCCAGGATAGGTCTCCAGAGTGTCAGGGTCGTTTACAGAGACCACGAAAACATGCCATAAAAACTTCATTTACGATAATAAACTTCATTTCATAAATGGCGCAGTCGTTAGGAAATTTACCTATTATCTATCCCGTTTACACCTCTCCCATATCTCCCGTATCTTCTCTCCCATATCTCCATCTCCTACGATGAGTCCAGGATATGACTTTAGTCTCAGGATTATGTACAAACCATGTCGTAAGAAGCAAACGATATTTATTACTATAAATGGCGCAGTCGATAGGACACTCACCCGTTATCAATCCCGTTAGCACTTATCTTTTTCTCCACATCTCGGATAATAAGTCCAAAATACGTCTCCAAGTCAGGGTCGTATACAGAGACCACCAAGCCTTGCCATAAGAAGCAAAATATTATTTTTTAATAAAAGATGGGTTTGCTCTTGACCACAATCTTGCCCGATATCCTAACTAATATTATAAATGTGAAAGTGAGTTTGTTTGTTTGTTTGTTACCTCTTCACGCTTTATCTACTGAACCAATCTTCCTGAAATTTCGCATACACATAGTTAGAAGTACGGAGAAGGACATAGGGTACCTTTCATCTCGGGAAAAGGCACGGTTCCCGTGGGAAATTCACGCGGGCGAAGCCGCGGGCAAAAGCTAGTTTATTATAAATGGCGCAGTCGTTATGACGCTTACCCGTTTACACCTGTCTTTTCTCTCTTGCCTCCAACATCAGTGCAGTATATATCTTTAGAGTTTCAGGGTTGTGTACAGACCATCTCGTAATAAGTAAACTAACAATATTTACTATAAAAGGGGCAGTCGATTCACTCACCCATCATCTATCCAGTTAACACCTATTTTTATTCCACATCTCGAATTATCAGTCCAAGATACGTCTCCAAGTCAGGGTCAGGTACAAGGACCACAAAACCATGTCGTAATAAGCAAACTACATTTACTATAAATGGCGCAGTCATTAGGACACTTACCCATTATCTATCCCGTTCACACCTATCTTCTCTCCCATATCTCCGACGATGAGACCAGGATATGTCTCCAGAGTGTCAGGGTTCCGTACAGGGACTACGAAGCCGTGTAAGCCATGGTTCTCCCCGTCTGGCGTGATTAGCTGGGCGAATAGGAGCGTGTGGGTGCATGATCTGCCTGAAAATAATAGAATGATAACAGTGGTAGAATAGTGAAGAGGAATGAGAGGGATTTTGTTACATTTTTTAACTAAATCACTCAGTTAATGCTATTTTAATTTCATAACATACAAGACGATATTTAATATAAGGAAAAAATCTAAAGTCAAAGTCTAGTTTCATTGTACAAACCAATGAGTAATTAGATTTTTATTTTGAGTTTTTTAGGTAAATCATTTGTTCTATAAACAGGCAACCTGTCCAGGACACACATACACACACTTGATAACATACACATATATATAACGCAAATGTGTGTCAAGGCATGAAACACAAGATTTTCCGAAGAAAAACAAGCGTATAAATTTTTAATTTGCAAATGTGCATGAAGCAGAAATCAAGCCTGAATGATTAGAAAATGTAACAAAAAGCAAGGATTTGATAAGATTACATACAAAGACTAATTCACGCTAATTAGCTAATTGGCTGGCTTTATGCTGTCTATTTAGTTATGGCGTATTGCAGAAAATTGAAGTTCATTGCTTAGTTTAGTCCTGTGTCAAACATAGCGAACATTAAAACTACGCAATGAATGTCAAATAGCCGGAAATACGCCAACATAAAGTAGCCATGCCAATAATAGCCAGCATTACAAATTCTGATAACATACGCTTACGTAATCCACAGGAAGGGGAACATTTATTTTTGGGGCGATTGGGCGATAAATAATATTATATACAATGAATAATTATTTTGATGCAGGCAGGTTTTACAATAAACAAGTACTATCAAAGACTAGTTTCCCAATATTCAGCATAAACTAAAAATATTGATTTATCTGAATAAATCCCACAATAATTTCAAAAAATATTGTATAGGGAAACACCCCTATGCAATATTTTTGATGCAGGCAGGTTTTAAAATAAATAAGCAGACTCGTTACCAGCATTCAGCATAAATTAAAAATATTGATCAAATAATCTGAAGAAATTGCACAATAATTCTGAACAATGCTATACGATATTTCTATGTCAAGTGTGAGTCGACATGACATTGCGCCAATCGTAAAAATTTAACATGGCATTGAAAAACGTCGGTGGGCGTTACAGTAGTACTAGTAAATTTTAGGACAGCTAGTAGCCTTCACTCTTCGATCACATCCTTCACTATACTTGATAAATTTGACAGGAGAACGCAATAATATTCGATAGTGTGAGTGAGCGAAGGAAGAGGCCATGTCATCCGGCCCGTATAATACGGGACTGTCACCGTATTTGACCATCTCGTCCCATATTAATTACTACATATTTATATTTATGTGCTACTAGCGCCCCGGCCCGGCTTCGCTCGGTTGGTAATACAATTGTAGCCTATGTCACTTAGGTATAATGCAGCTTTCGATTAGTGAAAGCATTTTTGAAATCGGTTCAGTAGTTCCCATGATTACCCCTTACAATCTCACAAATTCCCGCTTTATTTTATTAGTGTTAAGAGTCGTGAGACTCGAAGGCCACGTTTAGCTGAATAGTGGGCTCTTTGATGGAATGGAGATTCAGGTATAGGTTGCTAGCCCATCGCCTGAGATCCCAGTTTAAAGCCCTTTCCCTCGATTGAATTTTACAATCTGCGCGGAAAGAGAAACAGCTGGCACATTCTGTTTTTCTTCAAGTACAAGTACGTAGTACTTATATTAATTCTGTGGTCAAGTGTAAAATGTATTTGTCCCGTATTTCGACAACATACGGAATTTCGCCAGCCAGCCATTGTGATTCTTTCAAACTTCTTTTTCGTCGTCCGTTTCCGATTAGCGTTTGACCCATATAAGTTACAAATCTGGGCTTGTTACCAGTACCAAATTTTCCTTATCAACTACCGAAAAATACCGGTACTTTGTATGAGAATTTAGTACCAGTACTAACCGGTAACAAGACCTGCTACAAATTGTGGCAACCGTACCTATGCGGCATCGATTCCGACGGTGTCCGAACATATTGTGTCCGAATCGTCAGTTACTCTATTTTTCAGATTTTGTGGATAAAGCGAAGTGAGTCAGTGTTACTACATTACGGTTATATGACGTCATTGCGCCGATAATTCAGCATTAAGGATAAAGCGAAGGGCTGTTCATTAAACAATTTCCGCTGGATGGCGTTGATAGCAACATTTTCCGTTTTATTTTTTTTGTTGCGTTGTTGCTGTACTTATAGGCAAAAATTTTGAATTGGCGAGCGGTAAACATACTATTTTATTTATTTTATGGCATACGATTATATTTCAGTCAACATAATGAAAAAAAAGCTTTAGAATAGAATCTGCCATGAATCTTCGTATCTCTACACTCACTCACACTACGACGAGAGCTTTCAAAATGACATTAAATATAGCGCAAAGCATGTTATAAATTTAAAAATACGCTACTAGATGGCACTTATTTCAAAAGAGTGTCTAACTACAATAATGCCAATCGGACTGGCTGGCAGCATAAGAAAAAAGAAAAAGAAATTTAAAAAATACAAAGAACGAAATATAACCTATAATTTCTTCTAGTCATTGTCATATTTTGTAAGAAAGCAAGAAAATATATTTATGAAAATTAATATACATAGATAGTTCAAGTTCGTATCAATTGGACTCAGAAAGTCAGCAACGAAAAAGTTCTCCAGCGCGTTGCAATGTCTAGACTGTAGTTGCAAAATGTCAAAAAGCGCAAAGTTGAATATTTGGGACACGTTTTGCGACACGACAGATATCAGCTACTTCAACTTATTATGATGAGAAAAATAGAAGGCAAGAGATGTGTTTGAAGACGCAAAAAATCATGGCTAAGAAACATATGCGAGTGGACTAGAGTCACCACGGTTGAGGAGCTGTTTCGCTTAGCGACGAACAGAGAAGAGTTTGCGAATCTGATGGAACCTCCAGTAATGGAGAAGCACTACAAGAAGAAGTTATAGTTCAGTAGTGCAAAATCATAATTAGTAATAAGAAACTGTAATTTAAATACCTATCTACCAATAGTTTCAGCAGTTTGGATTTCACCACCTCTTAGATTCCCAACAGAAATCTAGCAATACTTCGAACATCTATTTTCAAAAATCAATCAGCAAGCAGGAAAAGCCACCGCAGACGTCATGATCATAATGTTCTATTGAATTGTATGACTAGAATTATATATTTTTAAATAAAACTAAATAGTACATATTGTTGACTTTTATTTTTAGTAATGAAGTGGAAATTTCTTTTCCGAACTTTTTTATTAAAGAAAACAAAAAAAGATTAGGTATAGTATAGTTATTCCTTTCCCATATAAATTGTTAAATATTGCAGTCATTATTCTGTGCATGATGACTCCTTCATTGCTTGGAATGATGGATGATGATGATAAATTCTTCATCACGACAAACATGTGTTACAGTTTTTGTATTTGTATTACAGAATTAGTGTATAAAGAAACACTTGTGCTGTGCATTTCCTGCCAATATGGACCATACCTGAAACAGATTTATAACGTGTTTACAACAGTTTCAATAAATAAATGTCAAACTTTAGTTGTTTTACAATGCGGTGACCGTGTATATATACATGTGTGATATTTATGTCTTTGCATTATTAATGTATCATTCAATAAGATTTTAACTTACGTCAAATCGGTACCTATATCGTTTCAATTCTCCAAGCACTCGCTTCCTCGACTTTAGCGGGTCAGAATTTACCTACATGCCTCAGATATATCTTCCTATCAGATCTAGTAGCCATTATTATCTTCAATGAACAATAAACTAATAAAGCACTAGAGAAACGTAATACACTTATATGAAAAAATCTATTGCAAAAAAATAAACTTCCATAAGTACAACTACAATACAACACAGGGCGTCATAGAATAGGTAAATAGTAGTGTTGCAACCATATTGTTGACTATCGATAGTATTGTCAATAGCATTGTGACCATAAAAAATAGTCCTACTATCGATAGTATTGATAGTATTGATTTGCAATACTATTAATGATAACCAAAACTAATATTTCAACAAACAATCGATACTATTGCACTATCGATAGCTTGTAAAAATTCAATAGTATTGTTATATAATAGTATCAATACTATCGATAGTATTGAAAAGCAATACTATCGATTGTATCGATAGTTTTGGTTATCATCAATAGTATTGCAAACTATTGGCTATCGATATAAATATATTATCGATATGATAAATATTTTTTCTTTCTTTTCTTTCTTTTCAATAGTATTGACACTTGTCAATACTATCGATAGTCCTGCAACGCTAGTAGATAGATATGTATGTAGTGTAGACTTTACATCGATACCACGACGAATATCGATATCTTTTATTGTTGATAAAAATTAATATCGTTTTAAAATAATTAAAATAAATCACGGAGGTCGAGCCCACCTCGACTTTATCGATAATTCAAAGTATCGATACTTCGTGCCCTAGAAGTTCTAGGATTTTAAATTAGACGTTCAGAAAACATGTTGGGAAATGCAAACTAAAAACTAAAAAATAATTAATCAGTAATATTTGTTTACTTTGAAACTAAATATAAATGTATGCACATATTCCTATAGTTTATTTTTTTGTTAATGAATACCTACGTGTATAATACCTACCTACTATAATGTTTTTTGATAAAAGTATTTGCAAAATTAAATTGTTTAAGTTTCAGAACGAACTCTCTACAATCATAAGAGATGATTGTAGAAAGAAATATCTTTTTGGGTAAAAAAAAGCAACGTTGCCATCTTACACCTCGCACGGATCGGCAACAACGTATCGATGAATTCCTGAGATGAATTCGCACAAATATTCCAGTCCAGTCATATACGTAATGGCAAGCTTGTAGTAATAAATTAACTCTAGGGTTCAGTACGTATTTATATGAAAGATTTTTTTATGGTGAAATTTAAATTTGATAACTGGGACATATTATATATTGGATATGAAGGCAGGGATATCTGAATATAACATCTTGACATCTGGATGTGAAGACCTGGGTGTCTGATCATGTGC
Source organism: Ephestia elutella (assembly GCA_018467065.1). Lineage (NCBI taxonomy): Eukaryota > Metazoa > Arthropoda > Insecta > Lepidoptera > Pyralidae > Ephestia > Ephestia elutella. Next base: position 2,870,596 of record CM031573.1, on the reverse strand, counting down.
ATATGAAATGCTGGACAGCTGAATATGAGGACCAAAGCTTCAGGAGATGATCACCTGGACATCTGGAAATGAAGACCTGAAAATGTGGAGCTGAAGACCTGGACATCTGGACATCACCTGCACATATGAATTTGAAGACGTGGGAGTTTGGTCATGTGGATACGAAAACCTGGACAGCAGGACATAAAGTCCAGGACTTCACATCCAGATGTCCAGGTGATGTCCAGATGTCATATTTAGATAGCCTGTCTTCAAATCCAAAAGTCCCAGTAATCAAATTTAAATTTCACCATAAAAAATCTTTCATAAAAATATGATTGAACCCTAAATTGAATTTAATATTGAAACTTGCTATTTTATAATTTTTTAGCATTTCATAATTTTCTTTTGTTTTTCACGTACAGCCGATGGCGCTGTCAAGGCTAGCAACGTCGAGGAAGCATGCATTTAGGTCTCAAAGTGCTTTTATATAAATAGTAGTAGTCAGTAGTTTGTAATAAATCTGCTAGACGTCGCCCCTAAATGTCACAAAATATTACGCACACATCAACAAGAATCTCAATTTTTGTCGTATTTTAAAAGCCGTTTTTCTCGTAAATTATTATACATTATTTTGTTAAATTCAACATGAGAGCACAATTACTTCATAAGAATCGGAAATTCGATTTTATCATGAGAATCATTAACGAAGTTTAGAGCATTGCTGTAGAACAAAATGTATGGACAGCCAAAGCTTGGCTTTCACCTTAACATCCGACATTGACGATAGGCAGTGGGCGTTTCCACCGCTAACTGTTACTATTTGTTAGCGTACTGCAAGTTTATTTCTCGATTTCTTACTAAATAAACACTTTTTTATTAAAACTAACGTTAGAAATAGAAATCTGTATATAGAAAATGGGATGCTGATTGATTGGTATACATATCAGCGTAAAGATGAGAACGTAGAAACTTAAAATTGTAAAGATAGGTAGGATATGCATATGCATGTAGCGTTATTGTGCACTAAGAAAGGAATTTTGGAAATCACAGCCCTAAGGTGGTAAAATAGATGAAAAACTAAATTCGCCAGGGCGAAGCAGATGCTTCCATGCTGGTCTGGGAGCGAAGAAAAAACATAGAATGTGCCAGCTGCTTTTCTTCCCGCGCAGATTGTTAAATTCAATCGAGGGCAAGGGCTTTAAACTGGGGATTCCTCCACTCATAGGCGATGGGATAACAACCTGTCACTATACCTAAATCTCCATTCCATCAGAGAGCCCACTATTCAGCTTCGAGTCCCACGACTCTTGCCTCTGCCTACCCCGTAAGGGATAAAGACGTGGTTCTATGTATGTATCTATATCTATAAATATAACTCAAAGGTGACTGACTGACATAGTGATCTATCAACGCACAGCCCAAACCTCTGGACGGATCGGGCTGATATTTGGCATGCAGGTAGATGTTATGACGTAGGCATCCGCTAAGAAAGGATTAACGCGAGCGAAGCCGCGGGCGCCAGCTAGTGTATGTATAAAGCAGATGGCAAAAATTTGGTAGGTGGGTAGATAGTTGAAAATTTTAAAATCTAGGATATCACATTGGTCATTAAGGATTTATATAGTTAAAGTAAAGAAATTGCCTATTACATTAGATTGACCACAGATAACCACAAAGAATTCAGCAATAACATTTTATCGCGATCCTATAAAATTTTATCGATACCATAATCGATAATAAACGTAATATTATCCGATTTATGTTGCATTGTATTCCTAACATCTGGTAATTAGTCTAAGCGGTCACGGGAATTTTCGTAACGATCAGGGAAACGGATAGACTTGCTTTTATGGGTTGTAGAGTAGTCCCATAATGTGAATGATGTCGGTCTGCCGGCTCTCTGTGGTAGCTTCTTCGAGCTATAGGGACTGGAAGGTGCTTCATTGTTGCGAAAAAAAAACGATCTGAGAAATGGTTAGTTTTAGTACATATTCAAAGTATGGCATCTCCGCATGTGAAACAAGTTGGTCTGCCGGCTGTCAGTGGTTGCATTTCAGAGCTATGAGGCGCGCAAGTCACTGCATAGTTACAAAAAAAAAACGATAAGAGAAATGGTTAGTTTTAGTAGCAATTGGAAGAATGGTGTATCCACAGATGAAACGAGTTGGTCTGCCGGCTGTCAGTGGTTGTATTTCAGAGCTATCATCGTTCACGTAAGTCGCTTATTTAAGAAAAAAGTCTAAAAAAAAACATTGAAAAGATCTGATCATTTTTTTTTCGCAACAAGCTCGAAGTGGCAACCACTGAGAGCCGGCAGACCAACTACCAACCAAAAAACCAAAAAAAAAAAAACGATAGAGAAATGGTTAGTTTTAGTATATATTCAAAGTATGGCATCTCCGTATGTGAAAAAAGTTGGTCTGCCGGCTGTCAGTGGTTGCCATTTTGAGCTAGAAAGGCTAGAAGGAGCTTCATTGTTGCAAAAAATAGAAAACGATCCGAGGAATGGTTAGTTTTAGTATATATTCAAGGTATGGCATCTGCGCATGTGAAACAAGTTGGTCCGCCGGCTGTCAGTGGTTGCCACTTTGAGCTATACCTAGGGCCTGGAAGGAACTTCATTGTTGCAAAAAATAGAAAACGATCTGAGGAATGGTTAGTTTTAGTACAAATTCAAAGTATGGTATCTCCGCATGTGAAACAAGTTGGTCTGCCGGCTGTCAGTGGTTGCATTTCAGAGCTATGAGGCGCGAAAGTCACTGCATAGTTACGAAAAAAAACGGTAAAAGAAATGGTCAGTTTTAGTACTTATTGAAAGAATGGTGTCTCCACAGGTGAAACAAGTTGGTCTGCCGGCCTTCAGTGGTTGCCAATTCGAGCTATACCTAGGGCCTGGAAGGGGCTTCATTGTTGCGAAAAAAAATGCTTAGAGAATTGGTTAGTTTTAGTACATATTCAAAGTATGGCATCTCCGTATGTGAAACAAGTTGGTCTGCCTGCTGTCAGTGGTTGCCATTTTGAGCTATAGGGGCTGAAAGGGGCTTCATTGTAGCGAAAAAAAAAACGATCAGAGAAATGGTTAGTTTTAGTATATATTCAAAGTATGGCATCTCCGTATGTGAAAAAAGTTGGTCTGCCGGCTGTCAGTGGTTGCCACTTTGAGCTATAAAAGCTAGAAAGAGCTTCATTGTTGCAAAAAATAGAAAACGATCCGAAGAATGGTTAGTTTTAGTATATATTCAAAGTATGGCATCTCCGCATGTGAAACAAGTTGGTCCGCCGGCTGCCAGTGGTTGCCACTTTGAGCTATACCTAGGGCCTGGAAGGAGCTTCATTGTTGCAAAAAATAGAAAACGATCTGAGAAATGGTTAGTTTTAGTACATATTCAAAGTATGGCATCTCCGCATGTGAAACAAGTTGGTCTGCCGGCTATCAGTGGTTGCATTACAAAACTATGACGCGAAAGTTACTGCATAGTTACGAAAAAAAAACCGTAAGAGAAATGGTCAGTTTTAGTACCTATTGGAAGAATGGTGTCTCCACAGGTTAACGAGTCTGTCTGCCGGCTTTCAGTGGTTACCACTTCGAGCTCTAGAGCCTGGAATCATTGTTGCGAAAAAAAATGCTCAGAGAAATGGTTAATTTTAGTACATATTCAAAGTATGGCATCTCCGTATGTGAAACAAGTTGGCCTGCCGGCTATCAGTGGTTGCCACTTTGAGCTATAAGGGCTGAAAGGGGCTTCATTGTAGCAAAAAAAAAACGATCAGAGAAATGGTTAGTTTTAGTATATATTCAAAGTATGGCATCTCCGTATGTGAAAAAAGTTGGTCTGCCGGCTATCAGTGGTTGCCATTTTGAGCTATAAAGGCTAGAAGGAGCTTCATTGTTGCAAAAAATAGAAAACGATCCGAGGAATGGTTAGTTTTAGTATATATTCAAAGTATGGCATCTCCGCATGTGAAACAAGTTGATCCGCCGGCTGTCAGTGGTTGCCACTTTGAGCTATACCTAGGGCCTGGAAGGAGCTTCATTGTTGCAAAAAATAGAAAACGATCTGCGGAATGGTTAGTTTTAGTACATATTCAAAGTATGGTATCTCCGCATGTGAAACAAGTTGGTCTGCCGGCTGTCAGTGGTTGCATTTCAGAGCTATGAGGCGCGAAAGTCACTGCATAGTTACGAAAAAAAACGGTAAAAGAAATGGTCAGTTTTAGTACTTATTGAAAGAATGGTGTCTCCACAGGTGAAACAAGTTGGTCTGCCGGCCTTCAGTGGTTGCCAATTCGAGCTATACCTAGGGCCTGGAAAGGGCGTCATTATTGCGAAAAAAAATGCTTAGAGAAATGGTTAGTTTTAGTACATATTCAAAGTGTGGCATCTCCGTATGTAAAACAAGTTGGTCTGCCGGCTGTCAGTGGTTGCCATTTTGAGCTAAAGGGGCTGAAAGGGGCTTCATTGTAGCGAAAAAAAAAACGATCAGAGAAATGGTTAGTTTTAGTATATATTCAAAGTATGGCATCTCCGTATGTGAAACAAGTTGGTCTGCCGGCTGTCAGCGGTTGCCACTTTGAGCTATAAAGGCTAGAAGGAGCTTCATTGTTGCAAAAAATAGAAAACGATCTGAGGAATGGTAAGTTTTAGTACATATTCAAAGTATGGTATCTCCGCATGTGAATCAAGTTGGTCTGCCGGCTGTCGGTGGTTGCATTTCAGAGCTATGAGGCACGAAATTCACTGCATAGTTACGAAATCAAACGGTAAAAGAAATGGTCAGTTTTAGTTCTTATTGAAAGAATGGTGTCTCCACAGGTGAAACAAGTTGGTCTGCCGGCCTTCAGTGGTTACCACTTCGAGCTATACCTAGGGCCTGGAAGGGGCTTCATTGTTGAAAAAAAAAATATCGGAGAAATGGTTAGTTTTAGTACATATTCAAAATATGGCATCTCCTCATGTGAAACAAGTTGGTCTGCCGGCTATCAGTGGTTGCCACTTTGAGCTATTAAGGCTAGAATGAGCTTCATTGTTGCAAAAAATAGAAAACGATCTGAGGAATGGTTAGTTTTAGTACATATTCAAAGTATAACATCTCCGCATGTGAAACAAGTTGGTCTGCCGGCTGTCAGTGGTTGCATTTCAGAGCTATGAGGCGCGAAAGTCACTGCTTAATTACGAAAAAAAATGGTAAGAGAAATAGACAGTTTTAGTACCTATTAAGTGTATACCTATACCTTTGTCCAGCAGTGGACGTCTTTCGGCTGAGAGAGAGAGAGTACCTATTAAAAGAATGCAATAAAAAATGAAATACATAATCAGTTTTTACCAAAATCGACGTAGATTTTCTGAAGAAAACCTTTTTTTCTCTAGAGTCGACTTTTTCCCCACAGTGCGGTGGTGTGCGGCGCAAGTTTGAGGTTGGGTCAAACATACGCAGATACGACAGCGGCTGGCATGAACTAGAAAAAATCGCCTATTTTCCCGCTTTTCAACGTTTTTTTAGACTTTTTCCTCAAATAAGCGACTTACGTGAACGATGATAGCTCTGAAGTACAACCACTGACAGCCGGCAGACCAACTCGTTTCATCTGTGGATACACCATTCTTCCAATTGGTACTAAAACTAACCATTTCTCTTATCGTTTTTTTTTTTGTAACTATGCAGTGACTTGCGCGCCTCATAGCTCTGAAATGCAACCACTGACAGCCGGCAGACCAACTTATTTCACATGCAGAGATGCCATACTTTGAATATGTACTAAAACTAACCATTCCTCAGATCGTTTTTTTTTCGCAACAATGAAGCACCTTCCAGGCCCTATAGCTCGAAGAAGCTACCACTGAGAGCCGGCAGACCGACATGATTCACATTAGGGGACTACTCTACAACCCATAAAAGCAAGTCTATCCGTTTCCCTGATCGTTACGAAAATTCCCGTGACCTCTCGGTCTAAATGCATGATGTAATAGCGGTTGGTCTCAGAAAATAAATTAGGTACTTTAGTACAGTGTTACGCAAAGTGTATAATCCAGGCGATGAACACACTCATTCGAATAAGGGCGGATCCAGCCTTCACATCGGGGGAGGGGTTACATGGTCGAGTACTTAAGTGGTCTATACTCAAAATAACTTAACCGGATTTATTTTGGGCATAGAAAAAATTACACTTATATAAAGAAGGTCCCAGGGGGAGGGGTCATGGCCCCTTCCTAACTCCTAGAAAAAGATAAAGAGCAAAGAAAACGCATAGAATCTGCCAGCTGTTTCTCTTCCCGCGCAGATTCTAAAAGCTCATCTAGGGAAAGGGCTTTAAACTGGAGATTCTTATCATAGGCATTTGGGCTAGAAACCTGTCACTATATCTGAATCTCAATTTCACCAATAAGCCCTCTATCCAGCTAACCGTGGCCTTCGAGTCTCGACTCTTGGCTCCGTAAGGGATAAAGACGTGATAATCTGTATAGTGAGAATGTTTGTTACTATTCCACGCAAAACCTACTAGACGGATGATGATGAAATACCGGAATAACATATGCGATAATGAATGAAGCGTAGTCCGAAGAAAACGTCGGATGTTATGACGTGTCCAATTTCAGAGGAACGCATCAATCAATTCACACGGTGGTGAGTACAATGACTAACAGGAACGCTCATTATCGCTGGCAAGTCTCAATTGATCGTTGTATGAGGGCATCACGTACAGTCAACTTTCGAATTGCCCCGCCTTTATGTGCCGGAAATAGAGGCGAATTTGTTATGAATTTAGATAGGGTCGTGTGCTGGTTAATGTACGCAAGCGAACATTATTACGGCCTTATTGAAGCAATGAATGCGTTGTCGGTATGACAAAGAGCTACTTCGTATAGCTCGATTTTGATCATTTTTAATGCTCTGTGGTTAGACATGACGACCTCCGTGGCGCAGTGGTAAAGACTTTGTCTCTGAACCAGGGGGTCCCGGGTTCGATCCCCGGTCAGGTCAAGATGGAAAATGATCTTTTTCAGATTGACCTGGGTCTTGGATGTTTATCTATATATGTATTTGTTATAAAATATAGTATCGTTGAGTTAGTATCCCATAACACAAGTCTCGAACTTACTTTGGGGCTAGCTCAATCTGTGTGTGATTTTTCCGTATATATTTATTAATTTATATATTTTGCGAAAAAAAATCAGTATAATATACTCGCAATCAAAGTGAAGGGCACAGTTCTGGTTCACAAAACCCATTATACCCTTGATTTAACACGATATAAACGGTTTACGCACGTGTTGTAATAGTAGATTTTACAACAAGTGCACAAAACGAATCATTTTTATCCGAGACTTTTAGCAGCCCGAGCCGAAGGCGAGGGCTGATAGTAATGTCGAGGATAAAAATCGTTTTGTGGACGAGTTATAAACTCTGCTTTTCACTTCGATTGCGAGGAAATAAATCAAATTAAAGAAATTAATAAACGCACTAAAATTCAAGAGCTGTTTCCCGCCGCTTTATTTTTTTAATCTTACGACATTGATAGGCTTGGGCTGCACACCATACAGCCTACTATAAAATTAATTTTGTAATAATATTTTTCTTAAATTAATTAAATAACATATGTACCGTACTTGAATTTAAATTTTAATATTTTTTATGTCTTAAAAACACATAAGGCAAATAAATTAAAAGTAAATATTATAAAATGACAAATTCTATCTATGAACTTTTTATCGTGTTTGGCTGTATGGTTCATTATCTGTGCCTTAATATAGATACATTTATGAGTAGATACGTTAATGCCCTTGTGCACAAAATTCGATTTTGTGCAGCCTATATCCTGCACAAATAAGCACTTTCAGAGCATGAGAAGTGAAAAAACTATTATACTATTACACCTTCACTTATCAATCGATCAATCATCAATTATATTTTAGCTTTATGATAAAACGAGCTGCGCGCCGGAGCTTCTCTCCCGTAGGAATTTTGGGATAAAAAGTATGCTATTCCCGGTATTTTTCTACCCGTGTGCCAAATTCTATTGTAATCCGTCCAGTAGATTTTGTGTGATTGAGTAACAAATTTAAAACTCACATCCAAACTTTCCCATAATAGTGGATAGCGGAAAATGAGCTCATTTTGATGAAATTAGTTAGGATATAATAAATAAGGCCTGACACATGGCATAGGTACTTATTACCCCATAAATCCCACATGATCAATAAATTCGATATTTTTTTTTAATTTTGGATTAAAAAAAAAGATCGATATCGAGTAGGTTGCGTCCGTGTATTTCTTTTCCTTCGTCGTTTGTTTGTTTGTAAAATACGAGTTGTTTTTTGTAGAATTTGACCTCCATTTACTTGAAAAAAAAAAACATATTAGTTTTAGGCAATTAGGGTCACGACTAACACGCAGTACTAGTAAGGTATTTTACAGAAATCTGTAACTGTTATAGCATGTTTACATAAGTTTGAACTTAGTGTAAAATTTACAATTCAAATTTGTTCAATACATTTGTGTCTATTTTAGAACGGGTGTATTAGTATTTTCTCTCGTCGTCGTATTTTCTCATGACTAAGGGTCGTGGTCAGTATATAGAATGAAATACACACAACGACTATCTTGGCAATTTTAATGGAGTGGTTTGCCATTGTCTTCTCCATTTCACACACTAGCTGAAAATCATCAACCAGAGTGCAGGTTTCCTCACGATGTTTTCCTTCACCGGAAGCAAGTGGTGGTCGATGAAAACTAACATGAGTCAGGTTGGTATACAAACTCATGTAGCCCGGGCAGGATTCGAACCCGGGATTTTGCATCCACAGGCGGGCGGGCCCCTACCACTCGGCCACCACCGCTTCAATTTTTTTTCATTAGTGTTTTAAAGTGAGGTAAAAATAGGTAGTTACAAATATAAAATAAACATTGAGTTTTTTTTATAAATAATAGTCATCATTACTAAATGGGAAGGCGCATTTACATAGTATTTGTAGTGTTTTAACTATTGTTTCTCGTTTCTTTACAATTACTGGCACAAACTGGAAATTTCAAATGTAATATTCATACGAACAACTCAGCATTTTGCGAGAACTTTATCACAATACAAGACCAAGATATATTTACTTAAAGGGGAGAGGGGCTTAAAGAGATTGTGTTGTTTCTCGTTATTTCTCATACTAAAGTTCCTTCATTCACGATCAACAATAGATTAGCCGAAATACTTTTTCCTCCTCTATGAACTTTGTTATCAGACCAAGATTTCTGGGCGATATCTTCACTCAAAGGGGAGAGGGGCTTAAAGTTCCTGACAATAGTCTGGCGCATCTACGCACCAGATCGTACTGGTTCTCGCCATTTCTCAGTGATGTCACAGCGTTAAAATTGTAATGTAAACAAATAGTGTAGAAAAATTTAGTATTGGTTTGACCGCTCCCAAGCACTTTTTAATTTAATTCCGCCTCTTCTATTTATGTATACCCTCTATGTATATCACTAGTGTGCAATAAAGTGTTTTGTATTGTATTGTAAAGGTCAGTAGCGGATTTAGGGGGGCACGGGGGCACGTTCCCCCCCAGACTGCATTTTTGGTACCAACTTTGGAGGAAGATTCCATGACAGTGCATATCAAATTAAGAAATAACAGAAACGTGCCCCCCCCAGACAGTTTTTTGTGTACCTACTGTGAAGAGAAAATTCCATAACAGTGCATATAAAATACAGAATTTTTTCTGCCCATCTGGTTTATTTCTTGATTTTTTGCAAATCTGGTCCTTCTGCAGTGGCGTAGTGATAGCAAGTCTTTAGGATTCGTTTCAAGGCGGGCGGCAACAGCATCAGGACGAATGTCGATTTGTTGCGTGCCCCCCCCCCCCCCTCCAACATGCATAGTCCGCCACGGTCCTTGTGCCCCCCCAGAAAAAAAATCCTGAATCCGCCGTTGTACCCTTCATTTGGGGCCTGAGGAGTTAAATGTAAAATTCACACGAAGGTTTACCTAGATTACCAACCCAGCATTTGGCGGCTTCGAAGTCCGGCGTGTGGATGACGAACTCCCTCTGTTCAGGGTCGTAGGTAGCCGTGGTGCGCATGAGTCGCGCGTCCGAGCCGTGCGCGATCTCCGTTAGCGAGAAACTCGCGAGAATCTGTTGAGTTTCGATGGTTTAAGCCGTGTCCACTGCGCCAAAAATTTAAGTGTTCAAAACATTTCATGCCCGTCGCGACTTTTGTGGAATGTTCAGTAAAAAAAGTTTTCATTTTAATCTTTATTAATTTAAAGGGGTTTTTTCACACAGTGACTATGTTACCCCCGTACTTTAACTACAAATGGGATTACAAAATATAATTGTAAAGTTTGATTAGGTGTTTGGCATCGTCCGACAATGGAGTAGCGAAAATACTATTACATGTACCGACAGACTAAACAAAGTTTAATAACAAAACGGCCAATTAAAATCTCATAAAATGAAGCATAGAGAAAAAAATCACCAAATCCCCCGCCCATAGGCGAACGCGGGGATGTTTCCACAAAACTCTTGGAAAGTGGAGTGAGATAAACAGAGAACTTAACTCACTAAACACAATTCTCATTCGTTCCGTTCATTCAAATTATGTTTTGAATAAATGTTTTACTAAATTTTTGGCGCAGCAGACACGGCTTTTCAATTGCGTATGTTGGTGGCAGCAGTGGGATAATGGGTTTCAATATTAAGGCGCCTACACACTTTGTGAATCGCGATAATGTAAGCGAAACCTGCAACCAGCCTATGCAACAAATTGCAGCAACAGATGGCAGTGTAAAGTGTGTAGGCGTTTTTAAAGTTCCATTTCTTAGTTATTCAACTCGGTTTGCGTGAAAATTGATTTTCCACAGGTACTGTGCCAACACACACATTTTCGACATAAAAGTTATCCTCCGCATCTTTGTTTTACACACCAAATGTTAGACAAATCGGTAAAGTCGTTTGAGTTCGTCCTTTACAAACAAGAATGTAACAACAAAAAAAGTAAATATTAGTTTAGAATTAGACAAGACAAACATGCTTTATGAGCACGTTCAACAAAACACACAGGGATGTCCCAAAAAGTTGTGAAATGAAATAAAAATCAAAGTCTTTATTTTCACAATTGCATAAAAGGATCGCTTAATGACGTCAATAATTTACTACCGTCTCCAAAGAGCAAGTGAAGAAGAAGTGTCGCAAGTCGCAACAAACTTCACCGCAGCCTTGTTCCATGGTTACAGACCATGGAAAAAAGTGAATGGTCTCGGTCGGTTCAAGAAAACGTCTTTTTATAAAACAAATTTTTGAGGTTAAGTCTGCGTCTTTTTTTAGTGTCTTCCGTCTGTCGATTGTCTCATGTCCTGTCGGTTATGAAAAAGGGAGGTCATAGAATCAATAGGTCCGTAAGGTTAGTAAGGAGGCTGAACGCCACTCACTACAGTAAGAGCAGTATGAAATAGGTACTCACCTCTCTATCAAGTATGGTAGCCTCATAGAACTTGTAATGCCGCTCCGTGCCGAGTGACAGCAAAGCGTTGGAGAAGAGATAGATGCCGATAGCCATCTTGACCGAGAGGCTAGGGTTCAGCGACTGGACCGCCTCGTTGATGGTCATTATCGCACGCGTCTGCAGAGGAATGACTAAGGCTGAGGCCACACTATAGGTATAGAGATAAGCTAGCCAAGCTTAGAGATAAGCTAGCAGCTACGCTTGTGTACAAGATACACGATAGCCACATACACGGCATACTAGCTTGGTGACTTCATTCACTTTCGCACCATGTCGTTGATGAGAACAGAACAAAATTGCAGTCATTAGGCGACTATTCAGAATTAACCAACATGGCTGTTCGCTACGCTATTCGCTTAGTATCCAGGCTCCCAGCTAGGCGCATCGCTCGCAGTGGGGCCGCTCCGATAGTATGCCATACGTCTGTTCGCTAAGATCAGTCACTAAGTGAGCCTCTTGGCTCTCAATACTAAGAGAAGCTCCTAGTGTGACCTTTGCCTAAGAAAAATACTACACGCGGTGATGCACCGCTTGCTCACAGGTGACATTGCTAGTTGCTTACTATGATTAATTCAGAATTCATTTATTTGCAAAACATGAACGTAGAGATGACAAAAAAATTGCAGTAAACATGTATGTAGACAGCGGAGGCGGTGTGTCACGTTTAATTTCTTTTTCACCAATTTGGTGGCATACCGCTGTCTATACGGTGAGCAAATGGCAATGTCACCCCGGGCATAATGTCACCTGTGTTGCACAGGCTTCATTCTGAAAAGCCAGAAATCCTAGTCCTAACTAATAGGTATTATAAATGCGAAAGTGCGTTTGTTTATTTGTTTGTTTCCTTTCACGCTTCATCTACTGCACCAATCTTCCTATTTCGCATACATATAGTTAGAAGTACTTAGAAGGACAAAGGGTACCTTTCATCCCGGGAAAAAGTACTATTCCTGTGGGAAAATCATGAAATTTCGAGCGTCTGGGGGTGTTTTGGCCCAAAAGGGTTGCAACAAGTTGCCTATGACTGAGACTTGTGGAAGAGGAAAGGGGAGGGGGATTGCCCAGCAGTGGGACAGAGTACCAGGCTAATTAAAAAAAAGACAGCAAGCAACTTACCCGTTTGCTATAACTAGACTTGAACATCTCCTTGGTTAAGAACTTGTACTCGTTGATCCTCTTGAGCTGCAGCTGGGTGATCCGCTTCTGTTCCTCCATCAGCGGTGTGACCGCCTGGTGGGCGAACAGCGGGTCCTTCTCCAGCGTATGCCAAATTTTGTACTGGAAGGAACGGGCTCATTAGGAAATGGGATAAATGATCAATACTAAATATTGAGTAAGTAAAAATACTATATTGCACCAAACATAATGAGCAGAAACATTGTTTTTTTTTTTCATTAAAGATTGGTTTGCTCTTGACCACAATCTAGTCCAAGGACTGAGATGAGGTCTACAATGTAGCGAGCTTACCCAGAAGCAGCCTATTCACTCAGGCTTTAAAGAGAGTCAGGTTGTATGTGCTCGGAACACAGACTGCTTCGCTGTGCGCATTTAAAACCATGACGAAAAGCGCTTGGTGCGTGCGAGGGGAATATTAACCAAGAACGAATGATAGCCACAGTGAGTCTGGTCATTGTGACTTAAATTATAGGTGATGAGTACAATAGGCGACCTTATCGTTAGTTCAATCTCTTCCAGGCAACCTTAGTGAAAGGAAGGAAGGATTGAAGTGTGTTGTTCACTAATTTATGTCTAACTAGCTGCGCCCTGGGGCTTTGATCCAGCGGGAATTTCGAGATAAAAGTAGTATGTATTTCCAGTATTTTTCTACCCGTGTACCAAGTTTTGTATATTTGTACAGTAGATTTTGTGTGATTGAGTAACATTGAAATTAAAAATGAAAATAAATGTATTCAGTGTATTGAATTTGAAGTGACCATAAAACTTTCTTTCTTGAGAAAAGTAGGAAAACCATTAATGCGCTCAGCCGATAACATTAACAAAATTTTGGGCAAAACCTGGATGCAATCTGGAAGAAAACGGGCAAAATGGAAAGTTCAGAAGAGGCTTATACTCAACAATGGGTGATAACAGGCTGAAGAAGAAGAAGAAAAAACTTTTAACACTACCTGATATAGTATCACACATGTAACTGTCTGTCGGTCAAATAAAAAAATATGACTGGAAGAAATCTTACTTATGCTTTAAATTTGAAGGCCAATTGAAGATAAATTAACATCCTCAACTCAAATGGTATAATTCTCTTGATATATTTGTCTGGGAAAAAGGCGTGATAATATGTATGTATATTTGTCTAGTCAGAGACAGCATGTCAATTATGGAAGTCTTTGCTAAAGAATATTTTTTTTACAAAATTAACATATTATGCTAAATTCCCACATAATGAGAAAGATATGAAGCATGTGTGCATGTTTGTTACTCTTTCAAACAAAATGTACTGTACAGATTCTGATGAAATTTAGTACACTAGTAGGGTAAGTCTGGAATACTAGAGAAGGTGCAAGGTGCATTCCCACAGAAGAGCTCCAGGGTGCAGCAAGATTTATACAATAATTTTAACAATGAAAAAACTGGTAGCAGAAAAAAAATAATTACCTAAGAAATTACATATGTTTAGTTTTTTTTTCAGTAAATTATGTACTTAATGAGACCTAGACTGGGTTGTAAAAAATATCTCCTTAATATTATTATTTTTTCAAAATTATGCTACAACACTTTGGCAAAAAAAAGATTATGTTAAAGACAGGAATAGACTATCTTTTTCCTGCTTGAATAATATGACTTAAACCTTCCTCATAAATAAGTTCATCCATTGGTGATAAACATATAAAAAATTTAAATTAACATCTTCAACATACCTGTCTACAAAAGACAAAAAGTGGTTTTGATTTAGGTACAATATGTAGACTGATAATGATAACATGAAAATAAATTATCCCGCATTTTTAACGAACAACATCGGGAAATCGGGATCGCAACTTAATTTATGCTTATGCACTTTATTTATGCCTATAAATAAATAAATAAAAAATCCTTACCTTTAATTTCAACAAGTTAAGGTCACCCTCTAATGCAAGCTTTAGGTGCTTCCAATCAAAGGACACATTCTTTCTATAAACATCCAAGGGCCCTCTCGGGATATCAGGAATAAAACTCAAGTCCTCCATACTTCAAAATGTTTAACTTCACAAGCAACCTTCAACGATGAATAGATATTTACAGTGTCACAGTCACACTATTATAAGGCGGCTTATATGGAGCACATTTCGTATGCCTCAGCAAATTTATTTCACACAAATTCACCATGAAATAGGAGTCTCACCGGAGTCCTGTTTCACCTTCGCTGAGTAACGGACGAACAAAAATTGTGTCACAGATTTCAGCTATCGTTATCTTATATATGAAGTTCCGCACTTGAAAAATATTCAAATAATAAAATTAACAGCAATATGTACGCGTGCTTATTACTGTGGCGGCACCCGCTAATAAAACTTTTGAGGAAAGGAAATCAGTCAGACCATCAAACGTCACAGCCACAGCCAACCAAAAGCAAAGCAGCTTCTTTCTGACGTTTGTTCCTTTTTTAGTGCTGTATGTAGTATTGAGGTTTCATCGATTTATCGATAAATGGACAACTATAATAATTATTAAAATATTTCAATTTAGTTCTTAGAATGCTCTGCTCTCAGAATCCAGTCATAGTATGATAAGGTGAGAAGTAAAGTTGAATTCCTAACGTAAAGATTAATTCTAAAATAGTTTGATTTAAATTAAATTTATTTTTACGCCTTTTAATCCTTCACCTTTTCACAATAGGCGCACTACATCATGCGATCTCCACCTCTGTCGTTAAAGAATTAAAAATGTAAGTAATACACAATATGGGGATAAAAATGTCCTTCTTTATATTCCTCATACCATTACTGAGTGCAGTGATTAAGTATTATATGGAATGAAACAGACAGTGACTATTCTGGCAATGTTAATGAAGTGATTTGCCATTACCTTCTCCATTTCACACACTAGCTGATAATCATCAACCAAAGTGCAGGTTTTCTCAGGGTTTTTTCCTTCACCGGAAGCAAGTGGTGGCCGATGAAATCTACCATACATGAGTCAGAAGATCGGTATACAAATTCATGTAGATGTCACATAGCAACATAACACTCCTTTTTTGGTCAGTGTAAAAATATAGAAAAGAGTTATCTGCCGGCATCGAATTTAAATCATACAGATCTGCAAGTCTAGTTTCGTATTATGATGTGGGGCATTTGCAGAGGCAAGGTGCTGCTTCGAGGCACGCAATGGCATCTCGCAGGTAGGTGTAGGTGTGAAAGGTGTGATGAGAAAGGCAAGTGAAGTCTCCAAGATATCGTCACGTTGTTATCTGGCTTAAAAGTTCGTTAACTTTTTATAAAAGACGGTGAGTCTTGTTTGACCAAACTGCCAAGCTAGCTAGAATCCTTTCTATCGATTCGATATATCTATAAAAATAATACGCTATCGGACATCCCTATGCTTTCTGTCAATGTCATTGTCAAAATGGGTGGTTTTTTTAATTCGGGATCGGACATGGATCGGATATCGGATTAGGTATTTAAAGGATAAATCGTCTGTAAACACCATGGAAGTAATAAGTACTACAAAATACTTATTACTTCCATGGTACACACACCATAGAGCAATACGGACTTCCGTTCCGCTCGCGGAAGTCCTTGTTGCTAGAAGGGTGCTCGAAGTGATACACAGATTTGAGATGAGCTTTGAGAATATTTTTAAGTTCGGATTATTTTGTGAATTATCTGTCTTTCTCTGGTTCATTCTGATAGTCCGCCTCTCTGTTTATATTTTTTCCCGGTTCCTTCTCTCAGCCGAAAGACGTCCACTGTTGGACAAAGGCCTCCCCCAAGGATTTCATCCATGGAGGGTTTTCCCGGTTAATCTAAATTTTTTAAACTAAATTTTTTAATCATTAGCCCGTTCGGGTTCCAGGAATTTTTGAAATCGGTTCAGTATTTTTTAATTTATTCGTTACAATCTAATCATTCAAAAATACAAAATCAAATCTATATATATCTTAGTGTAGAAGCTGGTAGAAGCAGTAATCTGTAGTAGAAGTGAAGGGTGACCTTACTCTTTATATATCTTACAAACATTAAAAAAGCAGCTGGGCGAAAGTAGAGCTGTAGCTGTAGAGAGTAGGCTGGTATGGCTTATGGATGCATCCTTTCCAGAATTCCAAAACTTGGGTTTCAACATCCGACTGATAATGATGGTTTTGATGATGGTTACAGGAACATAGGTAGGCCGAGACAGTCGGATGATCAAGGCATGTATAGAGGGAAAAGACCAAGAATAGAGATGCAATAGGTTATAAATATTTATTCTAAAGTCAATAAAGGAAGGAAGTACTACGTAAAGTAGCTTAGTGCGCCATCTAGTATATTAATAAAGAACTTTTTTTATCTTGAATGTATTCATGGTACTCACGCGTCGACAGATCTTGCGAACTCCGACTACTTTTTCAAGTCATAATAGTTACTTGTCGCCGCTAGATGGCACTACGGGTAGGAAGTTAATTAATGAAAATGTGCGCAAAGGATGGCGCTATACACAAACAGTAATGTAGAGTGAGACACCAATAATACTACTACATGTGTAAAGTTACCACTACATGGACAGTTAAGTTGCAGACGCATAAACAAGAAAAGAGAAGTTGTAAAACAACAACTGAGTTCGCTGGTTTTCTATCAGATGTAAAATGGTCGTGCGGTCGTGTCGCTGCGCGCTTGCGAGCTCCGCGTGTTCGATGTAAAATCGATGTTTATTGTTTTAAAATTTGACGCGAATACGAATATTGTTTAGGCGATTGTTCGACTCCTTCGGTGTTCGGTTGCCGGAGAAGATTGTGTTTAGTGTATGTGTTTTTAAATGACGTTAACGCTCACTTCACTTGCAGTGATTTCGCTGATAGCTCACTCGCCGGTGGGTGCGCGCGTGATAAACTACGTGTTCGGTTTTGAAAAAGGCGATTATCGTCTAGTGTGGGTGTTTTACAGTACCACCATGCTGTGCACGGTGACATAGTGAACCTTGAATTGACCCTGACCTGTGTCAAACATGCCTGGGAGATCGGATTGCAGGAAATTTGCGCCTAACATCTTCACTAAAAGCAAGTGCACTAATTGCTTCCGTCAGAAAGAAGAGCACAGTGCGGAAGCCTTGGAATCTAATCGGGTAAGTGAGCCATAATAACTTAAATATTGAACACGTTTCAATCGACAGCATAAAATACCTATTCGGATGTAGGTGTGTTCGCTCATTCGGTTGTGTTGTTTATGTGTGCGTGCGTAGGCTGACCACTTCAGGTGTTGATCTAACGGATTTCATCGACTTATTAAAGGCTGATATTTATTATGTGTGTACTAGATCTTGTACCTACCTACGAAAAATAGGTACCTACCGACGAAAGTGTTAATATTTGGGTAACTTGTTAATTAAAATAACTGAAAGTGAGGGTAGGTAGTTCCGTTGTGGTAATAATGTGAGAATAGTAAGATAGGTTTTGACCATAGTCTTATATTAATTCTGTGCCATAGTTTAGTTTGTATCCCTACCCTACCTCCTTTAAATGCTCTATGCCTGTTACATTTTGAAATTCTGTAAATTGTTAATACACCTACCTACATGAATCAATCGACCTTCATAATAATTAGGCAAATAAATAGGTAGGTACCTACCTACTTACCTTGATGTGTGTGTACTTACAGAAAATATATTATTTCTAGGGTACCGTCAACCCAAATTCATTGCAATTTCGCCCTTATTACCGCCGAATAGAGGTCCAAGCAGGCGCAGGGTAACGAAGCATGTAGTTGAACAGAAATACCTATGACCTGAGTAAAATTACTTTCCATTTGGCTGTCTATTGGCTGATTACTTACCTGTGTTAGTCACTTCCTAAATTCTTTCCTTTTTATTACACGACTGACCAAAAAAGGAGTGTTATGTTTTCAGGTTTCATGTATATGTAAGTTTCTTTATTGCACCTTATGGTATAGGACTTATGTCCTGAACGTCTTATCAGGTTATGATGTTAGAGGTATTTTTAGATTTCTTGCATTCCTTCGAGTGACATATAGGCTATGTGAGTTGTCAGTCGTGTTTTTTATTTTTTAATAATTAGTTTATCGACATTACGAACACAGCCTGGTGCCAATTTATGCCTCAGGTTAAGGCTATGTACGGGCTATGTACCTACCAACAAAGCTATTTCATCTAGTAGTAGTAGGTACCTCCTATTTTTATATCTGAGCTGATGAAGATAAGATAACGTCTATGTTATGGCATGATATAGCTTTTTTTATAGGTAGGTCCGTAGGTTACTTGTTCCTATTGTATTGAAATTTAAATGGTAATTTTTAAACCATGACGTAGACAGGTACGTATTTTCTTAATTGCTCATTAATTCAATATTCTAACTATTAATTTAAATTATTCGTAGCTAAAATTAAAATTCATAATTATTTACCGTACTTGGTCATGGTCAAATAGGTTGTACTATTCCGAACCGGACCCTAACCACAGATTACTTAAAAAACTACTTTGTGCCCTAACTAACCGCTACACTATCAGTATTCGTACCGTACCCTATCAAAGTCAAATTATTGAAACTTGACAAGTGATTCTGAAACTTATCTCCGACAAACGTTTCCCTGCCTAAATTGTTCAACGACAGAACCTAACAACTACGAACGTTTCGCCGACAGTACGATTCATTTATGGGTGTTTCAACGACAGAATCTAGTTGTTAGGCTGTCGTCGGTTCACCCATAAGAATCGTACTGTCGGCGAAACGTTCGTAGTTGTTAAGTTCTGTCGTTGAACAATTAGGCAGGGAAACGTTTGTCGGAGATAAGTTTCAGATTCAGTACAAGTACCTTCACAGGCACTTTTTCACGTCAAAAACTAATTACATAGGTAATTATATTGTAATCGCAAAGCTACAAACTACTAGCACTTCTGAATGACCACTGCTGAGAAGGAATGCCGAAAGAAACTCATTAAACAGTCTATCACTACCCGAAGTGCGGTCTAGATAGGTTTTCCTTCTCCTCTTAGCCGCTTGACAGACAGAAAAGACATAAAGACGCAGACGTGGCGTGATCTCTTCCGCGTCCCTTTTATACAAAATGTATAGAAGCCTCGCGACCGCGACGCAAAACACACAGAAAAGACGGTGCGCAGACATGATGCTTACTCGTCTGGGCCCCGTCTTTTCTGTCTGTCCAGCGCCTTAGATTTCCTCTTTAAATGTACTACCTATGTGTCAAATAAATCACGAAATCTAATGTCCCACCTAGGTACCATTCAGGTTATATCTAAAAGTCCCGCCAGAAACGCGCATAAATTAAGAATGAAGATTCCTACATAGGTACGGTACATGATGTGATAGATGATACAACATCCAATAAGAATTCGTATCTTTCTTCCTTGGTATATGTACCTACCTACACCCATGGAAGTAATAGGTACATCATATAGCCACAGATTTTAAAATGTAACTGCGCGCATCACGCCAAATAACGAGGAGCTTAATTCATCATAGGTGAATACATGAATTCACATTCAGAGTGCGACTTAGAGTTTCCTTGCATATAATCAGATAATATTTTAATCGTGTACAAATAGAGATTACCAGGAACAAAACAAGCAAAGCATGAAGTTCCAACGGAAGTAATCACTTATAACATATCAAGTCAAACAGTTCACCTACATGTTGAGGGTCATTGCATCTGCAGTCCCGTTGCGGCATGCAACCAGGATGTTTGCGGTTCAATGCCTGTGCCCACCGCGTCTATGGCTATCGGCATCATTACACTTTTTCTTATGCCTAACCAGACTTCGAAAAAAGTTGAAGCAACCACGTTCCCATTTTAAAAACATTGATGTTCGATTTTCCCATCGATTAAAAGAAAATAATTTCTGCTTATTGTTTAATTATTCATATGCTCAATAGCCCGTGTTCGAATGATATTTTTGAAGTACTTATTACTTCCATGTATTTTTGCTTCAAAATTTTTTTATTACAATTTTGTTTCATTTTTATTGTTTATAATGATTTATTAATCAGGCAGGGCAATGTTCTAAGAGGGCAAATACCACCCTCTTTTATTTAAATTTTTGTCTATTTTGACTTAACCAATGTCGTTATAATATCGAAATACGACATAATATCACAGATTACTAAATAGTTACTTCGTAAATAATATCTCAATGCGTTATAATACCTTTTGGAGCTAGACCCATCATTTACTCAAGCAGTATGCCTATGTCGTTTCCATAATAAAAATCATGTCTGAGATTTCCAGTTAGATAAAAATTTAATTAACAAAGTCCATTAACGAAATGTAAGTAAGTTGTTAGGATTAAAGTTGCCGGTTTACGAAATACAAGGAAATGCTAGTAAAACGTTAAACGTATTATCGAATTCTTCCGCTAATTCAGCATTTAACTCTGTGTCAACCAAAACCGGGTTTCAATCGGTAGTGTTGCCATTCATTGAGGTGAAAACAAACATATTACCTACGCAGCAGTGTGACCGTTTTAATATTTGACAAAATACCAAAAAGTTGTGCTGTCAGTATACTAAAAAATTAAAATAAAATTGTACTAACATTTTTTTTCAAAAATATGCTATGTAAAATACGCATTTTAATAACAAATCCGAATAATCGTTTTCAAAATATTACCGGACGAGAAAAAAAAAAAAAGAAGGCCGCGTACGGGACAATTGTACGGAGGAGCGAAAAAGAGGAAGCGTACGGGTAATGATGTGTTTCAAAGAACAAGCGGAAACTTTCTTGATAATTCACGAGAACGGAAAAATTTCTTAAAAACCCGAGGAATTCCGAAATTTTCAAAGGAAGAAATTTTCGGGAGGGAGGGAGGGAGGGGTTTTTACGTGAAAACACGCAAAAATACCAAAATAAACCAAATAGTTAAAATTCTACCAAGATAATACAAAAATTTGGTTCAGTACTAAAATTATACTAACACCATTTTGAAATGCCCCAATTATACTAAATTAGTACTGAAAATACCAAAAACGGTCACACTGCTACGCAGCAGTGCACCTGGGTAAATAAGCATAGTTGTAAACCTCTTTGAGGCCCGGTGTAATGATGTTTTGTAAACAAACGACCAAGAGACAGGTGTAAATTACTATTTTTAATTTAAGCTAGCCGCAAATTAGTGGCTTGACAAGCAAATGTCAAATGGTTCATACGATGAGGCCATGGAAAAAATAAGATGTGAAAATGGATGTGGGTTCTTGCTCCCGTATTAATGGTCATACAAGTTTCCGTAGTTCACCCAGGTGAAATTGTCAGGATCCGGGGTCCGGATGAGAAAGGTATTCGTAGGAACACCTAGGTAACATTATTAGGTGGACCTTGGATCAGAAAAGCATCGCATTGTCAGGTGGACTCCGAATCTGAACTTTTTATTTTTACCTGGTGCAAAATATTACACACACAGATCAGAATCCTCTGTCATTAATTAGGCTATTATTCCAAAAAAATAACTAGTTAGGTAATTTAATTTTTAATTAATTAAAAAATGTGAGAGGCCAATACACAAACGAAATACCTAATATGGCATTGGAAAAAAAATTTACTTCGGTAGTTATTTTGATTTAACACAGATTTAGTATCTTATCTAATCTTAGTACTTTCGTATGCATATCGCAGAGAAAGCAAGTAATTATCAAATATGTCGTACCTAATTCATTTTTATTTATTTATCACACCTAATTCAATGAGATTACGGACCTCCTTAAAAAGGGAGATATTAGGAGCACCCATAACCGGAGAGCATGTATGAAGGGAGTGATGAGTGTAGATGAAGCAAGAGAGATCTGTAAGGATCGTAGCAGGTGGAAATCGCTAGTCTCTGCCTACCCCCACGAGAAAAAGGCATGGTAATATGTATGTATGTATGTAACTCAATAGACTTTTCGTATGGCCCTTTGTCGAGCAAAATATAAATAAACAGAACTGAGATAATATTAAATGATGCCACTGTGTTGCGAAATTAGTCGTGTTAATTTTTTTCGTGACCAATTTCTCAAGCAAAGGAATTGGCTTTGTTCGTATCTTGTTATGCGAGCCATACATGTGTGAAGTTTCTTTATCTACAACATAGCAGCGAAGCCTCTTTGCTAAAATGGGAACAATTTCTGCTTAAAACGGAACGTCTCAGTCGAGATACCTAATTGTTAACAAAACAGCCACATTTGGATGCACGTGACAGCTTCAAAGCCAAGGCTGGACCGTGGCTAATGTGTTATGATTCTCGACTCTATGCCGCCAGGTTTAGACACCTGTAATGACGGCTAATGCCGGCTATTCATAACACGGAAATGTCAAAGCCCCACGGCTCCGTTTGGACAATTATCTTGACAAATGCTCCACTAACGAAGCGACGTTTTGGTAGCTGCAAAATAAGGAGTTAACAGGAATGACTCTTCAGTATTCGTCATGCAATTGCAGATTGAATAGATACTTGTATACAAAAGGTATTCTTATGAATGGAACCTACCAAGCTTAAAATTTTATTAAAATTCGCAGAAATTAGTTAGGTAATTAGGTAGGTTATTGATAGATTACCTGCCGGGAAACCTACAAAAATGCATATAGTTCTAATCATTTCAATGTCATAGTATAATTGACACTCAGCAATACGTGAGGGTACGCACGTAATTATGTATGATACCTATTTACAAACAAAAACATAAGGTAGATTGTACTGACTCCGCCTCCGCCGCCGTACTGTCGCCAGGCGACCCTGATTATGCCCTAACCTAAAGTTAGTAACCTAAGCGTTGGACAGACAAAAAAGACATAAGACGCAGACGTGGCGCGGACATGTCTCTTCCTCGTCCCTTTCATACAAAATGTATAAAAGCGTCGCGACGCATTATATATAGAAAAGACACGATGCTTATAGTTGCCGTCACGTAAAAAGGCCGATGGCGGTTAAGCTGCGCAGTAGGCGATATATCGGTCTATGCGGTGAGCGGGGGTCGGGCGGGTCTCATCCGGCGCGCGCGATTGGTTCGTCAGTCGTACCCATGCGCAAGTTTCACCCCCTCCTCGCCCTACCAGCGGCCTTTTTACATGATGGTAACTGTATCCTGTCTGATCTGTCTGTTTGCGCCCCGTCTTTTCTGTCTGTTAAACGCTTAACTATTCTTTTGGTCAAACTGGTACGGGACTTGGACAGGACACTTCTTTCTTACCAGCTTTTGTCCCCGGCTTCACCCGCGTGAATTTCCCACGGGAACAGTGCTTTTTCCCAGGAAAAAAGGTACCCTACCCTTCTAAGTATTTCTAACTGAGTGTATACGAAATTTCAGGAAGATTGGTTCAGTAGACAAAAGCGTGAAGAGGTGATAAACAAACAAAATCACTTTCGCATTAATAATATTTAGTTAGGATTAGGATGAAGACGTCAAAGCAGGATATTTTTGATTTTGCTAGGGATAGCGGGACATAATTATGGTCAGATGCTTGGTCATGCATGGTCACATTACCAATTTTTATCACAAATATATTATCTACTTCTTTTTACACGACTGACCAAAAAAGGAGTGTTATGTTTTCAGGGTTCATGTATGTATGTATGTATGTATGTAAGTTTCTTTATTCCACCATAAGTCCTGAACGGCTTAACAGATTTTGATGTGAGATGTATTTTTAGATTCCTTGCATTCTTCCGAGTGACATAGGCTATATGACGTCAACATAAAAACAAAATGGCGGGTTATATATGCGATAAATAGCAGACCAAAAAAATAAAATTTGATCAATCTTATCGAGTGGGGTATCAAATTGAAGGGCTTTAAAAGGCGATTTCAAAAATGTATATAACTTATATGTTTGTATGTACTTATTGAGCAAAAACTCGTCAGTCGTGTTTTTTATTTTTAATAATTGGCTTGTTATTTGTTCGTTTGCAGTGACTATGCATTTTGGCGCGAATAGCACCGAAATGGCCGCCTCAATCTAAAACCTACCACAATGCGTGGCTTGCTAAATAGATGCTAATTTTTTTGTACGCACTCGTGCAATGGAGAAAGTGCGCCTGCGCATTTCTTCAACGCGCTTGCTTCGTGCCGAGCAAACCACTTTCCTTAATTAATTATTTCAAAAAGTGTTTTAAGTTTCGCTATTTGCGTGTTTAATACTGGTTAATAAATGGTTTGCAGAATACATTGTAGTAAGTAAATACATGTAAAGCAGGTTTCATATATATCATCCTCGATGTCCAAGCTGAAATGTAAAATCACCAAATGAACAAATTAATATTATAAGGAACGAAAAAACATATGGTGGAAGGTGGAAATTAAACCAGTTGTTCATTTTCTATCCTGCCAATGACAACCAATCCAGATTGGCTGTTATCGTGCTATGATCGAAACAGGGACAAAAAACAAATCGATTTTTTTAAAGTTGGCTAAAAGCATCGAGATATAATGTACTACGCACTAGTTGTATTTCGATGGCTAAAAGCTATTTCTGTAACCTTTATACAGACTGTTTTATATTTATTTATATCATAATGGGTCCACACTAACATAATCCATATATGTTTATATTTTAGCAATTAAGTTATATTCAAATTATATATTGTTATTTAGTTTTTCCGAATAAAGAACTAAGTAAGTGGGTAATGTAACATACGAAAAAAATAGTAATGATAATAAAATTGATGATCTAATTTACACACAACCTTGAGCAATGAGAGTTTTAATTATCGAATCGTTTAGCACAAAATAGTCAAGACCGTCCCACAAACAGAGTAATAACCGAGGAAGGTTAACTTCTGTAAAACCATACTTGTATTAATTCTGTGGTAAAACCATAGACATAGAAAAAAAATAATCTAGTTCTATGGGTAAAACACTGCCTTCTGATAAACACAATTCGTGTACTTGCGTTTCAAATGAGAATAGGAACGACAACTTGCATTTCGCGACAGTGTTCCCCCAATTTCGGGTTTTTTGATAATCGATGGGGGGAATTGCAATAATTGCATCTGCGATGCTCAAAAATCCAAAAATAAATCGATGGGGGGATTAATAAATCTTCATTTCATACAAATAGTATCATTTTTTGTAAATGGTTTGGAGAAAATTTTAATTTTCTTCATACATTTTGAGGAAATTTGGGGGGATTTCGTTGAAACCTTGGGGGAAACCTAGACAGTCATCTGGCAACACTGTTTCAGTGCAATATGGCGTTGCGTCGTTGACACGACCTATTCTTATTTGAAACGCATAGTATGAAAACTCACTGGTTCTATGGTGATACATCTATGCATATGTTTATGTAATCAGCTGTGAGTACATAAATACAGTAGCGTCACATTACTTATTCTGAGTTCTATTGCAGTATGATTTATATTAGGTATTAAATAAATATGTAATAACGTACGAAACAGTTGCAGCAGAAATGTTTTTATAATGTGAACAGAGAGAAAAAAATCATGTGAGTAATTTTTTTTTTTTACAAATTTATTTTATGTTCGGACAGTGTCATTTTATACATATAAATTTACATTTTTTTGTCATAATTTTATTTTGATTCTGTTTTTAATTTAAAGTGTATTCCTCTTCAAAGTCAAGTGCCCTAAAAGGCTCCATAAATCCATCCGACAAAAGCCGTATAGTTTATAAAGGAAGGTTAAGAAAAAAGTAAAGTAAAAGACGATCAAGGGACGATCAGACGATTGAAAACCTAGAATAGGCTTTTTGACTGTTTTATTCGACATATTGACCTTACATTTAACATGTACGAATACTATGGAAATCGATAGGTAGGCTTACTTAGCTCAGTGTAAATAATTAGCTTCCAGCTTTCACGCACAGTAGGTCACGCGTTTGTTTTTAAATTATGGCTTTGTCTGACACTGGCGCGGGTCAAACGACACTTGTTTTATCTCTATGAAATCTCGACGTCATGTATTTTAGGGTTCCGTACCTCAAAAGGCAAAAACGGAACCCTTAGAAGATTACTGTGTTGTCCGTCTGTCTGTCAAACTTTTTTTTCTCACGGTTGCTTAAAGTATTCAAGTTGAAATATATCGAATACTAGGATCCACGGTCTTTTTCAGCAAAAAATAATTAAAATTATACGTCTACGCAATCAGGAGTTATTACCATAAATGTTGCGATATTTTGCGATTTCAGACAGCAATCAAAACCTATGGGGTACTTCCCGTTAACCTAAAATTATGAAATTTGGCAAAAATCAAGGTACAGACGGTACTTGTTCAGGAATAAATCTGAAAATTGTAAATATGTTGTTAGAAGTTTAAAAAAAAAGTGTTACAAACATATTTTTGCCCTCGACACAGTATGAATCCTAGGGATTGTACTGCAAAGTTTTTTTTAAATCTTTATTTACTTAAAGAGGGTTTTTGAACTGCAAAGTTAAGTTTGTTTTTGAAACTAGTTGGTCTTTTTAGTTAGAGCTATGATGTGAGATGCTTTGCGTGTACGGAACCCTCGGTGCGCCAGTTTAATTCGCACTTGGCCCGTTTTTTTTTATGTACACGACACATCACTACTGGGTCACTGGCCTTCCTGGATGGATAAAGAGCATGGGCCATGACCTACCACGAGGACCCAATGCGATTGGTGGCTTTTAACGACTGCTTATACAGCCAGGAGCTTTCTGAAAGTTCCAAAGCACGTAAAACCATGCATTTATCAATTCCGATTTCGCGGCATACATTCATCCTAAAATAGAACAATTTGAAAATTATTATTATACTGTCTCAACCAGCCAGTACTCTAAGTAAGTATATTGGTGTAAGTCGGCTTCGTGTAACTGGTCCCTAATACTGTCTACATAAATTTGCGCCCGGCGCCGGCGCTGCTAAGTTTTGCGGTTAATGCGTAAGCGCAGGACACAAACACTCGTTCACTTTACTTTGACATACTTTTATCTCGCTCGACGACGATAAAACTCAATTTAAAAGTTTTTATGAACACGACTCGGCTACCAGCCATATGCAAACTACATGACATGTTTCCGATAATAGTGATGTCCGCCTGTCACTACTGTGCTACTGATAAAACCATCCGCTGATCAAAAGCCGGGCAATTTGAACGCACCTGTTAATTTATTCCTCTTCAAAGTCAAGTGCCCTAAAAGGCTCCATAAATCCATCCGACAAAAGCCGTATAGTTTTACACAATGTAAATATTTGTTAAAAAGAAACTGACGCGACTTAAGTACTGGCCGGTTTACTCAGTCCAAAAAGTTTTTGATCCGAACTGCCGACCAACAAAGACGTGGAGATGGATAGTCAAATTAAAAAAGAAAATAGGAGATGTGGCGTTCCGTTCGTACGAAAGTGGCCAGTTAACTTTGATCTGTGTTTGAGACTGGCTGTGAACTTTTCTATCGTGCGAGTGTTCGTACGGGAGAGGCGAGGGGGGTTAGGTTAGAGTGGTTGGGCTAAACTCGTAGTGTAGTATAAAAAGGAGTGCGTGAGGAATGCGCCGCGATCGCCAGGTGCATTGGCCGCGGGCCCCGCCCCCGACTGGCATTTTTGTGTACGCGCACGCCTAATATACGACTAAAATCGTATTGAAACCTCTTATTGCCGGCAATTAAAAAGAAACAGGAAATTGAAAACCGTTAATGGAATCTTTGTTTCTTGTAATTACAGGGAATAACGTTGACTCACAGGTGATGTTGGAATTACTGCGAAAACCATTAACGATTCCTGTTAATGCGTTGCTGCAACTATATGCGACGATGATATTTTTGCAACGAAACATGTCAGATTTAAAATCGGTGGACAGCTTCGAGCAACAAGGACTTCCGCCCGCCGAATAAGGAGTGTTGCTCTATGGTAGACAGTAAAGCTAAAAGATTTTATGAAATCGTTAATGCCAGACTCGGTCCGAGATTAGTTTATAAAATAAACTGCGATCTGTGTGCCCGTGCCGGTTTAGTATCTATTGACTCGACGAAATTTACACTCACGATAACGAACTGCTGTCTCCATACCGTTAACAATACAATGGGCCCAGCACTAAACAATAATATTATGTGGGTCGCGGAGCGGACGCCGCGAACACGACACCGGATAACACGGACAATTAAAGTTAGCACTAACACCTACTTGTTACCACTTCGCGAGAGCACATCTCAAATCGACAGTGCTCAATGTTTACGTCTACGCTGCATAATTAAAAATTCGTGCGTAACGTGCGACGTGGGAGCGGAACGGTGCTTCGTCACTTGATATCATGATAGCACTGGAATTTTTTGAGGTTATCTTCTAAGTATGTTGCATTGCAAACGGAAATTACTTATTAAAATAATCGACGTCGTTTTTATTTATGTTTTTGCTAATATCCTTTCCTTGGTGCAAGATTGATATGTTCGCTGATGTCCTTATGATAACCTTAACAGAGAACACGTCATCATTCCGGCGTAGAGTTGACCTTCAAACAAACGAGCGTAATTTACTCTCTTTACACATAACGCGACGAACATTATCGTTATGTTTAACGTGTGACGTTTTCTAAATAAAGGCCATGCTTTATACTGCGACATTTAGTTTATAGAATGGGGCAGAGATTTCCAAACTTTGCCGCCAGATTTAAAAAGAGATGGCGTCGCTGTTCATTCAAAGAGCAGTTTAAAAAATAGATGCGTTATTCCAGAGCCTATATTACTTCGCCTACGGACCGCGCCGCGCGGTCTAATCGCAGTCTTTTATCCACACAGTATCCCCATTTATAATCGGCTGTATTGCGTTACATAGTAAATCTCCCACGATAATATATGTGTCGAATTAAACTTTACGAGTCTGTTTGTCTGGCTGTGCGTCACATATCTCGACCTGTTCTCACGTATGCACCTGCCTGTTTTCTAAAGTGCATTGCCGGACATGTAAAATGTTTTGGAAAATAAACATGCCTAATTGCCTATTTAAAATAGTCGTGAGATAAGTCGTTGTTTACAACTTGACGACGTTTAGTTATTAAAAAATATATTAGTTTTTTAGTTATAAAGTTTTAGTGGAAAATAACATATACACGTAATGACTCCCTCTACGGGCTACCATGTCCTATATGGTTATTTTAGGTGATAAATAAAGAGAGCAATGGCAAAACAACTCTAACTGATCTACGTTCATGCCACGCAAACGTAAGATCATTACATCATCAATAGTTTATTTCTACAACAACTCTATATAAATTTTAAATATGACAATTCTAAGTCATCATCATCTTTAAATATGACAATTCTAAGTCATCATCATCATATTCCTCACCTTATCCCATCATCTGGGGTCGGCGCAATATGTCCTATCCTTCCACATGTCTCTGTTTCTCGTCATACCAACATCCACTCCCAACTTCTTCTAAGTCAAGTTGATAATTCTAAGTCAATAGTTAAATTAATTGACACCCCTTCAGATAAATCCTACCCTGAAGATACTAAGTAAAATTCGATTGCTCTTAATTGTTCAGCTTCCATTTTCGCTGTATTTATTAAGCCTAGCATACGTTTGGTTATCTGGCAAACATTTAGCCAGTCACGATGCGTTTTTGCATTAGCATAATCGTTATCTAAACGAGATAGCGGCCGGGCTAAAAGTGAACTAATTAAAACGTTAAAAAATCTATTTGCTCCATTTTCAACTGCAACGGCTACATTATAAGATCGTGTCTTATGTAGCATGCTTTTAGTAAATACACGACATGTCGAATGTAAACTTGCTTTTTGGAACAGTTGTCTCCATAATTCAAAGTACTTGTGTGCTTCTGTACCCTTTTCAAAAACCGCAATTGTTATAAGATTAATTGATTTTTTATGGAGAGAGATAAATTGTATCTCTTGGCATAAAAAAAATATATCATATTTTATCTAAAAGCATATTGTATGCTATAAAAATGTCAATTATTCAGAAAATCTTTCTTCTATTACACAGTCCTAGGTACTAGACATTCTTCCCTTTGTCCTATTAGAACAAAAATTTTATGTTTTATTATGTTATATGGTCTTTACATACAAAGACGGCACTGCATAAAATCACGGGTCTCTTTTACTTAAAAAATAAGTAATTAATGATTTGAAATTTGTCGAATCTAATTGAAAATATACCTAATACATTTTCTATAAGGCATTGCGCCAAGTACAAGTCAGTTTAAAAGTCTTACCTAGTCAAGACAGGATCTTACAAACGAAGCTACCTCTGCGAAAGACATGAAGATTACATTTAATGAAACAACTTGCATGTATATTATCGTCTGTTTGCCAAGTTCGATAATGTCAACATCTCTACTCTCAGATTATTCCCTGATAATGGCTTTTTATTCCTAGTCAGGTCAGCGAGGATATTTTAATCCTGTTTACTGAAAACAGGGGTTTTGGACCGGTTTTGTGACCAATAAACGCCAGTCCTTCGTGTATGTTAATGTAGTAATTGGTAGTTCTTGTTCCGTTCATATTTACCACGGAGAGGAACCGTTCAGATAAAATTATAGGTACGCGTACATCATATACAACCTGCCCGAATTTATAGCTTTGTCACTATTACCCCATGATCGCTATGCAAGGGTAACTAGGCTAGCAACTTCAAATTCAACAAAAAGTTCTATGAAATTAGTGCAAAAAGATTGAGTCGGCAATGCGCGCGTATCATAGTGCCATAGTGTTGATTTGTGTATTTGAAATTGTTGTTCAATTATTCACTTATATGATTTACTAATTCCGTAACCAGACGCCTCGACTTGATCCATGTATGGTATTCAGTGTCCAGACATTCATCACATAGAATATAATAACTATCCATGCACGTAGGCTTAAAACATGCTCACTTTTTTAGTTACATTACACACCTGTAGATTTATATTAAGAAAAGACCATGACATATTGATTACACATGTAAAGACAATGAGTTGTATCGATAAAGCAGGTGTCGAATGCAACGCAAATTGTACTTCTCAGTAACGAGTCGATTAATTCAATTATTATTTAACTAGCTGTCGCCCGCGGCTTCGCCCGCGTGAGTTTCGCTTAGATGAAAAATCTCTCTTGGAGCTTTTCATCAGATATTCCAGATCTTCAATTTTTATACGTCAGCAGAAAATGCTAATCAGGTTGAACAACTTTTAATAAGGCGCCATTTCCATATATATTATAGTGTAGCTAGTCTCTTGCAGTTCTTCATCAGATGTTCCAGATTTTCAATTTTTATACGTCATCAGAAAATGCTCATCAGGTTGAACGACTTTTGTTAAGGCATCATTTCCATATTTCTTATAGTTTAGCTGTTCTGTTAAGGTTCTTCATCAGGTGTTCCAGTTTTCAAAATAAATTATAGCCTATATGTTGCCCAGGCTTAACAGCTATACAACAAAAAAAGTTTCATTCAAATCCGTCCAGTAGTTTTTGCGTGAAACGCGTACATACATACAGACAGACAGACAGACAGACAGACAGACAGACGGACAGACAGACAGACAAGAAATTCCAAAAATTTTTTTTTGCTTTCTATTATTCTTTTTAAGTGTCCCTCTATCCATTTCAGTCAAAAATACTAAATGTACAGACAAAATATGTTTACTGTTTTATTATATGTATAGATATAGATTAG